>CM042247.1:6183098-6300598 GCA_023566225.1 Romanogobio albipinnatus | reverse complement strand
TTTCCCCCAAGAGAATCAGAAGTGAATTCGGTTCTTTTCCCCAAGAGAATCAGAAGTGAATTTGGTTCTTTTTTCCCCAATAGAATCAGAAGTGAATTTGGGACTTTTCCCCCAAGTGAATCAGAAGTGAATTCCGTTCTTTTTCCCCCAAGAGAATCAGAAGTGAATTTGGGACTTTTCCCCCAAGAGAATCAGAAGTGAATTCGGTTCTTTTTCCCCCAAGAGAATCAAAAGTGAATATGGTTCTTTTCCCCCAAGAGAATCAGAAGTGAATATGGTTCTTTTCCCCCAAGAGAATCAGAAGTGAATATGGTTCTTTTCCCCAAGAGAATCAGAAGTGAATATGGTTCTTTCCCCCAAGAGAATCAGAAGTGAATTTGGGACTTTTCCCCCAAGAGAATCAGAAGTGAATATGGTTCTTTTCCCCAAGAGAATCAGAAGTGAATATGGTTCTTTTCCCCCAAGAGAATCAGAAGTGAATTTGGTTCTTTTTCCCCCAAGAGAATCAGAAGTGAATTTGGGACTTTTCCCCCAAGAGAATCAGAAGTGAATATGGTTCTTTTCCCCAAGAGAATCAGAAGTGAATATGGTTCTTTTCCCCAAGAGAATCAGAAGTTAATTCCGTTCTTTTCCCCCCAAGAGAATCAGAAGTGAATTCCGTTCTTTTTTCCCCAAGAGAATCAGAAGTG
The DNA here is from genome assembly GCA_023566225.1 of Romanogobio albipinnatus. Lineage (NCBI taxonomy): Eukaryota > Metazoa > Chordata > Actinopteri > Cypriniformes > Gobionidae > Romanogobio > Romanogobio albipinnatus. The sequence goes on along the minus strand of CM042247.1, from coordinate 6,299,909 downwards.
AATTTGGTTCTTTTCCCCAAGAGAATCAGAAGTGAATATGGTTCTTTTCCCCAAGAGAATCAGAAGTGAATTCGGTTCTTTTTCCCCCAAGAGAATTAGAAGTGAATTTGGTTCTTTTCCCCAAGAGAATCAGAAGTGAATTCAGTTATTTTCCCCCAAGAGAATCAGAAGAAAATTCAGTTATTTTTCCCCCAAGAGAATCAGAAGTGAATATGGTTCTTTTCCCCAAGAGAATCAGAAGTGAATTCAGTTATTTTCCCCCTGAGAGAATCAGAAGTGAATCCGGTTCTTTCCCTAAAGAGAATTCAAAGAGCATCAAAAGTAAATTCACATAACTTCCTGAACAGAATCAGCAGTGAATATTTTTTTTTTTTTTTGAAGACAGATTCTATTCGGTTTGCTTTGGATTTGAGAAGAATCAAATGTGATTTCAGTTCTTAGTAAGGAAATGGGGTTAGTTTTCTGAAGAGAATTCAGAAGTGAATTCACATCACTGCCCAAAGTAATTTAATTTCACTTCCCGATGAGAATTAGCAGTGAAATTAGTTATTTTTGTGAATCCAATCAGAAGCGAATTTGTTTGCTTTGGATCAAAAGTGACTTTGGTACTTTGGAAAATTTGAAGTGAATTAGTCTATTTTCCTGAAGAGAATTAGATTCATTTTCTGATCTGAATTTATCCTGTAACTGAACTGAAATGAAACAGATTCTTACCTTTTGTATGTGTTGTGTATTTGTATATATCTGTGTGTGTGTTTGTTTGCCCCCGAGAGTAAACGCACTAACCTGTCCAAGTTGTGACCAGTAACAGACAGCAATCACCTCACAGACTTGTACCGGAAGGAAGAGGTCATAATGGTCAAGAGCGGAGGTCACGTCCAGAGCCCGCGCTTCCCCAGCTCATACCCTCGCAACCTGCTGTTGTCATGGAAACTGCTCTCGCCTGTCCACACACGAATCCTGCTGGAATTCGACACTCAGTTTGGACTGGAAGAGGCGGAGAATGGAGTCTGCAGGTGAGAGTGCAGCTTCCGACTGATGTGTTCATGAATAATTCATTAGATCTATGAGTTTTGAATGGAGTCTGCAGGTGAGGGCGGAGCTTCGGGCTGATGCGTTCATGAATAATTAATTAGATATAAGTTTTAAGTGGATGCGGAGAATGGAGTCTGCAGGTGAGTGGAGCTTTGGGCTAATGTGTTCATGAATAATTAATTAGATCTAAGAGTTTTAAGTGGATGCGGAGAATGGTGTCTACAGGTGAGGGCGGAGCTTCGGATTAAGTTCATGAATAATTAATTTGTTCTAAGAGTTTTAAGTGGAGGCGGAGAATGGAGTCTGCAGGTGAGGGCGGAGCTTTGGATTAAGTTCATGAATAATTAATTTGTTCTAAGAGTTTTAAGTGGAGGCGGTGAATGGAGTCTGCAGGTGAGGGCGGAGCTTCGGATTAATGTCATGAATAATTAATTTGTTCTAAGAGTTTTAAGTGGAGGCGTAAAATGGAGTCTGCAGGTGAGGGCGGAGCTTCGGATTAAGTTCATGAATAATTCATTTGTTCTAAGAGTTTTAAGTGGAGGCGGAGAATGGAGTCTGCAGGTGAGGGCAGAGCTTCGGATTAATTTCATGAATAATTAATTTGTTCTAAGAGTTTTAAGTGGAGGCGTAAAATGGAGTCTGCAGGTGAGGGCGGAGCTTCGGACTGATGAGTACATGAATAATGAATTGGAGTTTTAAGGGGTGTTCAGAAAGTGTCACTTTGTCTCTTTGGGTTGGTCTAGATCAGGGATCCTCAAATCTGGCCCACGAGATACACTTTCCTGCAGAGTTTAGCTTTAACCCTAATCAAACACACCTGGACATGCTAATCAATGTCTTCAGGTTCATTAGAAAAACGCAGGTAGGTGAGTTTGATCAGGGTTGGAGCTAAACTCTGCAGGACAGTGGCCCTCCAGGGCAAGATTTTAGGAACCCTGGTCTAGATGGTAAATATTTAACAGTTTATCAAGCATCTAAATCTAAAGCCCTAGCTCTTGAATCTGATTAGTTCATAGGGTCGGTGATCCAGGAGCTCCATGTCCTACGTGGTTAAATCATGTTGTGACGTGGTAGAGAATAGCAGGTTTAGTTCTCAGATTCCTGTGGTTTTGATCCTGCATTTCTGGACTAGAAATAATGGCCTAAAGAGTTAAAGCATGATGTGAATATTTAATGAGCAGAAAGCCAATCAGAGCGAGTATCTGACCACGGTGTGTGTGGAGTGAGTCTCGGGTTACGAGTTTGTCCTTGAGGTTAGAGGGTTTTACTGCGAATCTGATACTTTACAAAGACCCTCGAGACATCAGCACTAAAAATAAAGCAGAGATGAGAGATGAGGAGGATTTAGAAGATGAGAAGGAGACAAGAAGTCAAAGAGAGGAGAAAAATAACAAAAGAATCTTAATGTGTTACCTATATACATATACAAGTCTAATTCTTAATATGACATAAATAAAAAAGCATGATGTCGTTATCACATTCCCAATCACTGCATTGGGAATAAAACTATTAAAAATTATATATATATATATATATATATATATATATATATATATATATATATATATATATATATATATATATATATATATATATATATATATATATATATATATATATATATATATATATATATATATATATATATATATATATATATATATATATATATATATATATATATATATATATATATTTTGCCTCTCACTTTAGTTTTCTCATATTATCCACTGCAGCATCAGCTCTTTTCTCTCAGTGTCTGAAACGGTTAATTCAAAGATTCAGTCTCCCTAAACCCCGCCTTTCTGAGAGCTGCTCTGCTCTGATTGGTCGGATGGCCCAGTCTGTTGTGATTGGTCAGAAACCAAACGCTCATTATCATATCTTGAATCTCAGCTCTTGACATACAGTGATACGAACAGTAACGATGGCGTCCGTATGAATTCCAGCGCAGAAAACGGCGTCTTCTCAACATGACAACAGGAACCAAACTCTTTTAGGCCTCGGCTATATTACACACTACATGAAAAGTAACATCCGAAACAGCGGCACTGGAAACCATCTGCAGACCTGTTCAAATCAGTGTATCCTTTACCTGTGCATACGTTTTTCTGACGTGTGTGTGTATTTTGCAGGTATGATTATGTGGAAGTGGAGGATATTTCAGAGACCAGCACCATCATCTGGGGCCGCTGGTGCGGTCAAAGATGTCCATCACGGATCACATCCAAAACAAACCTCATCAAAATCACCTTCAAATCGGACGATTACTTCGTAGCAAAGCCAGGATTCAGAATCTTCTATTCACTGCTGGTGAGTGTGATGTCTGACTCCATCAGAGAACCATAGTTTTACCTTAACGGATAAGTTCACTTTTAAATAAACTTTTGCTGATAATTTACTCACCCCCATGTCATCCAAGATGTCCGTTTTTCTTTCTGTAGTCGAAAAGAAATGAAGGTTTTGGATGAAAACCGTCCAGGATTTTTCTCCATATAATGGACTTCAATGGGCCCCAAAGGGTTCAAGGTTCAAATGACAGTTTCAGTGCAGCTTTAAACGACACCAGACGATGAATAAGGGTCTGATCTATCGAAACGATCAGTTTCTGTGAGAAACCGAGCAGTATTTATGCTATTATTTTACCTCTTATCAGACGAACGTGATCATCTCTGAGCTCAGCCATAACTTCCGCTAAGTGAGGTCAAAATACGAGCGTGGTCATAGATATATAGATCGTAGATGCCTCATTCTACTGATCCGTGGAAGCGTTAATGAGGTATCTACGTATACATCTATGACCACGGAATGTTTTTATCAAAAACCTTCATTTCTTTTCGACTGCAGAAAGAAAGACATGGACATCTTGGATGACATGGGGGTGAGTAAATTATCAGAAAAAGTTTTATTTAAAAGTGAACTAATCCTTTAAATCATGAGCTTTTGTTTTATCACATGATTACAAGAAAAGTCATGTGGAATTACGCCCAAGCATGTCCACGCGTCTCACAGCGTGCAAATATTCACACAAAAGTAAGTCAAAATGCCGGTCTTGCCCCGAGTATCATCATTAACATAGTCCGTAATGTCTTAAGTGAACGTAACATGAAATTTGCCAGTGACCGCCAGCGTTTATGTAGCCTGGATGCCAGACGAACTTAGCCCCGCCCACAAATTTTTTTGCACGGGCAGTTCGGTCTGGACTTGATCCATAGAGAAGTAATTATGCCCGCACAGAAACTGTTCGGACCAATGAAATTGTCAGGGCGGGCTTTAGACGATGATGGACAGATGATCAACAGTAACGTAATCATCCACGTCATCAAAGGCGCTTGGGTTGAATTTGTTCTAATCCTAAACGGAGAACTTGTTCGTATATGCGTTCACCTTTACTATTTCTCTCAGAAATGATGATCGTGTTGGTAAATACTCTGTGTATCCTTAAATTATTTTTTTACAACACCGGCAAAGATCGTTTACACTCATCTTTTTCTTCTAACGTGACTTATTCTAGCGTGCGTGCAGACAGGGTTGCCCAAGTTTTTACAGCAAAACTCGCCCAATTGCTACTCAAAACTAGCTAAAAACAAGCCCAATAGCTTTCCGGGTGGGTGGGTTCTCCGGGAAAAATGGCATTTGGTGGGTAAAATATGAGTTATTTTGGCTGGACTGCCTGCTAAATTTTGCATTCCTGGGTCTGTATATCACATAATTGGGGTCGCTTCAACCCGCGGACTTGGCAACACAGTGCAGTTGAGTTCTGTTGACATTTGACAACTAATGTTATGCGTCGCTCCGTTGCTCTGATTGGTTGTAGGTCTATCCAATTGAGGTCTTTCCTGGTTCGGTTTAAACACACCCCATAATCACAGCCCAACCGAGCAGTATCAGACTCAAATTCTGACTAGAATTGAGTATGACGACGTCAGGCTAGCGTTTATGCAATATATCAAAAGAAAGAACAGAGCCTCGGTTTCATTCCAGCTTCATGCATTCTTTATCAACACTTCAATGTGGGTATGTTTCATGAAAAAAAGCTACATTTTGAGGAAAAAGCTGAGGAAATTGCGTTTTTAACAAAGACTATTCAGATTGGTTATCAAAATGTATATTTATATTATAAGTTTTGATTTATATGCTGTTTTAATGTTGATGATCGCGTTATTTTACATATGCATCATCATATATGAGATCGCTCGTTACTGCTTCTTCTTCGTCTGTGTTTTGATCAGAAGATTCTGCACTCGTTCAGGAGATGCTCTTGACTGAATAACTTTAATAAGGATTTGTCTATATTTATACAGTGAAGATTATGAAGTGATATTTTACATTTGATTACTATTTCTGTACCTGAAAATCTAGTTTAGACCTACCAATAAGGTAGGTTTGGGCATCGAGAACCGGTTCCAACTTGGAACCGTTTAGAAAATAACGATGCCATTGGAATAGTTTAGAAAATTTGTTTTCGATTCCGATCATCGGTTCCAAACGCGCAAGTTTTGGTTGTAATGGCACCCAGGTTAAGCACACACGCACCATTTTGAGAAATCAGGCTCAATAGAAACAAACGCGACTCTCGTCTTTTCTATAATGTATATGATAAGAAATAATACAATAATACTAATAATAAAACCTCCTGAAGTGAATGTTGAGTACCGGTTGTCATGACAACATTACGTGAGGCTACTGACGGCTCGGAGTGCGCACACACAGGAACGCGCGCATTTGAACAACAGCAGGGTGAGTAAAAGATGCCTTTATTTTCATTTCAGGGTGAACTGACGTTACCTCGTCATAATCATGTAAGTGATTCTAGTGCAATAACAAAGCCCTTGACCAAATTGCTAATTGTGGTGAACAACAACGTTACTGAAAAAAAAAAATTCCCCCTCGTGGATAAATGTAGCTTTATGCAAACAGCCCAGGCTAGTAGCAGTCCTAATATGACTGCTGCTAATGCTATTGCTAAACCGGTGGAGAAACTCCATTCACCTTTGCAGCAAAGCAGGGGAAAATGCCAGCGGTGAAAGTCCCAAAAATAAAACTCATTATTGAATCAAAATAAAACGTTCCTCTGTGAAATGAGCCTGTGATATGTTTTGACTCGACCCCTCAAAGAATCGGAATCGAGAATCGAAAAGAACCGAAATTGAAAGTAAGAATCAGAATCGTTCAAAACAAAACGATGCCCAACCCTACCAATAGGAAAGTGTGTACTGTACTATAATATACACTCAAAGAATATCGGCCGATATATCGGCATCAGACTTTTTTTACCCCCTAATATCGGTATCTGCATCAGTCCCCAAAAACCCATATCGGTCGATTTCTAGTAATGTTGCTGAAAATTCAGCTTTGATCACAGGAATAAATTACATTTTAACATATGTTCACATAGAAAATGGCTATTTTGAATTGAAGTTAATATTTCACAAATTGTATTCTTTACTTTTTATCAAATAAATGCAGCCTTCTTTCAAAAAACCATTAAATAATCTTCTGAATGGTTGTGTATATGACCTATTTTTGTGCTTTTATTATAAGGTGTCAAAACAGTGTAATTCTGTATTTAAGTACTGGGTGATATTAACATTAACAACATGTGCTTACTATAGGGTTTAGGGTAGGATTAGGCTTTGGTTGAGGGTTAGTTACTTGCAATTATGCATCATTTTCTGTTATTTCTATGTACATGTAACAAGGACACCAGAAATTCCTCAACTTGATCGCATTAAGTGTCTTCCTAGTGGATCTAGTGGTGTCATTTAAACTAAAGTTAATATTTGGTCTAGAACTATCTGTTTTATATGAGCTGTGTTTGCTGTTGTGCACCGTCTGCAAAGCGGATGGTGGAAAGATAACAGATGGTGCAAGAAATATTTTACAACATTCATTGGGACTAAAGCCATCCTGCTTTACGACTACCTCATGGCTTTTCCTCCAAACACAGCAAAACGGCAATAATATGGTGCTAGCTGTTAGCATAAATATGCAATATGTTTTCTCCGTCTATAAAACTGCCAATTTGTACATTTCCATTTGAGCTCAAACTGGGAAACAGAATTAAAACAGACACCGGCACTGGACATAAACAAGATAAATGGACAATAAAGCGGTGTAACTACACAGAGAAGAAATCGGGCCAGGAACAATTTTCAATCAAAACGTGCTTTTCACTTAATAATTACCTGAAAGCCGTGCTTTGTTTATTCCCGTCAGATCACTTTAAAGTAACGGCAGACGTTTGCCTTAAAGTCTCGTCTCACCTGAAATGCTCCTTTACCTTAGATGAACTTGGAAAAGTGTGGCTTAATTAAGACATCTCTCTTCCTGAGGCGGAATAAGAGAGAGACGGGGTAAACAAAGAGAGACGACGGAGAGAAACGAGGTGTGAGCAACAGTACAAGAAAGTGAGAGACCGCCAGACTGAAGTGAGCGCTCGGTGTGAACGTGCGAGTGTTTTACTGCGGTAAAAACACTGATGTCATGCGGAGGGATCTGAGAGTTTAGTTCTGTCTTTATCACACGGCACGCACACATGGAGAAATGACAGCTAAAGGCGTGTTTTGTCATTGTTCTTGTTAAAACTCTGGAGAATCAGGCGTTCGTTAAGGCCCTTCGTGCCGGTTAGCGGCAAAAACAGATGTGGAGAGATGATGTGCTCGTTTCTCAAAGCGTCGTTTGATGTGCTCGTAAAATACAGGGTGTTTCTTTTGGGATTAGCCGGTGTTTGTAAATCATAATTGTGCCCTTTTGTTCAAGATCTTTAAATGTAATTGGAAAGCTTTCCTTGTTGTTCTTTGATGTTATTTGTCGTAAACCAATGGTGCATGAGGGACTGCTTATTTCTATTGTATTTAAGGCTTGTTGACCCTTATGTTGTGTTCGGGTCATTTCGACCCAGAGAGGATTTTTTCCCATAAAATGTTATCTCATTGGACTAAAATTTACTGACTTCGCTCTGTCTATAACTACTTCCCAATGTTTCCATCACCACCTTGTTACACTTGTGGTGTTCCCGGTCAAAATGTACCCACGTTTGGTTTTCGCCCACTGGACTTTACCAGTTTACTCATGGAGCCACATTAAGATCTCCATATCTCTGGAACTGAACCATCGAGGGCCTTTAAAATAGAGATATTAAAATAAAAGTTTGTTAAGAACCAGAATCTAAAAGGATATTAATATATCTTTAAAACTTCATGAGTTACAGGCATTCAAACTTGAGACAAAAACAAGTGCTTTTTTCCTATTTTTGAACGGTCACCGTTAGATTATAATGCAACAAAGATTGCTAAAGTCAACAGATTTCACTAATAGAGCTACCGATCTCTGTGTGAAACTAAAATAATGATGCTGCTTTCTTTCTAAAGTCATTTTTACCCCCCTCTAATTTGGCTCCAAAGCTCAGGGGAAAATTGTCATTTTGACCCCCCTCTACAAACAGTGGATATTTTAGCTTTCATCACTCTTTGTTTGTCTTTTTTAAATAACACAATGAGTCCACACCAGTATCACATTAGAGTCAACAACCAAGTTAATATGATCGGCCTTATGAGTAGCCGCCAACCTACCTTAAGCCGTTCAGTTTCAGGAAGTTATTCTGCATCCAGATTCTGATCTCTTACTCAAAATGGCTAACTTACTGGGGACATCAGGACTGGTGGTGATGTAAATCTGAGCATCATCCTCATAGCAGTGATACCCAAAGCAATGCTTCCTGATAATCTGCTCAAGTGGAAGCAAAAATGTGACCCTGGAGAACAAAAGCAGTCATGCGTCTCATGGGTATATACGTATATACATACATATATGGGTCAAAATGATGCATCTTTCTTTTATGCCAAAAATCATTAGGGTATTAAAATCATGTTTCATGAAGATATTTTGTAAATACCCTACCATAAATATATACAAATTTTATTATTATTAGTAATATGCAGTGCTAAGGACTTCATTTGGACAACTTTAAAGGAGATTTTCTCAATATTTAGATTTTTTTGCACCCTCAGATTCCAGATTTTCAAATATTGTCCTATCCTAACAAACCACACATCAATAAAAGCTTATTAATTCAGCGTTCAGATGATGTATACATCTCAATGTAAAAAATGGACCCTTATGACTGGTTTTGTGGCCCACGGTCACATATATACTGAATAAAATTGGGCCCAACACTGAACCCTGAGGAACTCCCATGAGGAACTGCCATAAAATGGTCACATAATTAGCATTAAACTGCGTTCCCACCGAACATGAATTGACCGTCAAATTCACTTCTAACGCGTCTAGTTGGACGTTTGAACATTTTGAATCCACTCGCCAAAGCAAATTGGACGTGTGTATAAAGCAAGCATTTGAAGCAAAATAGATGCGCGTTCGAGGCGCTCCAGGAGCTGCGCCTGGATGACTTTCAGCGGTACTTCTGCCTGTCCGGCGCCCATATACCTCCATATGACCAAAGGCCTTTCAGTCGAGATTAAGTGCCAAGTCCTTAAAGGTGTCATGAACTGGCTTTTTACATTTTTTTATACTGTTGTCTGAGGTCAACTTATGACGTTTGTGTGGTTTTTACATTCAGGAACATCATAATGAATAAGTAATAGGCTATTCTGCCAGGGTTTTGAGGCTCTCTGAAAAACGCTCTGTTTTGATGGGCGTGCCGCACTGAAGACTTGGAAGTAAACGCCCACGGCTAGGATTGGATAAGATTTGCATATTTAATGAGCTTCTGCTCCCCCTGTCAGTGAAACCGTGTGGCAAACGGCAACCGGAATGAATCGCCCAGCCACAGCCAGGGCTCGCAAAATGTCTTTATCAAACAAACACAATGATTCATCTCTCATCCACCCGCGATTGATTGGAATGTTATTTCTGTATCATTTCGCTCGATCATCACTGAATATAACCACGAACCGTACACACACACACACACACACGTAATATATATCAAACGATCTGTAACAATGCAATACTAACACATATAAAAAACATGTTTTACTCACATTAGTGTTCCTGTCGGTCCAATACAGAAGGCACAGCATTGTGTTTTAATCTCACTCTGTCTGCAAATCCAGTCTCGACCTGTGGCTTGTTTACAATCGATTCCGCGGTGAAATGAAGCGAACAAACGCAACGTCTTACACACGTGAGCTGGAACCCGTGGAGTGCGACCCGTTTAGCTCCATGAGTCGGTGGGCGGGCTTGAGGCGGTGCTTCTGGGTCCTAATAAGTCAGTGGTCGACATATTCTGAGATCTCTCGTTTTCTGGGCCTGGTGTCTATAAAAGCTTTTCTTTGACTAACAAGGACGTTTTCAGCTCTTAAACTTGCAGGATATTCTTACATGACAATGAACTTTTATATACCAAAGGCTCAAGGGAAAGTTGATGTCTCAATTCATCACCCCTTTAAACACAGCCCCTGTTGTTTTGAATGAGTGACTCCCGACAGGCCGGCCCCCGTTTATCATGTCACCATGTGACCGCAGCAAGCAGGCTCCTGATTGGTTAACGCAGCGCAAACAGACGCCAGAGTTCAGGGTTTTCAACGTGAATTCACTTCTAACGCGTGAATGCACAAAAAGCACCAAATAAAATCACTAATGCAAGACACTCAATTCATGCGAACTGGACGCAAATGAAATCACGTCGCAGGACCTCCAGACGCGCGTCTTTACATCGACTTAACATGTAAATCACTCGCTCCGGACGCTCCATTCGTGTCAGCGCAGCATTAGAATATGAGGATTTAAACTAGAGTTCAAAAGATTTTGTTGTTGTTTATTGCAGTCTCTTCTGCTCACCAAGGCTGCATTTATTTGATACACTTTAAACAGTAATAATTAAAATAACCGTTTTCTAGTTGAACATATTGGAAAATATAATTAATTCATGTGGTGCTCTATGCTGAGCATTCAGTCTGGATAATGGCCTTTTGCTATGATAATGTTGTTTTTCCACTCCCACATGGTCATGGTTGTCAGTGGAAGTTATTATATTTTGATGAAAGATAATGAAAACATGCACCGATGAATCCTGCACAATAAGACGAAAGTGTGGCGTCTGTAACCGCGGCTGAACCCTGCAGCTGCTGGACTTCAGGTTCAGGGGTGGCGGTTTGTTCGACCTGGATCCGTCATGTGTTATTCCCTGAATCTGCGGTATTCCTGACATTTCCACATTCCCGCTCTGCTCCGGACATCTCTGCTGAACACGAGCAGAAGGTCTCGCTGTGTGTGTGAGACATCAGATGCCTGTACAGACGTTAACTCCGATGGGAAACATCATCATAACAGACCGCCCACGACCTCTGACCTCCTTCTATTGTTTGCATTGCCACAAGAGCAGATTTATGTAACAAGAGTGGCAGCGCAGGGAAGTGTGTGTGTGTGTGCGAGAGAGAGAGAGTGTGTCTGTTCACAGCATATGGAGGTTTTAAAGTAAAGGTCAAAAAGTAAAATGGAGAACGTCAGTCTTCAGACCAAGGTTATTATACTTTTGAACGTTTATTTTAATTTTAATACTTTTCTCTAATTTATGGAAGCTTGATTCCTCCATGGAATAAAACAATTTAAAAGATAAATGACTTTTTATCTCCCAATTCAGACTTTTTTTCTCGCAATTGCGAGTTTAAATATCGCAACTGACTTCTTTTCTCCGAATGAATAGATAAACTTGTAAAGTCAAATTCTGAAAGAAAAAAATAGTTTATTTTAAGCAATTCTAAGAAAAGAAGAGTTACGAGATAAAGTCACAATTAACTTTTTAATTTATGTGAACAAGCTTCCATGCAAATTGCTTAATTTCCTTAGTTTTTATTTCATTTTTATATCTTTAACTTTTTTCAGTAAAATCGATTTAATATATTTTTGTTCAATAACATTTTTTTATCTAAAATTTTGTTTTTTTGAGGTCATTTTATGGTACTAAGTAATATTTATGCAATAATTATGATCCATTTGTTTTCATTCATCCATTTTGCGTATTCATTAATTTAGTTTTTTCTTCACCGTGTACTGGATCTCTTTTTCTTCCCCAGTTATTTCTATGGCAGTAATTTTTGACCAAGTTTAACGTGTGTGTGTGTGTGTGTGTGTGTGTGTGTGTGTGTGTGTGTGTGTGTGTGTGTGTGTGTGTGTGTGTGTGTGTGTGTGTGTGTGTGTGTGTGTGTGTGTGTGTGTGTGTGTGAGGTGTATGTTCACATAGCAAGTGCCACAAGTCATACCATTCTTTCAAAAGTAAAAGAAGGAAAAAGTTTTAAAAGTTAAAATAATTTTTGTTTCAGTGTCTAGTTCGACTGGCAATTTTAAATTGTTTAATCGAATTAATTGCATGACCTACCAATTAATAAATCTTATTATTTGCATATTAATCGCACATCAAACTTGCCTGAGAAATGACCCCCCAAAATTTAATTTAAAGTCATTATTGTGTTAAATGAGAAAAGCATCAAAAAGACATTACAAAAAGTAGTTTTAGAAATGCATATTTAATTTGATTCAACAGAATTTCAGAAGCTGCATCTGAATTGGTATTTGGATATAGGGTAAACGTACCTATCTTTGAGCTCAGATTATGAATATATATATATATATATTTTTATCATCCTACTTGATGTCTTAACCATATGATGTGTTTGTTACTGTATACCTCCTGTAATCTCAAAATAATCAGACACAGAGATTATGGGTATTCATGTGTTCACACTGAGATATGGGTATTCATGTGTTCACACTGAGATATGGGTATTCATGTGTTCACACTGAGATATGGGTATTCATGTGTTCACACTGTCTGGCGGCCATTTTAAAACCGGTCTGAAAACTTCAGTCACTTTTTTTTTAAGATGTTTCAGTCTTTATTTTGTATAAGTATAACTTCTTATTACAAAATTAAGAGATTAATGTTTAGACTTTTGCATATTATAACCTGGAGCCTGAATGTGGGAAATAATTACAGTTCGATCCAAAAGATAGTTTTAGCAACAGATGCTACGGAACATAGTTAGCTTACTAGCTGTATAAGACTGTGTGCTACACTAATATATGACTTCACAGGCATTACTGGCTTGTACTTTTACATTCATTATATTATAAATGTACAGTTTATTGATGTTCTGTGGTTTTACACTGCTGTAATTATTAAAGAAGTCATATTATTGCAAGGTGAGCTTATGTCCCCATTAAGCAAAGCCAGACTTTTTGCATTTAATGATGTAAATCTTTAATTTAAATGCTTTTGTCATTTAAAATAAAATATTACATTATTGTGTGAGAGATTAATATTTTATTTTAACATAACTTCTTGTACTCAAACCAATACCCTGTGCACTAAACTGTCTCAATGTAGATTTTGGGGAGCTTTATCGGTACGTTTATCCTATTTACACACCAAAACTTTTGGTTACCAATTTTTTTCAAAATATCATCTTTTATGTTCCTAAAAAAAAGAAAGAGTCATACAGGTTTGAAACGACACAAGTGAATAAATGTAAATAAGCTAAATTTTTATTTTTGGACAAACTATCCCCAAAATAAATGATGAAGAGATACTCTAAATAAGTGAGTAAGTCATTGAATCATTCATTTGATTCGTTCATTTTTCATGAATTTGTTTTACGGTGCATTCAATAGGCCTGAATTTATGCTTGGGCTGTTGGGAAAACAATATAAAAATGACACAAACGAAAATTATAACAATACAATAAACTCAGCTTAAGGTGATGATGCACGGGGCAACTTTTGGATACTTTAGATGGGTCGTGGGCCCTGTGTGTCCCCTGATGGCCCATTGACGGCAACATTGCTCAAAAAGGGTCACGTCAGTTCTCACCACAGTTTTGAAAAATGCTATAAAAGTGGGCGTGGTTAAGTTGCGGAGGGGAGGAGGGTGAGGGGAGACTGACTGACAACAACACAGCAACGGCTTCTGATTCAGAGTATTATTTCACAAAATTACATAACACAATATACACATGGTTCTGTAAGCTCACCTTAAATAACACAAATACATCAAATACATATCCTATGACAGTTATGTATTGCACAGCCATTCGCATGTTCTCTGTATAGAAAATATATACGAACACGCTGTTGCATCATTGAAAACTTTTGAGGCTTATTTTGCAGTGTTTTATGAGCCGTTTGATCGGTTAATGGGCCGTAAAGAGCGGTTCAAACTCACAGTGTGGATGAATCGCGTTTGTGTGAAGATTCAGGATCTACTGAAGAGAACTTATGCAACGCAGAAACTAATACAAAGCAAAAATAATCACTCGTGTTTGATTCATTAATGCATCTCTCACTTACGAATGCGATCTCGCTCTTTGAAGCGCCTGTCAATCAACGCGTGCTGCCAGGGCCGGCCCAAGCCCTTATGGGGCCCTAAGCAGAAGTTTATTTGGGGGCCCCTCGATGCCACCAATACGACTGACTATTTTCAGTTCTTGATCATTTGCACACCCATTATCAATGTTATTATTTGTAGCTGTGTTGCTTACATCATGTCTGCCTGTCATGTTTTTACCCTTATACGGTTTTTAATTGTAACAGTAGCAAACCCACAAGAGTGGTCAAATGTTAACTTGCACTTTAATATTCAAAGTCTTTGACTGGGATATGTATGTACAGTGAGGAAAATAAGTATTTGAACACGCTGCTATTTTGCAAGTTCTCCCACTTGGAAATCATGGAGGGGTCTGAAATTGTCATCGTAGGTTCATGTCCACTGTGAGAGACATAATCTAAAAAACCAAATCCAGAAATCACAATATATAATTTTTTAACTATTTATTTGTATGATACAGCTGCAAATAAGTATTTGAACACCTGTCTATCAGCTAGAATTCTGACCTTCAAAGACCTGTTAGTCTGCCTTTAAAATGTCCACCTCCACTCCATTTATTATCCTAAATTAGATGCACCTGTTTGAGGTCGTTAGCTGCATAAAGACACCTGTCCACCCCATACAATCAGTAAGAATCCAACTACTAACATGGCCAAGACCAAAGAGCTGTCCAAAGACACTAGAGACAAAATTGTACACCTCCACAAGGCTGGAAAGGGCTACGGGGAAATTGCCAAGCAGCTTGGTGAAAAAAGGTCCACTGATGGAGCAATCATTAGAAAATGGAAGAAGCTAAACATGACTGTCAATCTCCCTCAGACTGGGGCTCCATGCAAGATCTCACCTCGTGGGGTCTCAATGATCCTAAGAAAGGTGAGAAATCAGTCCAGAACTACACGGGAGGAGCTGGTCAATGACCTGACAAGAGCTGGGACCACCGTTTCCAAGGTTACTGTTGGTAATACACTAAGACGTCATGGTTTGAAATCATGCATGGCACGGAAGGTTCCCCTGCTTAAACCAGCACATGTCAAGGCCCGTCTTAAGTTTGCCAATGACCATTTGGATGATCCAGAGGAGTCATGGGAGAAAGTCATGTGGTCAGATGAGACCAAAATAGAACTTTTTGGTCATAATTCCACTAAACGTGTTTGGAGGAAGAAGAATGATGAGTACCATCCCAAGAACACCATCCCTACTGTGAAGCATGGGGGGGTAGCATCATGCTTTGGGGGTGTTTTTCTGCACATGGGACAGGGCGACTGCACTGTATTAAGGAGAGGATGACCGGGGCCATGTATTGCGAGATTTTGGGGAACAACCTCCTTCCCTCAGTTAGAGCATTGAAGATGGGTCGAGGCTGGGTCTTCCAACATGACAATGACCCGAAGCACACAGCCAGGATAACCAAGGAGTGGCTCTGTAAGAAGCATATCAAGGTTCTGGCGTGGCCTAGCCAGTCTCCAGACCTAAACCCAATAGAGAATCTTTGGAGGAGCTCAAACTCCGTGTTTCTCAGCGACAGGCCAGAAACCTGACTGATCTAGAGAAGATCTGTGTGGAGGAGTGGGCCAAAATCCCTCCTGCAGTGCAAACCTGCTGAAAAACTACAGGAAACGTTTGACCTCTGTAATTGCAAACAAAGGCTACTGTACCAAATATTAACATTGATTTTCTCAGGTGTTCAAATACTTATTTGCAGCTGTATCATAAAAATAAATAGTTAAAAATCATAATTTTTTTTTAGATTATGTCTCTCACAGTGGACATGCACCACAATTTCAGACCCCTCCATGATTTCTAAGTGGGGGAACTTGCAAAATAGCAGGGTGTTCAAATACTTATTTTCCTCACTGTATATGTGTGTGTGTATATATATATATATATATATATATATATATATATATATATATATATATATATATATATATATATATATATATATATATATATATATATATATATATATATACACATACATACATACATACATACATACATACATACATACATACATACATACATACATACATACATACATACATACATACATACATACATACATACATACATACATACATACATACATACATACATACATACATACATACATATATACATATACTAGGGATGCCACAATTCTCAATATTATAATGAACCGTTCGGTACAGCATTCACGGTTCAATACGCGCTTGTGAATTGCGTTTTTTTTTTTTCGGTTTCGCATTGAATGAATTATTTTTCTACATATTCTATCGTTTGCCTCCATCCCAATACTGAGCAATGCGACATACATTCACATCACACGTTAGTGGTTGAGACTTGAGTAATACTCACGAAACACTATAGTTATTTACAATCACGATAATAACTGTCAAATACACACAAGGTTAACGTAAACACAGTCGGTTATGTCTAAAGTGAAAGTAAAATCGCACGTGTCTGTATATTAGATGCATGGAGGTCTTAAATTGACAGCAGCGCAGCCTATAGTGAACACACTGTCCTTAAAGGGACAGTTCACCTCTAAAATGATGTCATTATTTACTCACTCTAATGTTGTTCCAAACCTGTGTTCATTTCTTGATGACAGAATTTTCATTTTTGAGTGAACTATCCCTTTAATGTTAATACAACAACAAAAGACAAAGAGAAAATCCCTCACTGCTCTTGACTGAAAAACTAATACAGTAGAATCAATGTATATTTTATAGTGAAGTCTATGTAGTGTTTTATTTTTACATTTATTCATTCAATTTCATACTTAAATGCTGCTGTACTGCTCTGAGCTGCCAGTGTAAATCTTTATATGGGCCTATATTTATTTTATAATTTAAAATACACTAGGAATGTGTACAACGGTTTTTTATAAGTCAAGTTTTAAGTTTAAGTAAGGGTTTTCAATTATTTTAAGTAAAATAAAGGAAGAGTATTGCAATAAAAAAGTATTTTTTCTCCTTAACCTCTTGCTGTTCCTGTCGCCTAAGAATAGAATAACAAAAAACTGATGTGACAAGCCATCAGAACCGAACCGAACCGAAAACCGTGGTTAAAAACCGAGGTATGTATTGAACCGTGGACTAACTGTATTGTTGCATCCCTTATATATACTGAATATGCTCACAATTTTTGCCCCAGAATTATTTGATGAATAGAAAGTGCAAAAGAAAAAAATGTTTTCAAAACTGATAATATTCATAAATGTTTCTTGATCATCCTCATGTGACACTGAAGACTGGAGTAATGATGATAAATTCAGCTTTGATCACAGGAATAAATCACACTTTACTATATATTCACATAGACAACAGCGGTTTTAAATTGCAGTAATATTTCACAATATTACTGTCCATTTTGACTGTATTTTTGGTCAAATAAATGCAGCCTTGGTGAGCAGAAGAGACGTCTTTTTAAAAACAAGAAATGTTGGATTTGTTAAAAAAGTTAAACAGCTTTTATTTTGGCAGAAACACGCAGGAAGACCTTTTATTCATTTATAAATGATTCTCATTACGAATTTGGGAAGATGTTTGCTGCATGTTGCATTTCCAAATTATCATTTTGAGCGACTCAAACATGTAGTAGCCTACTTGCAGAGAAGCATCTACTGCGAACAGAAACTGAAAGCTTTGCTGTACTCCGTCCAAAGCATGCAGCACGTCAGATAAGATATTCGCTCTAAACCATATCACATTCTCAAATCCATCCATTCATAAAAAGGTTACCGGGCAACTGGCGTAGCACCGTTTCAGCGCTGATCTTTCTCGCACTTTGGACTTTGAACCCTGGCTAACAAGCTAATAGTGTCCAGCCAATGGTGCTGCGAGCTCGTGCAGCGCTGTCAGAATCAATCCGTGCATATATTAGAAAACTTTTTTCAAAAAAAGTGCAGTTTATCTAGTAATTGTTTAAGGCCATTTCGCAATTTCAATAAAGAAACATGCAGCAATTAATTTCATGTGCTCTTGGGGGCCCCCTGGTGGTGAAGGGGCCCCTAAGCAGCCGCTTAGTTCGCTTATGCCTTGGGCCGGCTCTGCGTGCTGCTGTGTTAAGCGAGGCTTCTCATAGGATAAGGACGCGCAGACTCATGAATAATTAAGCGAGGCTTCTCATAGGATAAGGACACGCAGACTCATGAATAATTAAGCGAGGCTTCTCATAGGATAAGGAAACGCATTCTCATGAATAATTAAGTGAGACCTCTTCTCATAGGATAAGGACACGCAGACTCATGAATAATGAAGTGAGGCCTCTTCTCATAGGATAAGGAAACGCATTCTCATGAATAATTAAGCAAGGCTTCTCATAGGATAAGGAAACGCATTCTCATGAATAATTAAGCGAGGCTTCTCATAGGATAAGGACACGCAGTCTCATGAATAATGAAGTGAGGCCTCTTCTCATAGGATAAGGAAACGCATTCTCATGAATAATTAAGCAAGGCTTCTCATAGGATAAGGAAACGCATTCTCATGAATAATTAAGCGAGGCTTCTCATAGGATAAGGACACGCAGTCTCATGAATAATGAAGTGAGGCCTCTTCTCATAGGATAAGGAAACGCATTCTCATGAATAATTAAGCGAGGCTTCTCATAGGATAAGGACGCGCAGACTCATGAATAATTAAGCGAGGCTTCTCATAGGATAAGGACACGCAGACTCATGAATAATTAAGCGAGGCTTCTCATAGGATAAGGAAACGCATTCTCATGAATAATTAAGTGAGACCTCTTCTCATAGGATAAGGACACGCAGACTCATGAATAATGAAGTGAGGCCTCTTCTCATAGGATAAGGAAACGCATTCTCATGAATAATTAAGCAAGGCTTCTCATAGGATAAGGAAACGCATTCTCATGAATAATTAAGCGAGGCTTCTCATAGGATAAGGACACGCAGTCTCATGAATAATGAAGTGAGGCCTCTTCTCATAGGATAAGGAAACGCATTCTCATGAATAATTAAGCGAGGCTTCTCATAGGATAAGGACACGCAGTCTCATGAATAATGAAGTGAGGCCTCTTCTCAAAGGATAAGGAAACGCATTCTCATGAATAATTAAGCGAGGCTTCTCATAGGATAAGGACATGCAGACTCATGAATAATTAAGTGAGGCCTTCTCATAGGATAAGGACACGCAGACTCATGAATATTTAAGCGAGGCTTCTCATAGGATAAGGAAACGCATTCTCATGAATAATTAAACGAGGCTTCTCATAGGATAAGGAAACACATTCTCATGTATAATTAAGTGAGGCCTCTTCTCATAGGATAAGGACACACAGACTCATGTATAATTAAGTGAGGCCTCTTCTCATAGGATAAGGACACACAGACTCATGAATAATTAAGCAAGGCTTCTCATAGGATAAGGAAACGCATTCTCATGAATAATTAAGTGAGGCCTCTTCTCATAGGATAAGGACATGCAGACTCATGAATAATTATGAGACATTGATGAGTCATCGCTGTACTATAGCGCTGTACTATAGTACGACAAAGCGTCACATTCTGTGACGTTAATACAAAGATGAATTTAAACCCGGTTGAATATAGCGCAAAAATGTTTCAAACTAACTAGTTTTCTCCTACAATCAAAATGAATGGATGGTAACATTGACTTCTATGACGCTCAACACTCATAACTCTTTAGGGTTTCATGACCCTTTAAAGGCAGCTACACATTTTAAATGTGATTTAAATAACAAAATAATTACACTTGAGTTGTGCGGGGTGGGGGGAGATTAAGCACGACCTGCTGTGACGTCACAGTCATGGTGCATTGTGGTCTATGGATCTGCCTGAAGTGTATATATGGAGTACACTCGCTCCCTCGGTCAAAATGGCTCTGTTTTGTCATCGCTGTGATGCCTGTAGCTCCGCCCCCTCCGCCGGGGGCATCATGAGTGATGGATTGAATCCGAGCGTCTGCTGATTGTGTTTGTGCTGCTGCATGTCAAGAGTGTCTCGAGACGGGATTTATCAGAGCAGATGATGACTTTCCCAGAGTTCCCCGCGGCGCTGATGCTGAACGAATATGAACATTTCTGTGAAAAATTAATGAAACTGAAAACAAAAGTTTGAAATCTCTCTGTGTTTTTCAGGGCAGCTCGCCTCTTGCATCTCTGACCAACTGGGAAGCCGTTACAGTGATGTCGGTAAGTATTGCTAACTCCATGGGTTATGTCTAGCATTATTTACAGGAATGCTAGTATGACTTGAGTAACCCTCAAATACAGATGTTTAGCAGATGTTCAGGCTGATGCAGAAGAGTGAGAGTTTTACATCTGTCATCTCACGCCTGTGTCCCTGTAGGATCTGGGGGGGATTTCTGGGACGGACACACCTCTGTCTGCGGCCGCACTGGACAACGACATCGCCAGCGTCAGCACCGTGGAGGAGTTACTGAGACGCATGAACCCGCTCACCTGGCAGGAAGACCTGGAGCAGCTGTACACACACACACACCACTACAGACCTCGAGCCTACCACACCGACCGCAAGCACAAGCGTGAGTCTCTCTCACACGCACACACAAACACACACACACACACACACACACACACACACCACTACAGACCTCGAGCCTACCACACCGACCGCAAACACAAGCATGAGTCTCTCACACACACACACACACACACACACACACACACACACACACACACACACACACACACACACACACACACACACACCACTACAGACCTCGAGCCTACCACACCGACCGCAAGCACAAGCGTGAGTCTCACACACACACACACACACACACACACACACACACACACACACACACCACTACAGACCTCGAGCCTACCACACCGACCGCAAACACAAGCGTGAGTCACACACACACACACACACACACACACACACACACCACTACAGACCTCGAGCCTACCACACCGACCGCAAGCACAAGCGTTAGTCTCTCTCTCTCTCACACACACACACACACACCACTACAGACCACAAACACACTCACAGACCATGAGCTTGCACACACAGACACGGAAGAAATTGTCTTCCGTATTGGTCCATAACTTAAAAGTTAATTCACTTTATCTTAGAAATTAATTAAATATTTATTGATTTTGGAGTAAATGTAGAGGATTCTAGGAAACAAAGTCCTCTATCATGATCTACACATTTTATGTATTAAAAATAATGAAAGAAATAATTGATGTATTATTTGTTGATTTGGATTAAATAAGAGGATTCTTCATTATTTTGAATTGTACTACTGTATTCACTGTATTCTAGCCACATCCTGTTCAGGAATTTTAAAAGCATTCTCACAAACACACACACACACACACAGACAGGCGCCGTTAACCATTCACTGTTTTTTATGTGGCAGACTGAGGTGATTTCCTCCCGTCTATTCATTTATACCTCCCTTCCTCTCTGTCCATCCAGAACAGATTGTGATTATGAGTCATAAGTGAGAAAAAAAATCTAAAACCACACACTGGAATGTTGTTCACAAAGTATAAACACACACACACACACACACACACACACTGACCTTGCAGCCCTGACAAAGTTAAAACATTGTAGCTTTTGAATAACTTTGCTAAGAGGGGTGTGTGTGTGTGTCTGTGTGTGTGTGTCTGTGAGAGTGTTTATGTTTGAGTGTGTGTGTGTGTGTGTGTGTGTGTGTGTGTGCGAGACCGCTCCAGGATCATGAGGATGTGGTTTAGCGGTCTCTCGCTGGTCCTCATGTAGTAAACTCCACCATCTCTGTTTCCCGCAGTCGATCTCGACCGTCTCAACGATGACGTGAAGCAGTACAGCTGCACTCCGCGCAATTTCTCTGTGAATCTCCGAGAGGAGCTGAAGGCGACCAGCGCCGTGTTTTTCCCACGATGCCTCCTGGTGCAGCGCTGCGGGGGAAACTGCGCCTGCGGCACAGACAACTGGAACTCCTGCAGCTGCAGTGCCGGAAAAACCGTCAAGAAACTACACGAGGTATCCCACAATGCACTGTTCCACGATTAACTTGTTTCAGACAGGTTTCCCAAACACTCCATTGGTCAAACATATAGTCCCGCCCCCTAACTCACCTCATTGGTTGAGTCTAGGGCTGTAATCTCCCAGTCGATGAGTCGATACGTTCTGGCTCGACCAAAATTCTGATTGGTCGATTTTTTTTGCCGCGTTCATTTAATCAGTTTTGCCGCGCCGCGTTCATTTCATCAGTTTTGCCGCGCCGCGTTCATATCATCAGTTTTGCCGCGCCGCGTTCATTTCATCAGTTTTGCCGCGCCGCGTTCATTTCATCAGGTGGAAAGCAATAATTGCTAATGGGGGTGTTTTCAGAGCAGCCCTGTTTCACAGGTAACAGTCTGTCTTCAGAACACCCCCTTGTTTCCACTTTTGGATTAGCCCAACCTACTGGTGAAGAGAAGTCTCTCACTGGTCCTTTGTTTTTCATTCCCCGCTGGCTCAAACGCACGCCCATAGCGGTAAACTTGAGGAACGCCCATCAACATACACATGAGGGGAAGCGTCACACCACGCTTCAGTCGTGCTGCAAAAGTGGATCTGTACTGTCGGTTTTGCCGCGTTCATTTCATCAGGTGGAGAGCACTAATTGCTAATGGGGGTGTTTTCAGAGCAGCCCTGTTTCACAGGTAACAGTCTGTCTTCAGAACACCCCCTTGTTTCCACTTCTTTTGGATTAGCCCAACCCACTGGAGAAGAGAGACAGATTGAAGAAGGCTAGTTTGCTGTATATTATTTATTTATTGTGAGAGCGTTTTTTCTGCTCTTGATCTGGCTTGTTTAATAAATATTCCTTTTTTATTAAAGTGGACGTGCCTTTTGTGTTTGAGAGTAAAAGCTTTAAGTTAATCGTCTATTCGTGTCTCAGCCGTGAAGCTGAGTTTATGTTCGAGCTGCACAGAGCGGCTGAAATGATAGTGTCTGTCAGTTAGTATAATACAAATGACAAAAACAGTTGTCTAAATTATGTTGCATATTCCTCAAAAGTTATTGTGATGATATCACTAGTTGACAACATAGTACTATATTTTGGGAAATCATAGGCTATGATGGTGCACGTGATGCAACGCTGTCAGAGCCGACAGACTCGTGTGTCAGACTCATTTCAGTGCAAAATAATCAGGTCAAAAACGATTTAATATACTGCAAATAACCTACTAGTTTATGTTTATTTATAATTCATTTAGGCAGACAACAAGGCCACCAAGTACTGCGTACAGAGTGCAAAATAATTAATTTAATGTTTTTAGTCGAAAATTTCAGGACCTCAGTCGACCAAGATTTTCTTTGGTTGATTACAGCCCTAGTTGAGTCCAAGTCACCTTTATTCTTCTAGCGCTAGTATAAACACTATTAACAGGATCAATGATGCAAACTTCACCAAAACTCAAATCCTGCTGTAAAGACGAACGTCTCATTATTCAGCTTCACTTCATAATCGCGATTCTTATTTTGAATCAGAAGAGTCACTTTGACTGAATCATTGAATCGGTTGTTGAGAATAGCTGCAATCGGATCAGTATGATTCACATATGAATCTTTCAGTGCGACTCACGAACCGACTCACTGAAAAGATTCATCTCGTTCATGAGTCGCTCTTGCGTCTCAGAGGAGGTGCTGATTTCTTTCTAAAAATCGTGGGACAATAGGTTTTTACCAGTAAAAAGTACAAATGTTATGCTTTGTAAAATAAAGTGTTAGCCTACCAAGTATTTTTATTTTGGGAAACGTTGCACGTTACATGTACCTATAATAGTAATAACATTAAATTACACATAATCACATGCAACTAAATCTGAAACAGATCCTTACCTATAGAATGTACATGTTGTTCATTAATATTACTCTGTTATTAGTTGTAAAATTACAGTAAAACACCTTAAAATGACCAAAAGTAGTGTTTTACTGATGAAATGTTGATGTTTTGAGCTCTTATTTCTGTCTGTCCTGCAGTGCGATAGAAACCACACATCAATTAATGCAGACATGAAATGTTCAAGTGTGTGTCCAAAGTGGCGTTTGTTTTTTTCTGTGGAGTCTGAGCATGTGAAGTGTGTGTTCCTCTCTGTCCTTATCAGCTCCAAACACACACACACACACACACACACACTCACACTGCGTACTGTACAATGTGGACTGAATCTCTAGTGTATCTCTCCATGCATTCGCTT
This sequence comes from Romanogobio albipinnatus, assembly GCA_023566225.1. Lineage (NCBI taxonomy): Eukaryota > Metazoa > Chordata > Actinopteri > Cypriniformes > Gobionidae > Romanogobio > Romanogobio albipinnatus. The sequence continues at coordinate 6,275,350 of CM042247.1, read as the reverse complement.
TGCTTTTCTTATAGCTCACACACACACACACTTTATTTTCCTGTCTGTCTTCACTCATTTTTGTCGTCTGCTGCGGTTTCCCTCTGATCGGTTGTGACCAATGTGACATTTGTTGTTCTGTGAGATTATCAGAAAATGACACATGAAGTCCATCGAGACACACAGCAGTGTTTCATCTGAACTGATGACAGCAGTGAAGTGTGCCTTCTGTCTGTCACTGTGTCCATCTGTAAGTCTCTCTGTCCGTTCATTCGTCCATCAAGCTCTCTCTTCGTCTGTCCATCAGTCTCTCTCTCTGTCCATCAGTGTCTGTCTGTCTGTCTGTCTGTCTGTCTGTCTCTCTGTCCATCAGTCTCTCCGTCTGTCTGTCTCTCTGTCTGTCCATCACTCTGTTTGTCTCTCTGTCCATCAGTCTGTCTGTCTCTCTCTCTCTGTCCATCAGTCTGTCTGTCTGTCTGTCTGTCTGTCTCTGTCCATCAGTCTGTCTCTCTGTCCATCAGTCTGTCTGTCTCTCTCTCTGTCTGTCTCTCTCTGTCCATCAGTCTGTCTGTCTGTCTGTCTGTCTGTCTCTCTGTCCATCAGTCTGTCTCTCTGTCCATCAGTCTGTCTGTCTCTCTCTCTGTCTGTCTCTCTCTGTCCATCAGTCTGTCTGTCTGTCCATCAGTCTGTCTGTCTCTCTCTCTGTCTGTCTCTCTCTGTCCATCAGTCTGTCTGTCTGTCTCTCTGTCCATCAGTCTGTCTCTCTGTCCATCAGTCTTTCTGTCTCTCTCTCTCTCTCTGTCCATCAGTCTGTCAGTCTGTCTGTCTGTCTCTGTCCATCAGTCTGTCTCTCTGTCCATCAGTCTGTCTGTCTCTCTCTCTGTCTGTCTCTCTCTGTCCATCAGTCTGTCTCTCTGTCCATCAGTCTGTCTATCTGTCCATCAGTCTGTCTGTCTCTCTCTCTGTCTGTCTCTCTCTGTCCATCAGTCTGTCTCTCTGTCCATCAGTCTGTCTGTCTCTCTCTCTGTCTGTCTCTCTCTGTCCATCAGTCTGTCTGTCTGTCTGTCTGTCTGTCTGTCTCTCTGTCCATCAGTCTGTCTGTCTCTCTCTCTCTGTCTGTCTCTCTCTGTCCATCAGTCTGTCTGTCTGTCTCTCTGTCCATCAGTCTGTCTCTCTGTCCATCAGTCTGTCTGTCTCTCTCTCTGTCTGTCTCTCTCTGTCCATCAGTCTGTCTCTCTGTCCATCAGTCTGTCTCTCTGTCCATCAGTCTGTCTGTCTCTCTGTCCATCAGTCTGTCTGTCTCTCTGTCCATCAGTCTGTCTCTCTCTCTGTCCATCAGTCTGTCTGTCTCTCTCTCTCTGTCTGTCTCTCTCTCTGTCCATCAGTCTGTCTGTCTGTCCATCAGTCTGTCTGTCTCTCTCTCTGTCTGTCTCTCTCTGTCCATCAGTCTGTCTCTCTGTCCATCAGTCTGTCTCTCTGTCCATCAGTCTGTCTGTCTCTCTCTCTGTCTGTCTCTCTCTGTCCATCAGTCTGTCTCTCTGTCCATCAGTCTGTCTGTCTCTCTCTGTCCATCAGTCTGTCTCTCTGTCCATCAGTCTGTCTGTCTCTCTCTCTGTCTGTCTCTCTCTGTCCATCAGTCTGTCTGTCTGTCTGTCTCTCTGTCCATCAGTCTGTCTGTCTCTCTCTCTCTGTCTGTCTCTCTCTGTCCATCAGTCTGTCTGTCTGTCTCTCTGTCCATCAGTCTGTCTCTCTGTCCATCAGTCTGTCTGTCTCTCTCTCTGTCTGTCTCTCTCTGTCCATCAGTCTGTCTCTCTGTCCATCAGTCTGTCTCTCTGTCCATCAGTCTGTCTGTCTCTCTCTCTGTCTGTCTCTCTCTGTCCATCAGTCTGTCTCTCTGTCCATCAGTCTGTCTGTCTCTCTCTCTGTCTGTCTCTCTCTGTCCATCAGTCTGTCTCTCTGTCCATCAGTCTGTCTGTCTCTCTCTCTGTCTGTCTCTCTCTGTCCATCAGTCTGTCTCTCTGTCCATCAGTCTGTCTGTCTCTCTCTCTGTCTGTCTCTCTCTGTCCATCAGTCTGTCTCTCTGTCCATCAGTCTGTCTGTCTCTCTCTCTGTCTGTCTCTCTCTGTCCATCAGTCTGTCTGTCTGTCTCTCTGTCCATCAGTCTGTCTGTCTCTCTGTCCATCAGTCTGTCTCTCTCTCTGTCCATCAGTCTGTCTGTCTCTCTCTCTGTCTGTCTCTCTCTGTCCATCAGTCTGTCTGTCTGTCCATCAGTCTGTCTGTCTCTCTCTCTGTCTGTCTCTCTCTGTCCATCAGTCTGTCTCTCTGTCCATCAGTCTGTCTCTCTGTCCATCAGTCTGTCTGTCTCTCTCTCTGTCTGTCTCTCTCTGTCCATCAGTCTGTCTCTCTGTCCATCAGTCTGTCTCTCTGTCCATCAGTCTGTCTGTCTGTCTCTCTCTGTCCATCAGTCTGTCTGTCTGTCTGTCTCTCTGTCTCTGTCCATCAGTCTGTCTCTCTGTCCATCAGTCTGTCTCTCTGTCTCTGTCCATCAGTCTGTCTCTCTGTCCATCAGTCTGTCTGTCTCTCTGTCCATCAGTCTGTCTGTCTCTCTGTCCATCTGTCTGTCTGTCCATCAGTCTGTCTGTCCATCAGTCTGTCTGTCTCTCTGTCCATCTGTCCATCAGTCTGTCTCTCTCTGTCTGTCTGTCTTACTGTCCATCAGTATGTCTGTTGCTCTGTCCATCAGTCTGTCTGTCTGTCTCTCTGTCCATCTGTCTGTCTGTCCATCAGTCTGTCTGTCTCTCTGTCCATCAGTCTATCTGTCTGTCTCTCTGTCCATCAGTCTGTCTGTCTGTCTCTCTGTCCATCAGTCTGTCTCTCTGTCCGTCTGTCTCTCTGTCCATCAGTCTGTCCGTCTGTCTCTCTGTCCATCAGTCTGTCTGTCTGTCTCTCTGTCCATCAGTCTGTCTCTCTGTCCGTCTGTCTCTCTGTCCATCTGTCTGTCTCTCTGTCCGTCTGTCTCTCTGTCCATCAGTCTGTCTGTCTGTCTCTCTGTCCATCAGTCTGTCTGTCCATCATTCTGTCTGTCTGACTGTCTGTCTGTCTTTCTGTCCATCAGTCTGTCTCTCTGTCTGTCTGTCTCTCTGTCTCTGTCCATCAGTCTGTCTCTCTGTCCATCAGTCTGTCTCTCTGTCCATCAGTCTGTCTGTCTGTCTGTCTGTCCGTCTGTCTCTCTGTCTCTGTCCATCAGTCTGTCTCTCTGTCCATCAGTCTGTCTGTCCGTCTGTCTCTCTGTCTCTGTCCATCAGTCTGTCTCTCTGTCCATCAGTCTGTCTGTCTCTCTGTCCATCAGTCTGTCTCTCTCTCTGTCCATCAGTCTGTCTCTCTCTCTGTCCATCAGTCTGTCTGTCTCTCTCTCTGTCTCTCTGTCCATCAGTCTGTCTCTCTCTCTGTCCATCAGTCTGTCTGTCTGTCCATCAGTCTGTCTCTCTCTCTGTCCATCAGTCTGTCTGTCTGTCCATCAGTCTGTCTCTCTCTCTGTCCATCAGTCTGTCTGTCTGTCCATCAGTCTGTCTGTCTCTCTGTCCATCAGTCTGTCTGTCTGTCTCTCTGTCCATCTGTCTCTCTGTCCATCAGTCTGTCTGTCTCTCTCTCTGTCCGTCTGTCTCTCTGTCCATCAGTCTGTCTGTCTCTCTCTGTCCATCAGTCTGTCTGTCTGTCCGTCCGTCTGTCTCTCTGTCCATCAGTCTGTCTCTCTGTCCATCAGTCTGTCTCTCTGTCCATCAGTCTGTCTGTCTCTGTCCGAGTGAGTAGCCCTCAAAGCTTTAAGTCTCTCAGACTCACGGTTTGTTCTGCCCGATCAGTTTTAGGGGAGAATGCGGATCCTTGGAAAATGTCAATAGCCTGGCAGAAATACTGAATGTCAAAGAAAACTGTGATTGCGTGACACTCTGTTGACGGGTATCATATGAGAACCTGAATTGTGTCAGCTTCAACCTGAAGTGTGATGATCTGAGTGAAGCCTCATGGGATATTTGAGGCATTCTGGGAGTTGTAGTTGCGGTAAAGGCCAGGCTGACATCAGCATGACCCGGTGATTGACAGCTGTCAGGAAACTGTCGTTGTGCTGCTGCCATGTAGAATCACAGACTGTTACCCACGGCAACATCTGCTAAAAGTGATTGGCTCCAGCTGTCAGTGCTGACTAATGTGAGACCACCACAACACACACACACACACACACACACACACTCGCGCACACACACACTCTCACTCACACACATACATTCTCACTCTCTCACACACTCACTCACTCTCACACACTCACTCACTCACTCACTCACACACAGACTCACTCACTCACACACTAACTCACTCACTCACTCACTCACACACTCACTCACTCACACACTCACTCACTCACACACTAACTCACTCACTCACTCACTCACTCGCTCACTCGCTCACTCGCTCACTCGCTCACTCGCTCGCTCGCTCACTCGCTCACTCGCTCACTCACTCACTCACTCACTCACTCGCGCACACACACACTCTCACTCACACACATACATTCTCACTCTCTCACACACTCACTCACTCACTCACTCACTCACTCACACACTCACTCACTCACTCACTCACTCACTCACTCACTCACTCACTCACTCACTCACTCACTCACTCACTCACTCACTCACACACTCACACACTCACTCACTCACACACTCACACACTCACACACTCACTCACTCACTCACTCACACACTCACTCACTCACTCACTCACTCACTCACACACTCACACACTCACTCACTCACACACTCACACACTCACTCACTCACTCACTCACTCACTCACTCACTCACACACACACACACACACTTAAACACCCATACTCACACGCACACACACTCTCTCTCACACGCACACTCACTCACTCACTCACTCATTCACTCACACTCTCAACATACACACACACTCTCTCTCTCACACTCTCTCAAACATACACACACACTCTCTCTCTCTCTCTCACACTCTCTCAAACATACACACACACACACACACACTCTCTCTCTCTCACACACACACACACACACACTCTCTCTCTCTCACACACACACACACACACACTCTCTCTCACACATACATACCCACTCACACAATCACGCACCCACCCACACATACACACACTCTCACATACACACACTCTCACATACACACACTCTAACACACACTCTCTCCCACACACACGATATATGAGCTTCAGTCCAGAACATAAGAGACATCCAGAGGTTAAAGGTCAAGGACAGATATCGACTGGTAAGCAAATCAATGAAGACAAATCGAACAATAAATCTCTTTTACTTCCTGCCGTGATCAAACTAGCAGACATCACCGGGGCTCCAGACACGCGTGCATCAAACTGCTCTATTCGATGAGGAGTGATCTCTCGTAACACACCTGGAACATCCCACACAATGACAGCAGTTTAACAGCATGTGCTGCCCAACACCCATTAGCACAGAACAGCATTTAAATGTTTTATTTTTAGAAAGCAGAAGTCAACTTACAGTAATGCGTCTAAACCGGGTCTGCGTTATGATTTATGATTTAAAAGCACAACGTGAAGCTTCCAGCTGGCATGAGAGGAAAAGGAGGTGATGTTATAGATGTGATTGTGGCAGACTTCTCTCTGGTTCATTTAGTCTTCTCAAACCTTTTCTTACAGGGTAAAAAATGCTAAAATTATTACTACAAATGTAGGAAATGCTTACAATACGCTCTCATTCGTTAATGCTAGTTAGTGCATTATCCAACATTAGCTACAAATGAGCAGTGCAGTTATTAGTTTTGTTTGTCAACTCGGGTCCATTAACTAGATACAACTTTATAATGTATTAATAAAAATGCTGACATTAACTCTTTCAACGCCATTGACCGATGCATGTTCAGATATTCTGAAGACATATAATACATCTTATAGAAGTATTTTCATCTTAGTTTATGTTAATTGATCTACTTAACTAATGTAAACAAATAGAAATTATTCATTGTCATTATGCCACAAAATAGTGTTGAATTATCCTTTTTATTTATTGCTGTTGATAGAACTTGCATTGCTTTTGAGTTTCATTGTGTTTTGAAAGGTTGTTAATATTTTTTTAAATGAATGTTTGGTTGTTTTTGACCCAATAATTTAGGATTTTTAGATCAAAATATCCAAAAACCACTACAACAATAGCGATGTTTCCATCCACCTATTTTTATGCGCATTTTAGGATATCGCATCCCAAAAAAAAGTATGCGCTCGTTTGAGTAGGATACATTTTCTATCTGATACGAAAACATGGAACTACGATGTAAATGCATTATCAAATAAATTCCTTGATGCGCATAAAAAAAGCGTGACTTTCGCGATGTAACAGCACAACTGTACTAACCAGCGGGCTTTGTTTGTCATTCAGAAGTCTGTTGTCTAAGCTGCTCGGTATATTTCCCTCCTGTCTTACACGACTGCGTTCCCAAACAGCACATCTCCCTCTGAAAGCGTGACAAGTTTATTGAGACGCAAATCATTTATTATTTACGAAAATGATTTATATTTGCATATGGTGGCTTCTCCTATGTTTCTTAGTGATTAGCGGTAGTTTATCAGGAAGTGATGATTGTTCTCTTCGACTCACTGGATGGAAACGGTGCTTTATTCGCAAATGTTTATGCGATATTGTATTTTTGCGCTTAAATTACATTCGTAACTTTGGATGGAAACATAGCTAATGTTATATATTTTGTTGACTTGTGTGCTTAAAGGGTTAGTTTACCCAAAAATGTAAATTCTGTCATTAATGACGTCCCCTCATGTCGTTGGACACCTGTAAAGGCCTGTACACACCGGGACGAATATCGCACGCGCTTATCGCCAGCGTTTTTCGTGACGTTTTTCGGCGCGTCTTGAGTGTTCACACCCAAGCAATTTCCACTGGCGTTGCGCCGAGTGAACGTGCACATTCAGTAGATGCGCTCCCGGTACACAAGGTGGTGCTGCGGCACTTTACGCTTCTGACACTCGCTTGTCACACAGAAGAAGAGGAGAGACAGTATTTACGTGCTTGCCAAAACCACAGATATATTATGTCTATGGCAAAACCATTCACACACTTTTTGCTAACTGGCAAGCAGCATTAGCAGCCTATCTTCTTCTTTGTCTACTTACTACTTCTTCGTCGTATCAGTGTGTGCTCGGCAAGACCAATTTTGTGCTTAAGCGCCACCAAGTCGTGTTTTACTGTCACTTCAGCAGCTCCAGGCACGTGAACAAAAGCGCGGATCTCATTGGTCGGACAGTTTTTTACGCGCCGCGTCAAAATAAAAAAACGAACCCGAGGCGTTTTTTTTTAAATGACGCTTTTACGCCTGGCGTTTTACGCGTCGGTGTGCACACTCACATTGGCGGCCATTGTTTAGTCACGAGGCGTTAAACGTCGGCGATAAACGCGCGCGAAAATCGTCCCGGTGTGAACAGGCCTTAAGACGTCCGTTCATCTTCAGACACAAATGAAGATATTTTAGTGTAAATCTGATGGCTCAGAAAGGCCTCCATTGCCACACTGTACACTCTCAAGACCCATAAAAGCACTAAAGACGTCGTTACAAAGTCCATCTCACTACAGTGGGTCTACAATAACTTTATGAAGCGACGAGAATAGTTTTTGTGCCAAAAAACCCCTAAATAACGACTTATATAGTGATGACCGATTTCAAAACACCGCATCATGAAGCTTTGAAGCGTTATGAATCAGTGAGTCGATTCAGCGGTTCGGATCGCCAAAGTCATGTGATTCATGAATCGACTCACTGATTCATAATTTAATTTTTGGGTGAGCTAACTTAAAATACTCAATACTTAAGTGAATAAATGGATTATAACTACTGCATAAATATAATTTGGAACCATAAAATCCCCTAAAAATACAAAATATTAAATAAATAAAAAATGCGAACAGTACCAGAAGGTTAATATAATTTATTAATTTTTAAAATATTTTTTATTATAATTTTTCTATATTTGATTTTTAAATATAGCTTTTATAGTTGATCAGTAAATATTTCTTGTCTTGTCAGGTGCTGAAGTTTACCCCGGGTGTGGGTTTCTACAAGAAGAGAACACACGCTCAGTGGGGCCTGGAGGAGATCTACCTGCAGCATCATGAGAGATGTGACTGTGTGTGTCAGTCGAGACCGCCGCGATGAACACACACACAGTCACACACACAGTCTCTCTCTCTCACACACACACACACACACACACACACACACACACACACACACACACACACACACACACACACACACACACACACAGTCACTGCACTCCATTCAGACGTATATCTTCAGGTCATGCCTCCACCTACGCACAAAGCCTTTTCATAACGCAAGACTCACACACTCACACAGACACACACAGCGTTGGGAGACTTTGCCATGTAGCTTTCTCTGTTTCTGTTTTACTCCTGATGTTATTGTGTCCAGTAAAGTCTCACGGAACTCACCAATGGAATGTAAATGAATATTAATGAGGCTTTTGCTCTCCAAGACCAATCAGAAGTCAGAGCTCCCGAGGGGGCGGTTCCTTCACCAATCTGGTCTAATCCAGTGTTATTTATTAAAAGAAATGTCTGTCTTTTTATAACTGTGATCATGCTGTCGCATGTGGGTTTTGTATTCATATTCTCTTTCTTGTCTGATCAAAGGTCTTATTGAAGTGAATCTCATAAAACATGTTCACCCTAAAGTCTAAAAAAACAATAAAGCCGCCTGGTTTTATATCTGATCTTACCGTCTGATGATTCTGTACTATCATACTAATGAAGCGTTCTCATAGTTATAGCTCAGTGTCGCATTAATTCATAATTATGTTTCTCAGTTTTGTGTATTAATTTAGAGGGAGAAAATATACTTTTGACACTCTCATAATAACTCATTATGAGATGTTCAATGCAATTAATGCCATTTCAAGAAAGTATATCATAAAGATTCTCATTATGATATACTGTATTTTTTATTAGAGTTTATCATATTTATCATGATTACCTGATATTTGCTCAGCGTTTCATATTTATGACTTTAAGAATCATATTTTTACTCCACTGACACCGAAACATCACTGTATTTTTCATCCTCGCTGCTTGTTCTCATTATTCAAATATTGTTATGGCCACAGGAAAAAAAACGTATTAAACTCCGCATCATGGCAGGACATAAATATTACCATTATCTATAAATATTTTATAATCTTTTTTGACATTGTAGCATTTTCCCCCTGATTTGGATTAATGATCCTAAAAATGGGTTTTTCCTCTAAAAACTAAAATGTTTTGCTAAACTCGCACAAATGAAAACAAATGGGACCAAGAAAACACATGACAGTCATCAGCCAACTAAAGCACTTAAAGGGATAGTCCACCCAAAAATGTAAGATTAGCCCATGATTTACTCACTCTCCTAGCAGTGTCATTTTGACAGCAGATTTAGTTTTGGTCATAGTCTTTTGACTAAAATGCCATTTAGTTTTAGTCGTATTTTAGTCACCTGAATTGTTTTTAGCTTTAGTCTAGATTTAGTCGACTAAAATCGAATGAGTTTAGTTCAATTGTAATACATTAAGCATTTAAGCCTTAAGCGACTGTCACTTGAACTGACATGTTGACACCATTTTGTTTTTGACATTAAAAATACACGAAAGAGCTCGATTCACTTGTTTTTTAAAAACATCTATATAGTTTTTATAACTTTGTATTTCTGTTTTAGTTAGTAGGCCATATCAGGTTAGGTTAAGCTAAAGCTTTTCATTTCAGTTAACATTTATTTAATTTCAAGTAATGAATATTTTTTTGAATGGTTTTAGTGAACTATTATAACCCTGATACTTTATTGAATATGTGTCCAATACTGGTCTTTCCTCCTGACTATGAATTAAAAGTGGAACTAAATGAAATATAGTTTATTGTGTAACTAAAAACGAATATATAATGCGTCACTTTTAATTATAAACCAGCTCGAAATACACCGGGACTCTTATTTTGAAATGTCTGCGCCTTACTATTGCAGTTGCAGAATGCTTCAAATTCAGATGAGGAGATAAAATATGCGTTGATAAAACCGTCTAAAACACGTTACTATACAAACATCGTAAAGTAAACATTGCCATTATTCATCAGCATTAGTTCATAAACAATATCCTGGCATAAATGTGTGTTATTCGTTGATTGGGGATGTTCAACTCAAATGTGCGCATCTGTGACACAGGACATCAGTTCTGACTGGATCTCTTCCCTAATCGACCCTCACTAACATTTCCGCCTCGTTTTTTATTTGTTGTCGAAAATGACAGTTGATTTTCGTCATAGTTTTTGTCATCTAACACTAGTTTTTATTTCGTTAACGTCTCGTTTTCATCAGTGAAAAAAGGTTGTTGATGAAAATTATTTGTCAACGAAATTAGGTGTATTGAGAATGAGAAGTTGACGTAACAATGTTCACTTCGTGTTGCATTTCGGGAAGGTGCCGCCATATTGGGAGGATACGCTATCTGTTGCCATGGTTATTTCGACAGTGAGACCGAGATTTTGTTCAAATTTCTGCAATGTGGCAATTGCAGTTTAGTCTCTTCCGATATAGCACATTTCCTTTCACTTCCCCCGTCTCCATTTCTCCCAGAGAAACTGCGCTGTATCTCAAAAATGCAAACAAATGTTAAGCTGCTCTCTCGGTCTCACTGTCGAAATAACCATGGCAACGGATAGCGTATCCTCCCAATATGGCGGCGCCTTCCCGAAATCCAACACGGAGTGAAAACATTGTGACGTAACTCCTCATTGTCAATATGACATCCTTCTTTCAGACGAACACAGAGTTATATTCAAAGCTTTAAAGGGAGTGCAGAATTATTAGGCAAGTTGTATTTTTGAGGATTAATTTTACAACATTAATAATTAAACAACAACCATGTTGTCAATGAACACAAAAAACTCATTGATATCAAAGCTGAATATTTTTGGAAGTGGTTTTTAGTTTTAGCTATTTTAGGGGGATATCTGTGTGTGCAGGTGACTATTACTGTGCATAATTATTAGGCAACTTAACAAAAAACAAATTTATACCCATTTCAATTATTTATTTTTACCAGTGAAACCAATATAACATCTCAACATTCACAAATATACATTTCTGACATTCAAAAACCAAACAAAAACAAATCAGTGACCAATATAGCCACCTTTCTTTGCAAGGACACTCAAAAGCCTGCCATCCATGGATTCTGTCAGTGTTTTGATCTGTTCACCATCAACATTGCGTGCAGCAGCAACCACAGCCTCCCAGACACTGTTCAGAGAGGTGTACTGTTTTCCCTCCTTGTAAATCGCACATTTGATGATGGACCACAGGTTCTCAATGGGTTCAGATCAGGTGAACAAGGAGGCCATATCATTAGATTTTCTTCTTTTATACCCTTTCTTGCCAGCCACGCTGTGGAGTACTTGGACGCGTGTGATGGAGCATTGTCCTGCATGAAAATCATGTTTTTCTTGAAGGATGCAGACTTCTTCCTGTACCACTGCTTGAAGAAGGTGTCTTCCAGAAACTGGCAGTAGGACTGGGAGTTGAGCTTGACTCCATCCTCAACCCGAAAAGGCCCCACAAGCTCATCTTTGATGATACCAGCCCAAACCAGTACTCCACCTCCACCTTGCTGGCGTCTGAGTCGGACTGGAGCTCTCTGCCCTTTACCAATCCAGCCACAGGCCCATCCATCTGGCCCATCAAGACTCACTCTCATTTCATCAGTCCATAAAACCTTCGAAAAATCAGTCTTGAGATATTTCTTGGCCCAGTCTTGACGTTTCAGCTTGTGTGTCTTGTTCAGTGGTGGTCGACTTTCTGCCTTTCTTACCGTGGCCATGTCTCTGAGTATTGCACACCTTGTGCTTTTGGGCACTCCAGTGATGTTGCAGCTCTGAAATATGGCCAAACTGGTGGCAAGTGGCATCTTGGCAGCTGCACGCTTGACTTTTCTCAGTTCACGGGCAGTTATTTTGCGCCTTGGTTTTTCCACACGCTTCTTGCGACCCTGTTGACTATTTTGAATGAAACGCTTGATTGTTCGATGATCACGCTTCAGAAGCTTGGCTATTTTAAGACTGCTGCATCCCTCTGCAATATATCTCACTATTTTTGACTTTTCTGAGCCTGTCAAGTCCTTCTTTTGACCCATTTTGCCAAAGGAAAGGAAGTTGCCTAATAATTATGCACACCTGATATAGGGTGTTGATGTCATTAGACCACACCCCTTCTCATTACAGAGATGCACATCACCTAATATGCTTAATTGGTAGTAGGCTTTCCAGCCTATACAGCTTGGAGTAAGACAACATGCATAACGAGGATGATGTGGTCAAAATACTCATTTGCCTAATAATTCTGCACTCCCTGTATAATGGCAGTGATTGTCATTTATGAAGTCCATAAAAGTGCATCTATCCATCATATAACTGCTCCACACGGCTCCGGGGGGGTTAATAAAGGCCTTCTGAAGTGAAGTGGCGCATTTGTTTGTTGAAAAATATCCATATTTAAAACTTTATAGAATAAAATAACAAACTTACGCAATTTTACGATTTACGGCGAAAGAGTAACCCTTGACGCAAGTTAGCTATTTTATTCTATAAAGTTTTAAATATGGATATTTTTCTTACACAAACGCATCACGTCACTTCAGAAGGCCTTTATTACCCCCCCCCCAAGCCTCCCCCCCCCCCCCCCCGGAGCCGTGTGGAGCAGTTATATGATGGATAGATGCACTTTTATGGACTTCAAAAACGACCCAACCATTCACTGCTGCTATAAAGCTTGGATTAGCCAGGACATTTTTAATATAACTCTGATTGTGTTCGTCTGAAAGAAGAAAGTAAATCATGGGCTAATTTTCATTTCTGGGTGAACTATCCCTTTAAGCATTTACGCACAAACTATTGTAATCGTCATGCATAGGCTATTTATGCAGCGGTGTGGACAGATGATGTTCTCAGTCTTTTCTCTTGGTTCACCGCGGTTAAACGTGTGTGATGATCCGGTCCCGGTGTTGTGTCAAATTGTGACCCCCGCCAAATTATTGCCCCCCCCCCCCCCCCCAGTATTGGTAGGTTTAGGATTAGTTGTGTGGGAGGGGGTTCGGATTTGGCTATCACCAGAGGTCTCAACTCAGTCCTGGAGAGTTTAGCTCCAACCCCAGATAAACACACCTGAACCAGCTAATCAGTGTCTTACAAGGCCCTTGGCTGAATCCGAAATTGCCCCCATACCCTCAAATAGGGCATTATTTGAGGGGACAGCCATTTGTGGTGGTGTCCGAAACCATAGTGGACATTATGTACTCGTTGTACACTCAACGGCTGTCCGACTTCACTCACTCGTTTTCATTCACTCCTTCAAGTGTGCTGTGTTAGCGGACTAGCGTAGGGAATAGTGATTGAGGGTTTAGCGTAGGGGAGTTAGACACTGATTCGCTGGTTCAGGTGTGTTTATTTGGGAGCTAAACTCTGTAGGACAGTGGCCCTCCAGAGCTGAGTTTGGGCTAGAGACTTCAACACACACATAATAATTTGGCAGGCAGTCAAAATTTGGCACAACACCGGACTCCTTTATCTCCTGTAATCTGCAGGGTTCCTCTGTTCCCTGATCGGGTTTGATTTACCGGCGACGTGGGCCTGTGGGACTCGTTCAGCCGGAGCGCCGCGCCACAGGGACGGGAGTTGACACTGTGGATTTAGCCTTTAATTAACAGCTTTTAAAGCGCTTTTATTAAACTTTAAGGCACGCAAAATGAAACCAATGATTCTCTCTTGTCTCTGAAAGGCAGTCTGTGGAGCAGAATCCCATTTCTCTGTCACATACGAGTCGGACGGACCAGTTTTACACATGTATTGTGTCATTACAAGCACCAAAATAAACTAACTGTCATGCTTATCATGGTTGTGTTTGTTTCTTTGATATGTAAAATATTGCTCCTTAAAAAAGCAACAGCAAAAGGCTAGCAGGCTAGACTACATTTGGGATAATTGGGTGAGAAAAAGAATCTTATTTCTGTTTGGGACAGAAACAAGATTTCAATCAGAAACAGGATTCTTTTTCTCAACCCATTGGCAGATCATTTTGCTTGTTTTTCATTTTTATAAAAAAAAATATATATATATATCTTATATCATTTTACTTATCTAGTAAATGCATCTTGATTTAAGAATTTTTAGATATTTAGACTAGAAACAAGACAAAAATACTAAGCAAGAAGAGCAGTGTATCAGAGGGCTTCTGTTTATTTTGACACTTGAATATAATACAAATAATCAATATAATAAGTAGCTCGGCGGGGGGAGATTGATGCGGCGGACCAGGGACTTAGTTGCACTTTATTTGGTAATTTTTAGAATTGATATTAATAAAATAGTATCGGTAAAAAAAATGTGGCGCCCCTATGGATGAGTGGCACTCCTAGCGTTTGCCACGGGCCGGCCTTGCTTTGTGTGATCGCTACAGTTTCTAGTCTAAAGATTGTGACTTGTTTTCTCAGCTGTCGTCGCAAAGGTTTTGGAAGGTTGGAGTTCTGAAACGTCACAAATTTGCATGGCAGCTGATGTGAATGGTTTTGACGAAAAATATTCGCTTTTTTGCTTCACTTTTTCGCTACGCGTCTGGTGTGAAAGGGCCTTAAAGGTCCCGTTCTTCGTGATCCCATTGTTCAAACTTTAGTGAGTGTGTAATGTTGCTGTTAGAGCATAAATAATGCCTGTAAAATTATAAAGCTCAAAGTTCAATGCCAAGCGAGATATTTTATTTAACAGAAGTTCCCTTTCAAAGCCTACAGCGAACGGCCGGCTTGGACTACATCCTGGTACTTCCTTCATTAATGACGTCAGTAGAACAGACTAACCTCCGCCCACAAGAATACGCGAAAAAAGGGGGCGTGGTCTTGTTGCTGTCCCACGTGGAGAAGAGGAAGTGTTGCGTGGAGAAAAGAAATTGTTGCGTTTGAGTGTGTTTGTCGCCATGTCGTCGAGACGCTGTTATTTTCATCCCGGAGTCAAATCACCTTTGTTTGGCTTTCCCAGGGACGCTGTAGAGATCATTGAGCGCATACATCACCCCGTTAAGAGGCGTGACCTTTCCACGTGCGCTAAGCTGCTGTCGAATCACAACACAGGAACCGCTGGCACAATCAGAACTCGTTACGCATTTCTGAAGGAGGGACTTCATAGAACAAGGAACTCATCAGCCGTTTTTAGGACAGTGAGAACAGCGGTGTACAGATGAGTAAATTGTGTGAAAAATACTGTGTTTTTTACACGCGAAACATGAACATATATATTGAACATACATACATATGAACATGAACATACATATATTGCACACTGTAAACACAATCAAAGCTTCAAAAAAACACGAAGAACGGGACCTTTAATCAAGGTAACCGTCACCACAATGGAAGGCCCGCCTCTCCATTCATTCGATTGGACAATAGAAAAAAAAAAACACAAATGACGATGGGCGTTTTTCTGCTCAGAATTTTTTTTTTCAACTTCTTGCGCTCCTACAAAAACGCGAGGCGCAGCAGGCGGTTAAAATGCGAGCCCGGGGCGCATAAGCGCTCACTGCCAACAGAAAACTGTTTTAAAAAGGCACCTCTTGCTGTAAAAAATCTATCGGGGGCCTTATATTAGGGCTGCGCAATATATCGAAATATGTACGCACTTTCTGATTTTAATAGGCTACTTCAACATTGTGAAAAGTGTACGTTTTAGGTCGACGCATATAGCAGAGAATAGACTGAGCACACGACGTCAAAAAGAGTTATTAAACACAATAACTTGCGAAAAACAACTCCTTGCAGTCTCGCGCTGTCTGACACACACACCGAAACGTGCGCACAAGCCGTTCTTTTTTTCGTGTCTTGTTACACACTCGAACTGTCAAATACACACACAGTTATGTCAAAATGGCTGTCTTGATGAGTATTCATGTAAACACAGTCGGTTATGCTTTAAGTGAACGATATCAGTTGGGGGAAGAAATAGATTTTACACACTTCAATATCCAATATCGTATCGTATATCGAATATCGCATTATTTAACAATGATATTGCATTTTTCTTCAATATCGCACAGCCCTACCTTATATTGTCTTTCGTCGCATCGCGACACTTAGGGCTGGGTATCGTTCAAAAATTGGCGAATACCGATACCTTGACTTCGATACCGGTTCCTGAACGATACTTTTTTCGATACCAAATTTATTTTTCTGTTTTAACAAGATTACAATACCTAAAAAAAACATGTTGGTTTTATTTTTTTCAGTTTGTTGACTTTTTTTAGACTCTTATAGGGTACTGGGGGGCGGAATATATGCCTCGCGCTCAAGCACACACATAAAGCTTGCCGCAAAGCACTGGCAAAAGTAGCCTAATGTTTATAAATGTAGAAATAGCAAGGAGACATTCATTTTAATTGTTTATTAATAAACTAGTGTTTTCTGAGTCCGTGTTGGCTGTTATGTTAGTTTTAGTTATGTTAGTACTTCGACTTTAAACACAAATGAGACATGTTGGTAGAAACCTTGGCAGCTAACAGAAATATCATGAATAATTTTATTGTTTATTATATTTCAAGTAATGTTTTTTCATGGTTTTAATTAATGATAATCCTGATTGTCCAAACAAACCTGATGTCGAAATTACGACTTTTCAACTCGTAATTACAAGCTTCCAAGGAGGACTTTAACGCACCATCAGCACAGATGAAGTTTCCGTCAAATATCTGTCATTACAGCAGGCATCTGGACAAACATGAACAGTGTAACTAAATCCTCAAGGCCGTTTCAAGCCAGGAAACACAGCATTTCACACACTAATTAAAGAAATACGCACCTATCCATGAAACACTGTTGGTAAGTTCTTCCACCTAGAACAATTTACACGTTACAACTTAAAATAATTAATCACAAATACACACACTTCACTTTTGCTATACTTGCCCCATTGACTCCCATTACATTTTTCATTACTGTAAACAGTTCTCATATAGGAGTTATTTTCTGTGGTAATAAACATCTCACATGCTGATGTGCTGAACTTTAGGGAATTCTTCAAGGAATTCATGAGAGCAAACTTGTGCATCTGCTAAACGAGTATAAAAGCATCTGACGCAGGGGTTTTTCATCATCGCAGCTCTGAGGAATGACACTGTAAGCGAGCGCGGACAGATGGAGAAAACGAGGTCAGGTGTGGGTGGAAGTGGAAGTCAGGTGACCTTTGACCTCTCAAGGGAAAGCAGCGGGGGTGGAGACTGTCACATTTAGTGGCTGCCCGCTGCCACTCACACATTAAACTTTCATCTGAGACAGAAGAGCAGGTCGCCTCTGAGAGTTCAGAGATGTGAACTCTAATTCCCCTTGAAACTGTGCGTGCGGACAGTTTTTCACTGGTTTACATCATTGTGTGTGTGTGTGTGTGTATGTGTGTGAGCGAGAGAAAATGTGTGTTAGATTTCATCAGCGTTGCATCAACGTTGAAAATAAGCAGAGATGGAGCGATAAAATGGCGAGTAGAGTGATGACACACTCGCATCAGGCTCTGAGACATCTCAGTGTGACTGAACATCACCTGAGAATCTGAGTCACGTTTATGCTCAAGAGTTCATTAAAATCATCATAAAACAGCATTTACTTCTGTAATACGACACATTTCCAGGATACAAGATATGAGAAGTGTGAATCATTATTTTTTAAACAATGACTTTGAGGAAATTAAATAGTAAAATATTTATACATGATGGCCATATTTTTGCACTGTCATCATCATGATTTAAATAATAGTAAAAAACATATTGTGGTCTATTTCCTAAATGCATATTATTATTATGAAAGCTTGTTTCCAACGCGGAATAAAAAAGGGAATTGCAACTTTTAATCACACAATTATGACTTTTTTCTCAGAATTGCGAGATAAAAACTTTAACTCACATTTGCAACTTTTCCCAATCGCAAACATTTCATCCCACATTTCATTTTTGTTTTTAAAGGTTTTGATCTCGTAATTTTTCACCAACATTCCAATGGAATCGACAGACTTCTCTCTGGTGATGTAAGCAGGACTTCTCCAATCATGTAGCAATCTTAAACTCCGCCCCTACATTGAGAGCCACGTCCACATACCGATGACTTTTCAACTCGTAAATACAAACTTACAAGGACTTTAACTTTGATTTTACCATGTTTTTTACATTAACCATGGAATGACCATGTTTTTTACATTAACCATGGAATGACCATGTTTTTTACATTAACCATGAAACTACCATGTTTTTTACATTTACCATAAAACTACCATGTTTTTTACATTAACCATGGAATGACCATGTTTTTTACATTAACCATGGAATGACCATGTTTTTTACATTAACCATGAAACTACCATGTTTATTACATTTACCATGGCATGACCATGTTTTTTTACATTTACCATGAAACTACCATGTTTTTTTACATTTACCATGAAACTACCATGTTTTTTACATTAACCATGGAATGACCATGTTTTTTACATAAACCATGAAACTACCATGTTTTTTACATTTACCATGGCATGACCATGTTTTTTACATTAACCATGGAATGACCATGTTTTTTACATTAACCATGGAATGACCATGTTTTTTACATTAACCATGGAATGACCATTTTTTTTACATTAACCATGGAATGACCATGTTTTTTACATTAACCATGGAATGACCATGTTTTTTACATTAACCATGGAATGACCATGTTTTTTACATTAACCATGGAATGACCATTTTTTTTACATTAACCATGGAATGACCATGTTTTTTACTATAACCATGAAACTACCAAGTTTTTTACATTAACCATGGAATGACCATGTTTTTTACATTAACCATGAAACTACCATGTTTTTTACATTTACCATGAAACTACCATGTTTTTTACATTTACCATGAAACTACCATGTTTATTACATTTACCATGGCATGACCATGTTTTTACATTAACCATGGAATGACCATGTTTTTTACATTAACCATGGAATGACCATGTTTTTTTACATTAACCATGGAATGACCATGTTTTTTACATTTACCATGGAATGACCATGTTTTTACATTAACCATGGAATGACCATGTTTTTTACATTAACCATGTAATGACCATGTTTTTTACATTAACCATAGAATGACCATGTTTTTTACATTAACCATGAAACTACCATGTTTTTCCATTAACCATGGAATGACCATGTTTTTTACATTAACCATGAAACTACCATGTTTTTTACATTTACCATGAAACTACCATGTTTTTTACATTTACCATGAAACTACCATGTTTATTACATTTACCATGGCATGACCATGTTTTTTTACATTAACCATGGAATGACCATGTTTTTACATTAACCATGAAACTACCATGTTTTTTACATTAACCATGGAATGACCATGTTTTTTACATTAACCATGGAATTACCATGTTTTTTACATTAACCATGGAATGACCATGTTTTTTACATTAACCATGGAACGACCATGTTTTTTACATTAACCATGAAACTACCATGTTTTTTACATTTACCATGAAACTACCATGTTTTTTACATTTACCATAAAAACTAGCATGTTTTTTACATTAACCATGGAATGACCATGTTTTTTACATTAACCATGGAATGACCATGTTTTTTACATTAACCATGAAACTACCATGTTTTTACATTAACCATGGAATGACCATGTTTTTTACATTAACCATGGAATGACCATGTTTTTTACATTAACCATGGAATTACCATGTTTTTTACATTTACCATGGAATGACCATGTTTTTTACATTAACCATGAAACTACCATGTTTTTTATATTTACCATGAAACTACCATGTTTTTTACATTTACCATGAAACTACCATGTTTTTTACATTAACCATGGAATGACCATGTTTTTTACATTAACCATGGAATGACCATGTTTTTTACATTAACCATGGAATGACCATGTTTTTTTACATTAACCATGAAACTACCATGTTTTTTACATTTACCATGAAACTACCATGTTTTTACATTTACCATGAAACTACCATGTTTTTTACATTAACCATGGAATGACCATGTTTTATACATTAACCATGGAATGACCATGTTTTTTACATTAACCATGGAATGACCATGTTTTTTACATTAACCATGAAACTACCATGTTTTTTACATTTACCATGAAACTACCATGTTTTTTACATTAACCATGGAATGACCATGTTTATTACATTTACCATGGCATGACCATGTTTTTTTACATTAACCATGGAATGACCATGTTTTTACATTAACCATGAAACTACCATGTTTTTTACATTAACCATGGAATGACCATGTTTTTTACATTAACCATGGAATTACCATGTTTTTTACATTAACCATGGAATGACCATGTTTTTTACATTAACCATGGAACGACCATGTTTTTTACATTAACCATGAAACTACCATGTTTTTTACATTTACCATGAAACTACCATGTTTTTTACATTTACCATAAAAACTACCATGTTTTTTACATTAACCATGGAATGACCATGTTTTTTACATTAACCATGGAATGACCATGTTTTTTACATTAACCATGAAACTACCATGTTTTTACATTAACCATGGAATGACCATGTTTTTTACATTAACCATGGAATGACCATGTTTTTTACATTAACCATGGAATTACCATGTTTTTTACATTTACCATGGAATGACCATGTTTTTTACATTAACCATGAAACTACCATGTTTTTTATATTTACCATGAAACTACCATGTTTTTTACATTTACCATGAAACTACCATGTTTTTTACATTAACCATGGAATGACCATGTTTTTTACATTAACCATGGAATGACCATGTTTTTTACATTAACCATGGAATGACCATGTTTTTTTACATTAACCATGAAACTACCATGTTTTTTACATTTACCATGAAACTACCATGTTTTTTACATTAACCATGGAATGACCATGTTTTTTACATTAACCATGGAATGACCATGTTTTTTACATTAACCATGAAACTACCATGTTTTTACATTAACCATGGAATTACCATGTTTTTTACATTAACCATGGAATGACCATGTTTTTTACATTAACCATGGAATTACCATGTTTTTTACATTTACCATGGAATGACCATGTTTTTTACATTAACCATGAAACTACCATGTTTTTTATATTTACCATGAAACTACCATGTTTTTTACATTTACCATGAAACTACCATGTTTTTTACATTAACCATGGAATGACCATGTTTTTTACATTAACAATGGAATGACCATGTTTTTTACATTAACCATGGAATGACCATGTTTTTTACATTAACCATGAAACTACCATGTTTTTTACATTTACCATGAAACTACCATGTTTTTTACATTTACCATGAAACTACCATGTTTTTACATTAACCATGGAATGACCATGTTTTTTACATTAACCATGGAATGACCATGTTTTTTACATTAACCATGGAATGACCATGTTTTTTACATTAACCATGGAATGACCATGTTTTTTACATTTACCATGGCATGACCATGTTTTTTTACATTAACCATGGAATGACCATGTTTTTTTACATTAACCATGGAATGACCATGTTTTTTACATTTACCATGGAATGACCATGTTTTTACATTAACCATGGAATGACCATGTTTTTTACATTAACCATGTAATGACCATGTTTTTTACATTAACCATAGAATGACCATGTTTTTTACATTAACCATGAAACTACCATGTTTTTCCATTAACCATGGAATGACCATGTTTTTTACATTAACCATGAAACTACCATGTTTTTTACATTTACCATGAAACTACCATGTTTTTTACATTTACCATGAAACTACCATGTTTATTACATTTACCATGGCATGACCATGTTTTTTTACATTAACCATGGAATGACCATGTTTTTACATTAACCATGAAACTACCATGTTTTTTACATTAACCATGGAATGACCATGTTTTTTACATTAACCATGGAATTACCATGTTTTTTACATTAACCATGGAATGACCATGTTTTTTACATTAACCATGGAACGACCATGTTTTTTACATTAACCATGAAACTACCATGTTTTTTACATTTACCATGAAACTACCATGTTTTTTACATTTACCATAAAAACTACCATGTTTTTTACATTAACCATGGAATGACCATGTTTTTTACATTAACCATGGAATGACCATGTTTTTTACATTAACCATGAAACTACCATGTTTTTACATTAACCATGGAATGACCATGTTTTTTACATTAACCATGGAATGACCATGTTTTTTACATTAACCATGGAATTACCATGTTTTTTACATTTACCATGGAATGACCATGTTTTTTACATTAACCATGAAACTACCATGTTTTTTATATTTACCATGAAACTACCATGTTTTTTACATTTACCATGAAACTACCATGTTTTTTACATTAACCATGGAATGACCATGTTTTTTACATTAACCATGGAATGACCATGTTTTTTACATTAACCATGGAATGACCATGTTTTTTTACATTAACCATGAAACTACCATGTTTTTTACATTTACCATGAAACTACCATGTTTTTACATTTACCATGAAACTACCATGTTTTTTACATTAACCATGGAATGACCATGTTTTATACATTAACCATGGAATGACCATGTTTTTTACATTAACCATGGAATGACCATGTTTTTTACATTAACCATGAAACTACCATGTTTTTACATTAACCATGGAATGACCATGTTTTTTACATTAACCATGGAATGACCATGTTTTTTACATTAACCATGGAATGACCATGTTTTTTACATTTACCATGGCATGGCCATGTTTTTTTACATTAACCATGGAATGACCATGTTTTTACATTAACCATAAAACTACCATGTTTTTTACATTTACCATGAAACTACCATGTTTTTGACATTAACCATGGAATGACCATGTTTTTGACATTAACCATGGAATGACCATGTTTTTACATTAACCATGTAATGACCATGTTTTTTACATTAACCATAGAATGACCATGTTTTTTACATTAACCATGAAACTACCATGTTTTTCCATTAACCATGGAATGACCATGTTTTTTACATTAACCATGAAACTACCATGTTTTTTACATTTACCATGAAACTACCATGTTTTTTACATTTACCATGAAACTACCATGTTTATTACATTTACCATGGCATGACCATGTTTTTTACATTAACCATGGAATGACCATGTTTTTTACATTAACCATGGAATGACCATGTTTTTTACATTAACCATGGAATGACCATGTTTTTTTACATTAACCATGAAACTACCATGTTTTTTACATTTACCATGAAACTACCATGTTTTTACATTTACCATGAAACTACCATGTTTTTTACATTAACCATGGAATGACCATGTTTTATACATTAACCATGGAATGACCATGTTTTTTACATTAACCATGGAATGACCATGTTTTTTACATTAACCATGAAACTACCATGTTTTTACATTAACCATGGAATGACCATGTTTTTTACATTAACCATGGAATGACCATGTTTTTTACATTAACCATGGAATGACCATGTTTTTACATTAACCATAAAACTACCATGTTTTTTACATTTACCATGAAACTACCATGTTTTTGACATTAACCATGGAATGACCATGTTTTTGACATTAACCATGGAATGACCATGTTTTTACATTAACCATGTAATGACCATGTTTTTTACATTAACCATGAAACTACCATGTTTTTCCATTAACCATGGAATGACCATGTTTTTTACATTAACCATGGAATGACCATGTTTTTTACATTAACCATGGAATGACCATGTTTTTTACATTAACCATGGAATGACCATGTTTTTTTACATTAACCATGAAACTACCATGTTTTTTACATTTACCATGAAACTACCATGTTTTTACATTTACCATGAAACTACCATGTTTTTTACATTAACCATGGAATGACCATGTTTTATACATTAACCATGGAATGACCATGTTTTTTACATTAACCATGGAATGACCATGTTTTTTACATTAACCATGAAACTACCATGTTTTTTACATTTACCATGAAACTACCATGTTTTTTACATTAACCATGGAATGACCATGTTTATTACATTTACCATGGCATGACCATGTTTTTTTACATTAACCATGGAATGACCATGTTTTTACATTAACCATGAAACTACCATGTTTTTTACATTAACCATGGAATGACCATGTTTTTTACATTAACCATGGAATTACCATGTTTTTTACATTAACCATGGAATGACCATGTTTTTTACATTAACCATGGAACGACCATGTTTTTTACATTAACCATGAAACTACCATGTTTTTTACATTTACCATGAAACTACCATGTTTTTTACATTTACCATAAAAACTACCATGTTTTTTACATTAACCATGGAATGACCATGTTTTTTACATTAACCATGGAATGACCATGTTTTTTACATTAACCATGAAACTACCATGTTTTTACATTAACCATGGAATGACCATGTTTTTTACATTAACCATGGAATGACCATGTTTTTTACATTAACCATGGAATTACCATGTTTTTTACATTTACCATGGAATGACCATGTTTTTTACATTAACCATGAAACTACCATGTTTTTTATATTTACCATGAAACTACCATGTTTTTTACATTTACCATGAAACTACCATGTTTTTTACATTAACCATGGAATGACCATGTTTTTTACATTAACCATGGAATGACCATGTTTTTTACATTAACCATGGAATGACCATGTTTTTTTACATTAACCATGAAACTACCATGTTTTTTACATTTACCATGAAACTACCATGTTTTTTACATTAACCATGGAATGACCATGTTTTTTACATTAACCATGGAATGACCATGTTTTTTACATTAACCATGAAACTACCATGTTTTTACATTAACCATGGAATTACCATGTTTTTTACATTAACCATGGAATGACCATGTTTTTTACATTAACCATGGAATTACCATGTTTTTTACATTTACCATGGAATGACCATGTTTTTTACATTAACCATGAAACTACCATGTTTTTTATATTTACCATGAAACTACCATGTTTTTTACATTTACCATGAAACTACCATGTTTTTTACATTAACCATGGAATGACCATGTTTTTTACATTAACAATGGAATGACCATGTTTTTTACATTAACCATGGAATGACCATGTTTTTTACATTAACCATGAAACTACCATGTTTTTTACATTTACCATGAAACTACCATGTTTTTTACATTTACCATGAAACTACCATGTTTTTACATTAACCATGGAATGACCATGTTTTTTACATTAACCATGGAATGACCATGTTTTTTACATTAACCATGGAATGACCATGTTTTTTACATTAACCATGGAATGACCATGTTTTTTACATTTACCATGGCATGACCATGTTTTTTTACATTAACCATGGAATGACCATGTTTTTTTACATTAACCATGGAATGACCATGTTTTTTACATTTACCATGGAATGACCATGTTTTTACATTAACCATGGAATGACCATGTTTTTTACATTAACCATGTAATGACCATGTTTTTTACATTAACCATAGAATGACCATGTTTTTTACATTAACCATGAAACTACCATGTTTTTCCATTAACCATGGAATGACCATGTTTTTTACATTAACCATGAAACTACCATGTTTTTTACATTTACCATGAAACTACCATGTTTTTTACATTTACCATGAAACTACCATGTTTATTACATTTACCATGGCATGACCATGTTTTTTTACATTAACCATGGAATGACCATGTTTTTACATTAACCATGAAACTACCATGTTTTTTACATTAACCATGGAATGACCATGTTTTTTACATTAACCATGGAATTACCATGTTTTTTACATTAACCATGGAATGACCATGTTTTTTACATTAACCATGGAACGACCATGTTTTTTACATTAACCATGAAACTACCATGTTTTTTACATTTACCATGAAACTACCATGTTTTTTACATTTACCATAAAAACTACCATGTTTTTTACATTAACCATGGAATGACCATGTTTTTTACATTAACCATGGAATGACCATGTTTTTTACATTAACCATGAAACTACCATGTTTTTACATTAACCATGGAATGACCATGTTTTTTACATTAACCATGGAATGACCATGTTTTTTACATTAACCATGGAATTACCATGTTTTTTACATTTACCATGGAATGACCATGTTTTTTACATTAACCATGAAACTACCATGTTTTTTATATTTACCATGAAACTACCATGTTTTTTACATTTACCATGAAACTACCATGTTTTTTACATTAACCATGGAATGACCATGTTTTTTACATTAACCATGGAATGACCATGTTTTTTACATTAACCATGGAATGACCATGTTTTTTTACATTAACCATGAAACTACCATGTTTTTTACATTTACCATGAAACTACCATGTTTTTACATTTACCATGAAACTACCATGTTTTTTACATTAACCATGGAATGACCATGTTTTATACATTAACCATGGAATGACCATGTTTTTTACATTAACCATGGAATGACCATGTTTTTTACATTAACCATGAAACTACCATGTTTTTACATTAACCATGGAATGACCATGTTTTTTACATTAACCATGGAATGACCATGTTTTTTACATTAACCATGGAATGACCATGTTTTTTACATTTACCATGGCATGGCCATGTTTTTTTACATTAACCATGGAATGACCATGTTTTTACATTAACCATAAAACTACCATGTTTTTTACATTTACCATGAAACTACCATGTTTTTGACATTAACCATGGAATGACCATGTTTTTGACATTAACCATGGAATGACCATGTTTTTACATTAACCATGTAATGACCATGTTTTTTACATTAACCATAGAATGACCATGTTTTTTACATTAACCATGAAACTACCATGTTTTTCCATTAACCATGGAATGACCATGTTTTTTACATTAACCATGAAACTACCATGTTTTTTACATTTACCATGAAACTACCATGTTTTTTACATTTACCATGAAACTACCATGTTTATTACATTTACCATGGCATGACCATGTTTTTTACATTAACCATGGAATGACCATGTTTTTTACATTAACCATGGAATGACCATGTTTTTTACATTAACCATGGAATGACCATGTTTTTTTACATTAACCATGAAACTACCATGTTTTTTACATTTACCATGAAACTACCATGTTTTTACATTTACCATGAAACTACCATGTTTTTTACATTAACCATGGAATGACCATGTTTTATACATTAACCATGGAATGACCATGTTTTTTACATTAACCATGGAATGACCATGTTTTTTACATTAACCATGAAACTACCATGTTTTTACATTAACCATGGAATGACCATGTTTTTTACATTAACCATGGAATGACCATGTTTTTTACATTAACCATGGAATGACCATGTTTTTACATTAACCATAAAACTACCATGTTTTTTACATTTACCATGAAACTACCATGTTTTTGACATTAACCATGGAATGACCATGTTTTTGACATTAACCATGGAATGACCATGTTTTTACATTAACCATGTAATGACCATGTTTTTTACATTAACCATGAAACTACCATGTTTTTCCATTAACCATGGAATGACCATGTTTTTTACATTAACCATGAAACTACCATGTTTTTTACATTTACCATGAAACTACCATGTTTTTTACATTTACCATGAAACTACCATGTTTATTACATTTACCATGGCATGACCATGTTTTTTTACATTAACCATGGAATGACCATGTTTTTACATTAACCATGAAACTACCATGTTTTTTACATTTACCATGAAACTACCATGTTTTTTACATTAACCATGGAATGACCATGTTTTTTACATTAACCATGGAATTACCATGTTTTTTACATTAACCATGGAATGACCATGTTTTTTACATTAACCATGGAACGACCATGTTTTTTACATTAACCATGAAACTACCATGTTTTTTACATTTACCATGAAACTACCATGTTTTTTACATTTACCATGAAACTACCATGTTTTTTACATTAACCATGGAATGACCATGTTTTTTACATTAACCATGGAATGACCATGTTTTTTACATTAACCATGAAACTACCATGTTTTTACATTAACCATGGAATTACCATGTTTTTTACATTAACCATGGAATGACCATGTTTTTTACATTAACCATGGAATTACCATGTTTTTTACATTTACCATGGAATGACCATGTTTTTTACATTAACCATGAAACTACCATGTTTTTTATATTTACCATGAAACTACCATGTTTTTTACATTTACCATGAAACTACCATGTTTTTTACATTAACCATGGAATGACCATGTTTTTTACATTAACAATGGAATGACCATGTTTTTTACATTAACCATGGAATGACCATGTTTTTTACATTAACCATGAAACTACCATGTTTTTTACATTTACCATGAAACTACCATGTTTTTTACATTTACCATGAAACTACCATGTTTTTACATTAACCATGGAATGACCATGTTTTTTACATTAACCATGGAATGACCATGTTTTTTACATTAACCATGGAATGACCATGTTTTTTACATTAACCATGGAATGACCATGTTTTTTACATTTACCATGGCATGACCATGTTTTTTTACATTAACCATGGAATGACCATGTTTTTACATTAACCATAAAACTACCATGTTTTTTACATTTACCATGAAACTACCATGTTTTTTACATTAACCATGGAATGACCATGTTTTTGACATTAACCATGGAATGACCATGTTTTTTACATTAACCATGGAATGACCATGTTTTTTACATTAACCATGGAATGACCATGTTTTTTACATTAACCATGAAACTACCATGTTTTTTACATTTACCATGAAACTACCATGTTTTTACATTTACCATGAAACTACCATGTTTTTTACATTTACCATGAAACTACCATGTTTTTTACATTTACCATGAAACTACCATGTTTTTTACATTAACCATGGAATGACCATGTTTTTTACATTAACCATGGAATGACCATGTTTTTTACATTAACCATGGAATGACCATGTTTTTTACATTAACCATGGAATGACCATGTTTTTTACATTTACCATGGCATGACCATGTTTTTTTACATTAACCATGGAATGACCATGTTTTTACATTAACCATAAAACTACCATGTTTTTTACATTTACCATGAAACTACCATGTTTTTGACATTAACCATGGAATGACCATGTTTTTGACATTAACCATGGAATGACCATGTTTTTTACATTAACCATGGAATGACCATGTTTTTCACATTAACCATGGAATGACCATGTTTTTTACATTAACCATGAAACTACCATGTTTTTTACATTTACCATGAAACTACCATGTTTTTACATTTACCATGAAACTACCATGTTTTTTACATTAACCATGGAATGACCATGTTTTTTACATTAACCATGGAATGACCATGTTTTTTACATTAACCATGGAATGACCATGTTTTTTACATTAACCATGAAACTACCATGTTTTTACATTAACCATGGAATGGCCATGTTTTTTTTACATTAACCATGGAATGACCATGTTTTTTACATTATCCATGGAATGACCATGTTTTTTACATTATCCATGGAATGACCTTGTTTTTTACATTTACCATGGAATGACCATGTTTTTTTTCCCATTAACCATGGAATGACCATGTTTTTTACATTAACCATGGAATTACCATGTTTTTTACATTTACCATGGAATGACCATGTTATTTACATTTACCATGG
The DNA here is from genome assembly GCA_023566225.1 of Romanogobio albipinnatus. Taxonomy (NCBI): domain Eukaryota; kingdom Metazoa; phylum Chordata; class Actinopteri; order Cypriniformes; family Gobionidae; genus Romanogobio; species Romanogobio albipinnatus. The sequence goes on along the minus strand of CM042247.1, from coordinate 6,245,307 downwards.
AATGACCATGTTTTTTACATTATCCATGGAATGACCATGTTTTTTACATTTACCATGGAATGACCATTTGTTTACATTAACCATGGAATGACCATGTTTTTACATTGACCATGGAATGAACATATTTTTTACATTAACCATGGAATGACCATGTTTTTTTCATTAACCATGGAATGACCAAGTTTTTACATTAACCATGGAATGACCATGTTTTTTACATTAACCATGGAATGACCATGTTTTTTTACATTAACCATGAATCTACCATTTTTTACATTAACCATGGAATAACCATGTTTTTTTACATTCACCATGAAACTACCATTTTTTGACATTAACCATGGAATGACAATGTTTTTGACATTAACCATGGAATGACCATGTTTTTGACATTAACCATGAAACTACCATTTTTTTACATTAACCATGGAATGACCATGTTTTTTACATTTTTACATTAACCATGGAATGACCATGTTTTTTTACATTTACCATGAAACTACCATTTTTTTTACATTATCCATGGAATGACCTAGTTTTTTACATTTACCATGAAATGACCTTGTTTTTACATTAACCATGGAATGACCATGTATTTTTACATTAACCATGGAATGACCATGTTTTTTTACATTAACCATGAATCTACCATTTTTTACATTAACCATGGAATAACCATGTTTTTTTACATTCACCATGAAACTACCATTTTTTGACATTAACCATGGAATGACCATGTTTTTTACATTAACCATGGAATGACCATGTTTTTGACATTAACCATGGAATGACCATGTTTTTGACATTAACCATGAAACTACCATTTTTTTATATTAACCATGGAATGACCATGTTTTTTACATTTACCATGGAATGACCATGTTTTTATATTAACCATGGAATGACCATGTTTTTTACATTTACCATAGAATGACCATTTTTTTACATTTACCTTGAAACTGCCATGTTTTTACATTAACCATGGAATAGCCATGGAATGACCATGTTTTTTTACATTTACCATGAAACTACCATTTTTTTACATTAACCATGGAATGACCATGTTTTTACATTAACCATGGAATGACCATGTTTTTTACATTTACCATGGAATGACCATGTTTTCACATTAACCATGGAATGACCATGTTTTTTACATTAACCATAGAATGCCCATGTTTTTTACATTTACCTTGAAACTACCATGTTTTTACATTTACCATGGAATGACCATGTTTTATTTACATTAACCATGGAATGACCATGTTTTTTCCATTAACCATGGAATGACCATGTTTTTTTACATTTACCATGAAACTACCATTTTTTTACATTAACCATGGAATTGCCATGGAATGACCATGTTTTTTTTACATTAACCATGGAATGACCATGTTTTTTTTACATTTACCATGAAACTACCATTTTTTACATTAACCATGGAATGATCATGTTTTTACATTAACCATGGAATGACCATGTTTTTTACATTTACCATGGAATGACCATGTTTTCACATTAACCATGGAATGACCATGTTTTTTACATTAACCATAGAATGACCATGTTTTTTACATTTACCTTGAAACTACCATGTTTTTACATTTACCATGGAATGACCATGTTTTATTTCCATTAACCATGGAATGACCATGTTTTTTCCATTAACCATGGAATGACCATGTTTTTTTACATTTACCATGAAACTACCATTTTTTTACATTAACCATGGAATGACCATGTTTTTACATTAACCATGGAATGACCATGTTTTTTACATTAACCATGAAACTACCATGTTTTTTACATTTACCATGAAACTACCATATTTATTACATTTACCATGGCATGACCATGTTTTTTTACATTAACCATGGAATGACCATGTTTTTACATTAACCATGGAATGACCATGTTTTTTACATTAACCATGGAATGACCATGTTTATTACATTTACCATGGCATGACCATGTTTTTTTTTACATTTACCATGAAACTACCATTTTTTTTACATTAACCATGGAATGATCATGTTTTTACATTAACCATGGAATGACCATGTTTTTTACATTTACCATGGAATGACCATGTTTTCACATTAACCATGGAATGACCATGTTTTCACATTAACCATGGAATGACCATGTTTTATTTCCATTAACCATGGAATGACCATGTTTTTTCCATTAACCATGGAATGACCATGTTTTTTTACATTTACCATGAAACTACCATTTTTTTACATTAACCATGAAACTACCATATTTATTACATTTACCATGGCATGACCATGTTTTTTTTACATTAACCATGGAATGACCATGTTTTTACATTAACCATGGAATGACCATGTTTTTTACATTAACCATGGAATGACCATGTTTATTACATTTACCATGGCATGACCATGTTTTTTTTACATTAACCATGGAATGACCATGTTTTTACATTAACCATGGAATGACCATGTTTTTTACATTAACCATGGAATGACCATGTTTTTTTACATTAACCATGGAATGACCATGTTTTTTTACATTAACCATGGAATGACCATGTTTTTTACATTTACCATGGAATGACCATGTTTTTACATTAACCATGGAATGACCATGTTTTTTACATTAACCATGTAATGACCATGTTTTTTACATTAACCATAGAATGACCATGTTTTTTCCATTAACCATGAAACTACCATGTTTTTCCATTAACCATGGAATGACCATGTTTTTTACATTAACCATGAAACTACCATGTTTTTTACATTTACCATGAAACTACCATGTTTTTTACATTAACCATGAAACTACCATGTTTTTACATTAACCATGGAATGGCCATGTTTTTTTTACATTAACCATGGAATGACCATGTTTTTTACATTATCCATGGAATGACCATGTTTTTTACATTATCCATGGAATGACCTTGTTTTTTACATTTACCATGGAATGACCATGTTTTTACATTAACCATGAAACTACCATGTTTTTTACATTTACCATGGAATGACCATGTTTTTACATTAACCATGAAACTACCATGTTTTTTACATTTACCATGGCATGACCATGTTTTTTTACATTAACCATGGAATGACCATGTTTTTACATTAACCATGGAATGACCATGTTTTTTACATTAACCATGGAATGACCATGTTTTTTACATTAACCATGGAATGACCATGTTTTTTACATTAACCATGGAATGACCATGTTTTTTACATTAACCATGAAACTACCATGTTTTTTACATTTACCATGAAACTACCATGTTTTTTACATTTACCATGAAACTACCATGTTTTTTACATTAACCATGAAACTACCATGTTTTTTACATTAACCATGGAATGACCATGTTTTTTACATTAACCATGGAATGACCATGTTTTTTACATTAACCATGGAGTGAACATGTTTTTTACATTAACCATGGAATGACCATGTTTTTTACATTTACCATGGAATGACCATGTTTTTTAAATTTACCTTGAAACTACCATGTTTTTACATTTACCATGGAATGACCATGTTTTATTTACATTAACCATGGAATGACCATGTTTTTTCCATTAACCATGGAATGACCATGTTTTTTTACATTTACCATGAAACTACCATTTTTTTACATTAACCATGGAATGACCATGTTTTTACATTAACCATGGAATGACCATGTTTTTTAAATTTACCTTGAAACTACCATGTTTTTACATTTACCATGGAATGACCATGTTTTATTTACATTAACCATGGAATGACCATGTTTTTTCCATTAACCATGGAATGACCATGTTTTTTTACATTTACCATGAAACTACCATTTTTTTACATTAACCATGGCATGACCATGTTTTTTTACATTAACCATGGAATGACCATGTTTTTACATTAACCATAAAACTACCATGTTTTTTACATTTACCATGAAACTACCATGTTTTTGACATTAACCATGGAATGACCATGTTTTTGACATTAACCATGGAATGACCATGTTTTTTACATTAACCATAGAATGACCATGTTTTTTACATTAACCATGAAACTACCATGTTTTTCCATTAACCATGGAATGACCATGTTTTTTACATTAACCATGAAACTACCATGTTTTTTACATTTACCATGAAACTACCATGTTTTTTACATTTACCATGAAACTACCATGTTTATTACATTTACCATGGCATGACCATGTTTTTTACATTAACCATGGAATGACCATGTTTTTTACATTAACCATGGAATGACCATGTTTTTTACATTAACCATGGAATGACCATGTTTTTTTACATTAACCATGAAACTACCATGTTTTTTACATTTACCATGAAACTACCATGTTTTTACATTTACCATGAAACTACCATGTTTTTTACATTAACCATGGAATGACCATGTTTTATACATTAACCATGGAATGACCATGTTTTTTACATTAACCATGGAATGACCATGTTTTTTACATTAACCATGAAACTACCATGTTTTTACATTAACCATGGAATGACCATGTTTTTTACATTAACCATGGAATGACCATGTTTTTTACATTAACCATGGAATGACCATGTTTTTACATTAACCATAAAACTACCATGTTTTTTACATTTACCATGAAACTACCATGTTTTTGACATTAACCATGGAATGACCATGTTTTTGACATTAACCATGGAATGACCATGTTTTTACATTAACCATGTAATGACCATGTTTTTTACATTAACCATGAAACTACCATGTTTTTCCATTAACCATGGAATGACCATGTTTTTTACATTAACCATGAAACTACCATGTTTTTTACATTTACCATGAAACTACCATGTTTTTTACATTTACCATGAAACTACCATGTTTATTACATTTACCATGGCATGACCATGTTTTTTTACATTAACCATGGAATGACCATGTTTTTACATTAACCATGAAACTACCATGTTTTTTACATTTACCATGAAACTACCATGTTTTTTACATTAACCATGGAATGACCATGTTTTTTACATTAACCATGGAATTACCATGTTTTTTACATTAACCATGGAATGACCATGTTTTTTACATTAACCATGGAACGACCATGTTTTTTACATTAACCATGAAACTACCATGTTTTTTACATTTACCATGAAACTACCATGTTTTTTACATTTACCATGAAACTACCATGTTTTTTACATTAACCATGGAATGACCATGTTTTTTACATTAACCATGGAATGACCATGTTTTTTACATTAACCATGAAACTACCATGTTTTTACATTAACCATGGAATTACCATGTTTTTTACATTAACCATGGAATGACCATGTTTTTTACATTAACCATGGAATTACCATGTTTTTTACATTTACCATGGAATGACCATGTTTTTTACATTAACCATGAAACTACCATGTTTTTTATATTTACCATGAAACTACCATGTTTTTTACATTTACCATGAAACTACCATGTTTTTTACATTAACCATGGAATGACCATGTTTTTTACATTAACAATGGAATGACCATGTTTTTTACATTAACCATGGAATGACCATGTTTTTTACATTAACCATGAAACTACCATGTTTTTTACATTTACCATGAAACTACCATGTTTTTTACATTTACCATGAAACTACCATGTTTTTACATTAACCATGGAATGACCATGTTTTTTACATTAACCATGGAATGACCATGTTTTTTACATTAACCATGGAATGACCATGTTTTTTACATTAACCATGGAATGACCATGTTTTTTACATTTACCATGGCATGACCATGTTTTTTTACATTAACCATGGAATGACCATGTTTTTACATTAACCATAAAACTACCATGTTTTTTACATTTACCATGAAACTACCATGTTTTTTACATTAACCATGGAATGACCATGTTTTTGACATTAACCATGGAATGACCATGTTTTTTACATTAACCATGGAATGACCATGTTTTTTACATTAACCATGGAATGACCATGTTTTTTACATTAACCATGAAACTACCATGTTTTTTACATTTACCATGAAACTACCATGTTTTTACATTTACCATGAAACTACCATGTTTTTTACATTTACCATGAAACTACCATGTTTTTTACATTTACCATGAAACTACCATGTTTTTTACATTAACCATGGAATGACCATGTTTTTTACATTAACCATGGAATGACCATGTTTTTTACATTAACCATGGAATGACCATGTTTTTTACATTAACCATGGAATGACCATGTTTTTTACATTTACCATGGCATGACCATGTTTTTTTACATTAACCATGGAATGACCATGTTTTTACATTAACCATAAAACTACCATGTTTTTTACATTTACCATGAAACTACCATGTTTTTGACATTAACCATGGAATGACCATGTTTTTGACATTAACCATGGAATGACCATGTTTTTTACATTAACCATGGAATGACCATGTTTTTCACATTAACCATGGAATGACCATGTTTTTTACATTAACCATGAAACTACCATGTTTTTTACATTTACCATGAAACTACCATGTTTTTACATTTACCATGAAACTACCATGTTTTTTACATTAACCATGGAATGACCATGTTTTTTACATTAACCATGGAATGACCATGTTTTTTACATTAACCATGGAATGACCATGTTTTTTACATTAACCATGAAACTACCATGTTTTTACATTAACCATGGAATGGCCATGTTTTTTTTACATTAACCATGGAATGACCATGTTTTTTACATTATCCATGGAATGACCATGTTTTTTACATTATCCATGGAATGACCTTGTTTTTTACATTTACCATGGAATGACCATGTTTTTTTTCCCATTAACCATGGAATGACCATGTTTTTTACATTAACCATGGAATTACCATGTTTTTTACATTTACCATGGAATGACCATGTTATTTACATTTACCATGGAATGACCATGTTTTTTACATTATCCATGGAATGACCATGTTTTTTACATTTACCATGGAATGACCATTTGTTTACATTAACCATGGAATGACCATGTTTTTACATTGACCATGGAATGAACATATTTTTTACATTAACCATGGAATGACCATGTTTTTTTCATTAACCATGGAATGACCAAGTTTTTACATTAACCATGGAATGACCATGTTTTTTACATTAACCATGGAATGACCATGTTTTTTTACATTAACCATGAATCTACCATTTTTTACATTAACCATGGAATAACCATGTTTTTTTACATTCACCATGAAACTACCATTTTTTGACATTAACCATGGAATGACAATGTTTTTGACATTAACCATGGAATGACCATGTTTTTGACATTAACCATGAAACTACCATTTTTTTACATTAACCATGGAATGACCATGTTTTTTACATTTTTACATTAACCATGGAATGACCATGTTTTTTTACATTTACCATGAAACTACCATTTTTTTTACATTATCCATGGAATGACCTAGTTTTTTACATTTACCATGAAATGACCTTGTTTTTACATTAACCATGGAATGACCATGTATTTTTACATTAACCATGGAATGACCATGTTTTTTTACATTAACCATGAATCTACCATTTTTTACATTAACCATGGAATAACCATGTTTTTTTACATTCACCATGAAACTACCATTTTTTGACATTAACCATGGAATGACCATGTTTTTTTACATTAACCATGGAATGACCATGTTTTTGACATTAACCATGGAATGACCATGTTTTTGACATTAACCATGAAACTACCATTTTTTTATATTAACCATGGAATGACCATGTTTTTTACATTTACCATGGAATGACCATGTTTTTATATTAACCATGGAATGACCATGTTTTTTACATTTACCATAGAATGACCATTTTTTTACATTTACCTTGAAACTGCCATGTTTTTACATTAACCATGGAATAGCCATGGAATGACCATGTTTTTTTACATTTACCATGAAACTACCATTTTTTTACATTAACCATGGAATGACCATGTTTTTACATTAACCATGGAATGACCATGTTTTTTACATTTACCATGGAATGACCATGTTTTCACATTAACCATGGAATGACCATGTTTTTTACATTAACCATAGAATGCCCATGTTTTTTACATTTACCTTGAAACTACCATGTTTTTACATTTACCATGGAATGACCATGTTTTATTTACATTAACCATGGAATGACCATGTTTTTTCCATTAACCATGGAATGACCATGTTTTTTTACATTTACCATGAAACTACCATTTTTTTACATTAACCATGGAATGGCCATGGAATGACCATGTTTTTTTTACATTAACCATGGAATGACCATGTTTTTTTTACATTTACCATGAAACTACCATTTTTTACATTAACCATGGAATGATCATGTTTTTACATTAACCATGGAATGACCATGTTTTTTACATTTACCATGGAATGACCATGTTTTCACATTAACCATGGAATGACCATGTTTTTTACATTAACCATAGAATGACCATGTTTTTTACATTTACCTTGAAACTACCATGTTTTTACATTTACCATGGAATGACCATGTTTTATTTCCATTAACCATGGAATGACCATGTTTTTTCCATTAACCATGGAATGACCATGTTTTTTTACATTTACCATGAAACTACCATTTTTTTACATTAACCATGGAATGACCATGTTTTTACATTAACCATGGAATGACCATGTTTTTTACATTAACCATGAAACTACCATGTTTTTTACATTTACCATGAAACTACCATATTTATTACATTTACCATGGCATGACCATGTTTTTTTACATTAACCATGGAATGACCATGTTTTTACATTAACCATGGAATGACCATGTTTTTTACATTAACCATGGAATGACCATGTTTATTACATTTACCATGGCATGACCATGTTTTTTTTTACATTTACCATGAAACTACCATTTTTTTTACATTAACCATGGAATGATCATGTTTTTACATTAACCATGGAATGACCATGTTTTTTACATTTACCATGGAATGACCATGTTTTCACATTAACCATGGAATGACCATGTTTTCACATTAACCATGGAATGACCATGTTTTATTTCCATTAACCATGGAATGACCATGTTTTTTCCATTAACCATGGAATGACCATGTTTTTTTACATTTACCATGAAACTACCATTTTTTTACATTAACCATGAAACTACCATATTTATTACATTTACCATGGCATGACCATGTTTTTTTACATTAACCATGGAATGACCATGTTTTTACATTAACCATGGAATGACCATGTTTTTTACATTAACCATGGAATGACCATGTTTATTACATTTACCATGGCATGACCATGTTTTTTTTACATTAACCATGGAATGACCATGTTTTTACATTAACCATGGAATGACCATGTTTTTTACATTAACCATGGAATGACCATGTTTTTTTACATTAACCATGGAATGACCATGTTTTTTTACATTAACCATGGAATGACCATGTTTTTTACATTTACCATGGAATGACCATGTTTTTACATTAACCATGGAATGACCATGTTTTTTACATTAACCATGTAATGACCATGTTTTTTACATTAACCATAGAATGACCATGTTTTTTCCATTAACCATGAAACTACCATGTTTTTCCATTAACCATGGAATGACCATGTTTTTTACATTAACCATGAAACTACCATGTTTTTTACATTTACCATGAAACTACCATGTTTTTTACATTAACCATGAAACTACCATGTTTTTACATTAACCATGGAATGGCCATGTTTTTTTTACATTAACCATGGAATGACCATGTTTTTTACATTATCCATGGAATGACCATGTTTTTTACATTATCCATGGAATGACCTTGTTTTTTACATTTACCATGGAATGACCATGTTTTTACATTAACCATGAAACTACCATGTTTTTTACATTTACCATGGAATGACCATGTTTTTACATTAACCATGAAACTACCATGTTTTTTACATTTACCATGGCATGACCATGTTTTTTTACATTAACCATGGAATGACCATGTTTTTACATTAACCATGGAATGACCATGTTTTTTACATTAACCATGGAATGACCATGTTTTTTACATTAACCATGGAATGACCATGTTTTTTACATTAACCATGGAATGACCATGTTTTTTACATTAACCATGAAACTACCATGTTTTTTACATTTACCATGAAACTACCATGTTTTTTACATTTACCATGAAACTACCATGTTTTTTACATTAACCATGGAATGACCATGTTTTTTACATTAACCATGGAATGACCATGTTTTTTACATTAACCATGAAACTACCATGTTTTTACATTAACCATGGAATGACCATGTTTTTTACATTAACCATGGAATGACCATGTTTTTTACATTAACCATGGAATGACCATGTTTTTTACATTAACCATGAAACTACCATGTTTTTTACATTTACCATGAAACTACCATGTTTTTTACATTAACCATGAAACTACCATGTTTTTTACATTAACCATGGAATGACCATGTTTTTTACATTAACCATGGAATGACCATGTTTTTTACATTAACCATGGAGTGAACATGTTTTTTACATTAACCATGGAATGACCATGTTTTTTACATTTACCATGGAATGACCATGTTTTTTAAATTTACCTTGAAACTACCATGTTTTTACATTTACCATGGAATGACCATGTTTTATTTACATTAACCATGGAATGACCATGTTTTTTCCATTAACCATGGAATGACCATGTTTTTTTACATTTACCATGAAACTACCATTTTTTTACATTAACCATGGAATGACCATGTTTTTACATTAACCATGGAATGACCATGTTTTTTAAATTTACCTTGAAACTACCATGTTTTTACATTTACCATGGAATGACCATGTTTTATTTACATTAACCATGGAATGACCATGTTTTTTCCATTAACCATGGAATGACCATGTTTTTTTACATTTACCATGAAACTACCATTTTTTTACATTAACCATGGCATGACCATGTTTTTTTACATTAACCATGGAATGACCATGTTTTTACATTAACCATAAAACTACCATGTTTTTTACATTTACCATGAAACTACCATGTTTTTGACATTAACCATGGAATGACCATGTTTTTGACATTAACCATGGAATGACCATGTTTTTTACATTAACCATGGAATGACCATGTTTTTTACATTAACCATGGAATGACCATGTTTTTTACATTAACCATGAAACTACCATGTTTTTTACATTTACCATGAAACTACCATGTTTTTACATTTACCATGAAACTACCATGTTTTTTACATTAACCATGGAATGACCATGTTTTTTACATTAACCATGGAATGACCATGTTTTTTACATTAACCATGGAATGACCATGTTTTTTACATTAACCATGAAACTACCATGTTTTTACATTAACCATGGAATGGCCATGTTTTTTTACATTAACCATGGAATGACCATGTTTTTTACATTATCCATGGAATGACCATGTTTTTTACATTATCCATGGAATGACCTTGTTTTTTACATTTACCATGGAATGACCATGTTTTTTTCCATTAACCATGGAATGACCATGTTTTTTACATTAACCATGGAATTACCATGTTTTTTACATTTACCATGGAATGACCATGTTATTTACATTTACCATGGAATGACCATGTTTTTTACATTATCCATGGAATGACCATGTTTTTTACATTTACCATGGAATGACCATTTGTTTACATTAACCATGGAATGACCATGTTTTTACATTGACCATGGAATGAACATATTTTTTACATTAACCATGGAATGACCATGTTTTTTTCATTAACCATGGAATGACCAAGTTTTTACATTAACCATGGAATGACCATGTTTTTTACATTAACCATGGAATGACCATGTTTTTTTACATTAACCATGAATCTACCATTTTTTACATTAACCATGGAATAACCATGTTTTTTTACATTCACCATGAAACTACCATTTTTTGACATTAACCATGGAATGACAATGTTTTTGACATTAACCATGGAATGACCATGTTTTTGACATTAACCATGAAACTACCATTTTTTTACATTAACCATGGAATGACCATGTTTTTTACATTTTTACATTAACCATGGAATGACCATGTTTTTTTACATTTACCATGAAACTACCATTTTTTTTACATTATCCATGGAATGACCTAGTTTTTTACATTTACCATGAAATGACCTTGTTTTTACATTAACCATGGAATGACCATGTATTTTTACATTAACCATGGAATGACCATGTTTTTTTACATTAACCATGAATCTACCATTTTTTACATTAACCATGGAATAACCATGTTTTTTTACATTCACCATGAAACTACCATTTTTTGACATTAACCATGGAATGACCATGTTTTTTACATTAACCATGGAATGACCATGTTTTTGACATTAACCATGGAATGACCATGTTTTTGACATTAACCATGAAACTACCATTTTTTTATATTAACCATGGAATGACCATGTTTTTTACATTTACCATGGAATGACCATGTTTTTACATTAACCATGGAATGACCATGTTTTTTACATTTACCATAGAATGACCATTTTTTTACATTTACCTTGAAACTGCCATGTTTTTACATTAACCATGGAATAGCCATGGAATGACCATGTTTTTTTACATTTACCATGAAACTACCATTTTTTTACATTAACCATGGAATGACCATGTTTTTACATTAACCATGGAATGACCATGTTTTTTACATTTACCATGGAATGACCATGTTTTCACATTAACCATGGAATGACCATGTTTTTTACATTAACCATAGAATGCCCATGTTTTTTACATTTACCTTGAAACTACCATGTTTTTACATTTACCATGGAATGACCATGTTTTATTTACATTAACCATGGAATGACCATGTTTTTTCCATTAACCATGGAATGACCATGTTCTTTTACATTTACCATGAAACTACCATTTTTTTACATTAACCATGGAATGGCCATGGAATGACCATGTTTTTTTTACATTAACCATGGAATGACCATGTTTTTTTTACATTTACCATGAAACTACCATTTTTTACATTAACCATGGAATGATCATGTTTTTACATTAACCATGGAATGACCATGTTTTTTACATTTACCATGGAATGACCATGTTTTCACATTAACCATGGAATGACCATGTTTTTTACATTAACCATAGAATGACCATGTTTTTTACATTTACCTTGAAACTACCATGTTTTTACATTTACCATGGAATGACCATGTTTTATTTCCATTAACCATGGAATGACCATGTTTTTTCCATTAACCATGGAATGACCATGTTTTTTTACATTTACCATGAAACTACCATTTTTTTACATTAACCATGGAATGACCATGTTTTTACATTAACCATGGAATGACCATGTTTTTTACATTAACCATGAAACTACCATGTTTTTTACATTTACCATGAAACTACCATATTTATTACATTTACCATGGCATGACCATGTTTTTTTACATTAACCATGGAATGACCATGTTTTTACATTAACCATGGAATGACCATGTTTTTTACATTAACCATGGAATGACCATGTTTATTACATTTACCATGGCATGACCATGTTTTTTTTTACATTTACCATGAAACTACCATTTTTTTTACATTAACCATGGAATGATCATGTTTTTACATTAACCATGGAATGACCATGTTTTTTACATTTACCATGGAATGACCATGTTTTCACATTAACCATGGAATGACCATGTTTTCACATTAACCATGGAATGACCATGTTTTATTTCCATTAACCATGGAATGACCATGTTTTTTCCATTAACCATGGAATGACCATGTTTTTTTACATTTACCATGAAACTACCATTTTTTTACATTAACCATGAAACTACCATATTTATTACATTTACCATGGCATGACCATGTTTTTTTACATTAACCATGGAATGACCATGTTTTTACATTAACCATGGAATGACCATGTTTTTTACATTAACCATGGAATGACCATGTTTATTACATTTACCATGGCATGACCATGTTTTTTTACATTAACCATGGAATGACCATGTTTTTACATTAACCATGGAATGACCATGTTTTTTACATTAACCATGGAATGACCATGTTTTTTTACATTAACCATGGAATGACCATGTTTTTTTACATTAACCATGGAATGACCATGTTTTTTACATTTACCATGGAATGACCATGTTTTTACATTAACCATGGAATGACCATGTTTTTTACATTAACCATGTAATGACCATGTTTTTTACATTAACCATAGAATGACCATGTTTTTTCCATTAACCATGAAACTACCATGTTTTTCCATTAACCATGGAATGACCATGTTTTTTACATTAACCATGAAACTACCATGTTTTTTACATTTACCATGAAACTACCATGTTTTTTACATTAACCATGAAACTACCATGTTTTTACATTAACCATGGAATGGCCATGTTTTTTTTACATTAACCATGGAATGACCATGTTTTTTACATTATCCATGGAATGACCATGTTTTTTACATTATCCATGGAATGACCTTGTTTTTTACATTTACCATGGAATGACCATGTTTTTACATTAACCATGAAACTACCATGTTTTTTACATTTACCATGGAATGACCATGTTTTTACATTAACCATGAAACTACCATGTTTTTTACATTTACCATGGCATGACCATGTTTTTTTACATTAACCATGGAATGACCATGTTTTTACATTAACCATGGAATGACCATGTTTTTTACATTAACCATGGAATGACCATGTTTTTTACATTAACCATGGAATGACCATGTTTTTTACATTAACCATGGAATGACCATGTTTTTTACATTAACCATGAAACTACCATGTTTTTTACATTTACCATGAAACTACCATGTTTTTTACATTTACCATGAAACTACCATGTTTTTTACATTAACCATGGAATGACCATGTTTTTTACATTAACCATGGAATGACCATGTTTTTTACATTAACCATGAAACTACCATGTTTTTACATTAACCATGGAATGACCATGTTTTTTACATTAACCATGGAATGACCATGTTTTTTACATTAACCATGGAATGACCATGTTTTTTACATTAACCATGAAACTACCATGTTTTTTACATTTACCATGAAACTACCATGTTTTTTACATTAACCATGAAACTACCATGTTTTTTACATTAACCATGGAATGACCATGTTTTTTACATTAACCATGGAATGACCATGTTTTTTACATTAACCATGGAGTGAACATGTTTTTTACATTAACCATGGAATGACCATGTTTTTTACATTTACCATGGAATGACCATGTTTTTTAAATTTACCTTGAAACTACCATGTTTTTACATTTACCATGGAATGACCATGTTTTATTTACATTAACCATGGAATGACCATGTTTTTTCCATTAACCATGGAATGACCATGTTTTTTTACATTTACCATGAAACTACCATTTTTTTACATTAACCATGGAATGACCATGTTTTTACATTAACCATGGAATGACCATGTTTTTTAAATTTACCTTGAAACTACCATGTTTTTACATTTACCATGGAATGACCATGTTTTATTTACATTAACCATGGAATGACCATGTTTTTTCCATTAACCATGGAATGACCATGTTTTTTTACATTTACCATGAAACTACCATTTTTTTACATTAACCATGGCATGACCATGTTTTTTTACATTAACCATGGAATGACCATGTTTTTACATTAACCATAAAACTACCATGTTTTTTACATTTACCATGAAACTACCATGTTTTTGACATTAACCATGGAATGACCATGTTTTTGACATTAACCATGGAATGACCATGTTTTTTACATTAACCATGGAATGACCATGTTTTTTACATTAACCATGGAATGACCATGTTTTTTACATTAACCATGAAACTACCATGTTTTTTACATTTACCATGAAACTACCATGTTTTTACATTTACCATGAAACTACCATGTTTTTTACATTAACCATGGAATGACCATGTTTTTTACATTAACCATGGAATGACCATGTTTTTTACATTAACCATGGAATGACCATGTTTTTTACATTAACCATGAAACTACCATGTTTTTACATTAACCATGGAATGGCCATGTTTTTTTACATTAACCATGGAATGACCATGTTTTTTACATTATCCATGGAATGACCATGTTTTTTACATTATCCATGGAATGACCTTGTTTTTTACATTTACCATGGAATGACCATGTTTTTTTCCATTAACCATGGAATGACCATGTTTTTTACATTAACCATGGAATTACCATGTTTTTTACATTTACCATGGAATGACCATGTTATTTACATTTACCATGGAATGACCATGTTTTTTACATTATCCATGGAATGACCATGTTTTTTACATTTACCATGGAATGACCATTTGTTTACATTAACCATGGAATGACCATGTTTTTACATTGACCATGGAATGAACATATTTTTTACATTAACCATGGAATGACCATGTTTTTTTCATTAACCATGGAATGACCAAGTTTTTACATTAACCATGGAATGACCATGTTTTTTACATTAACCATGGAATGACCATGTTTTTTTACATTAACCATGAATCTACCATTTTTTACATTAACCATGGAATAACCATGTTTTTTTACATTCACCATGAAACTACCATTTTTTGACATTAACCATGGAATGACAATGTTTTTGACATTAACCATGGAATGACCATGTTTTTGACATTAACCATGAAACTACCATTTTTTTACATTAACCATGGAATGACCATGTTTTTTACATTTTTACATTAACCATGGAATGACCATGTTTTTTTACATTTACCATGAAACTACCATTTTTTTTACATTATCCATGGAATGACCTAGTTTTTTACATTTACCATGAAATGACCTTGTTTTTACATTAACCATGGAATGACCATGTATTTTTACATTAACCATGGAATGACCATGTTTTTTTACATTAACCATGAATCTACCATTTTTTACATTAACCATGGAATAACCATGTTTTTTTACATTCACCATGAAACTACCATTTTTTGACATTAACCATGGAATGACCATGTTTTTTACATTAACCATGGAATGACCATGTTTTTGACATTAACCATGGAATGACCATGTTTTTGACATTAACCATGAAACTACCATTTTTTTATATTAACCATGGAATGACCATGTTTTTTACATTTACCATGGAATGACCATGTTTTTACATTAACCATGGAATGACCATGTTTTTTACATTTACCATAGAATGACCATTTTTTTACATTTACCTTGAAACTGCCATGTTTTTACATTAACCATGGAATAGCCATGGAATGACCATGTTTTTTTACATTTACCATGAAACTACCATTTTTTTACATTAACCATGGAATGACCATGTTTTTACATTAACCATGGAATGACCATGTTTTTTACATTTACCATGGAATGACCATGTTTTCACATTAACCATGGAATGACCATGTTTTTTACATTAACCATAGAATGCCCATGTTTTTTACATTTACCTTGAAACTACCATGTTTTTACATTTACCATGGAATGACCATGTTTTATTTACATTAACCATGGAATGACCATGTTTTTTCCATTAACCATGGAATGACCATGTTTTTTTACATTTACCATGAAACTACCATTTTTTTACATTAACCATGGAATGATCATGTTTTTACATTAACCATGGAATGACCATGTTTTTTACATTTACCATGGAATGACCATGTTTTCACATTAACCATGGAATGACCATGTTTTTTACATTAACCATAGAATGACCATGTTTTTTACATTTACCTTGAAACTACCATGTTTTTACATTTACCATGGAATGACCATGTTTTATTTCCATTAACCATGGAATGACCATGTTTTTTCCATTAACCATGGAATGACCATGTTTTTTTACATTTACCATGAAACTACCATTTTTTTACATTAACCATGGAATGACCATGTTTTTACATTAACCATGGAATGACAATGTTTTTTACATTAACCATGAAACTACCATGTTTTTTACATTTACCATGAAACTACCATATTTATTACATTTACCATGGCATGACCATGTTTTTTTACATTAACCATGGAATGACCATGTTTTTACATTAACCATGGAATGACCATGTTTTTTACATTAACCATGGAATGACCATGTTTATTACATTTACCATGGCATGACCATGTTTTTTTTTACATTTACCATGAAACTACCATTTTTTTTACATTAACCATGGAATGATCATGTTTTTACATTAACCATGGAATGACCATGTTTTTTACATTTACCATGGAATGACCATGTTTTCACATTAACCATGGAATGACCATGTTTTCACATTAACCATGGAATGACCATGTTTTATTTCCATTAACCATGGAATGACCATGTTTTTTCCATTAACCATGGAATGACCATGTTTTTTTACATTTACCATGAAACTACCATTTTTTTACATTAACCATGAAACTACCATATTTATTACATTTACCATGGCATGACCATGTTTTTTTACATTAACCATGGAATGACCATGTTTTTACATTAACCATGGAATGACCATGTTTTTTACATTAACCATGGAATGACCATGTTTATTACATTTACCATGGCATGACCATGTTTTTTTTACATTAACCATGGAATGACCATGTTTTTACATTAACCATGGAATGACCATGTTTTTTACATTAACCATGGAATGACCATGTTTTTTTACATTAACCATGGAATGACCATGTTCTTTTACATTAACCATGGAATGACCATGTTTTTTACATTTACCATGGAATGACCATGTTTTTACATTAACCATGGAATGACCATGTTTTTTACATTAACCATGTAATGACCATGTTTTTTACATTAACCATAGAATGACCATGTTTTTTCCATTAACCATGAAACTACCATGTTTTTCCATTAACCATGGAATGACCATGTTTTTTACATTAACCATGAAACTACCATGTTTTTTACATTTACCATGAAACTACCATGTTTTTTACATTAACCATGAAACTACCATGTTTTTACATTAACCATGGAATTACCATGTTTTTTACATTTACCATGGAATGACCATGTTATTTACATTTACCATGGAATGACCATGTTTTTTACATTATCCATGGAATGACCATGTTTTTTACATTAACCATGAAACTACCATGTTTTTTACATTTACCATGAAACTACCATGTTTTTACATTTACCATGAAACTACCATGTTTTTTACATTTACCATGAAACTACCATGTTTTTTACATTTACCATGAAACTACCATGTTTTTTACATTAACCATGGAATGACCATGTTTTTTACATTAACCATGGAATGACCATGTTTTTTACATTAACCATGGAATGACCATGTTTTTTACATTAACCATGGAATGACCATGTTTTTTACATTTACCATGGCATGACCATGTTTTTTTACATTAACCATGGAATGACCATGTTTTTACATTAACCATAAAACTACCATGTTTTTTACATTTACCATGAAACTACCATGTTTTTGACATTAACCATGGAATGACCATGTTTTTGACATTAACCATGGAATGACCATGTTTTTTACATTAACCATGGAATGACCATGTTTTTCACATTAACCATGGAATGACCATGTTTTTTACATTAACCATGAAACTACCATGTTTTTTACATTTACCATGAAACTACCATGTTTTTACATTTACCATGAAACTACCATGTTTTTTACATTAACCATGGAATGACCATGTTTTTTACATTAACCATGGAATGACCATGTTTTTTACATTAACCATGGAATGACCATGTTTTTTACATTAACCATGAAACTACCATGTTTTTACATTAACCATGGAATGGCCATGTTTTTTTTACATTAACCATGGAATGACCATGTTTTTTACATTATCCATGGAATGACCATGTTTTTTACATTATCCATGGAATGACCTTGTTTTTTACATTTACCATGGAATGACCATGTTTTTTTTCCATTAACCATGGAATGACCATGTTTTTTACATTAACCATGGAATTACCATGTTTTTTACATTTACCATGGAATGACCATGTTATTTACATTTACCATGGAATGACCATGTTTTTTACATTATCCATGGAATGACCATGTTTTTTACATTTACCATGGAATGACCATTTGTTTACATTAACCATGGAATGACCATGTTTTTACATTGACCATGGAATGAACATATTTTTTACATTAACCATGGAATGACCATGTTTTTTTCATTAACCATGGAATGACCAAGTTTTTACATTAACCATGGAATGACCATGTTTTTTACATTAACCATGGAATGACCATGTTTTTTTACATTAACCATGAATCTACCATTTTTTACATTAACCATGGAATAACCATGTTTTTTTACATTCACCATGAAACTACCATTTTTTGACATTAACCATGGAATGACAATGTTTTTGACATTAACCATGGAATGACCATGTTTTTGACATTAACCATGAAACTACCATTTTTTTACATTAACCATGGAATGACCATGTTTTTTACATTTTTACATTAACCATGGAATGACCATGTTTTTTTACATTTACCATGAAACTACCATTTTTTTTACATTATCCATGGAATGACCTAGTTTTTTACATTTACCATGAAATGACCTTGTTTTTACATTAACCATGGAATGACCATGTATTTTTACATTAACCATGGAATGACCATGTTTTTTTACATTAACCATGAATCTACCATTTTTTACATTAACCATGGAATAACCATGTTTTTTTACATTCACCATGAAACTACCATTTTTTGACATTAACCATGGAATGACCATGTTTTTTACATTAACCATGGAATGACCATGTTTTTGACATTAACCATGGAATGACCATGTTTTTGACATTAACCATGAAACTACCATTTTTTTATATTAACCATGGAATGACCATGTTTTTTACATTTACCATGGAATGACCATGTTTTTACATTAACCATGGAATGACCATGTTTTTTACATTTACCATAGAATGACCATTTTTTTACATTTACCTTGAAACTGCCATGTTTTTACATTAACCATGGAATAGCCATGGAATGACCATGTTTTTTTACATTTACCATGAAACTACCATTTTTTTACATTAACCATGGAATGACCATGTTTTTACATTAACCATGGAATGACCATGTTTTTTACATTTACCATGGAATGACCATGTTTTCACATTAACCATGGAATGACCATGTTTTTTACATTAACCATAGAATGCCCATGTTTTTTACATTTACCTTGAAACTACCATGTTTTTACATTTACCATGGAATGACCATGTTTTATTTACATTAACCATGGAATGACCATGTTTTTTCCATTAACCATGGAATGACCATGTTTTTTTACATTTACCATGAAACTACCATTTTTTTACATTAACCATGGAATGGCCATGGAATGACCATGTTTTTTTTACATTAACCATGGAATGACCATGTTTTTTTTACATTTACCATGAAACTACCATTTTTTACATTAACCATGGAATGATCATGTTTTTACATTAACCATGGAATGACCATGTTTTTTACATTTACCATGGAATGACCATGTTTTCACATTAACCATGGAATGACCATGTTTTTTACATTAACCATAGAATGACCATGTTTTTTACATTTACCTTGAAACTACCATGTTTTTACATTTACCATGGAATGACCATGTTTTATTTCCATTAACCATGGAATGACCATGTTTTTTCCATTAACCATGGAATGACCATGTTTTTTTACATTTACCATGAAACTACCATTTTTTTACATTAACCATGGAATGACCATTTTTTACATTAACCATGGAATGACCATGTTTTTTACATTAACCATGAAACTACCATGTTTTTTACATTTACCATGAAACTACCATATTTATTACATTTACCATGGCATGACCATGTTTTTTTACATTAACCATGGAATGACCATGTTTTTACATTAACCATGGAATGACCATGTTTTTTACATTAACCATGGAATGACCATGTTTATTACATTTACCATGGCATGACCATGTTTTTTTTTACATTTACCATGAAACTACCATTTTTTTTACATTAACCATGGAATGATCATGTTTTTACATTAACCATGGAATGACCATGTTTTTTACATTTACCATGGAATGACCATGTTTTCACATTAACCATGGAATGACCATGTTTTCACATTAACCATGGAATGACCATGTTTTATTTCCATTAACCATGGAATGACCATGTTTTTTCCATTAACCATGGAATGACCATGTTTTTTTTACATTTACCATGAAACTACCATTTTTTTACATTAACCATGAAACTACCATATTTATTACATTTACCATGGCATGACCATGTTTTTTTACATTAACCATGGAATGACCATGTTTTTACATTAACCATGGAATGACCATGTTTTTTACATTAACCATGGAATGACCATGTTTATTACATTTACCATGGCATGACCATGTTTTTTTTACATTAACCATGGAATGACCATGTTTTTACATTAACCATGGAATGACCATGTTTTTTACATTAACCATGGAATGACCATGTTTTTTTACATTAACCATGGAATGACCATGTTTTTTTACATTAACCATGGAATGACCATGTTTTTTACATTTACCATGGAATGACCATGTTTTTACATTAACCATGGAATGACCATGTTTTTTACATTAACCATGTAATGACCATGTTTTTTACATTAACCATAGAATGACCATGTTTTTTCCATTAACCATGAAACTACCATGTTTTTCCATTAACCATGGAATGACCATGTTTTTTACATTAACCATGAAACTACCATGTTTTTTACATTTACCATGAAACTACCATGTTTTTTACATTAACCATGAAACTACCATGTTTTTACATTAACCATGGAATGGCCATGTTTTTTTTACATTAACCATGGAATGACCATGTTTTTTACATTATCCATGGAATGACCATGTTTTTTACATTATCCATGGAATGACCTTGTTTTTTACATTTACCATGGAATGACCATGTTTTTACATTAACCATGAAACTACCATGTTTTTTACATTTACCATGGAATGACCATGTTTTTACATTAACCATGAAACTACCATGTTTTTTACATTTACCATGGCATGACCATGTTTTTTTACATTAACCATGGAATGACCATGTTTTTACATTAACCATGGAATGACCATGTTTTTTACATTAACCATGGAATGACCATGTTTTTTACATTAACCATGGAATGACCATGTTTTTTACATTAACCATGAAACTACCATGTTTTTTACATTTACCATGAAACTACCATGTTTTTTACATTTACCATGAAACTACCATGTTTTTTACATTAACCATGGAATGACCATGTTTTTTACATTAACCATGGAATGACCATGTTTTTTACATTAACCATGGAATGACCATGTTTTTTACATTAACCATGAAACTACCATGTTTTTACATTAACCATGGAATGACCATGTTTTTTACATTAACCATGGAATGACCATGTTTTTTACATTAACCATGGAATGACCATGTTTTTTACATTAACCATGAAACTACCATGTTTTTTACATTTACCATGAAACTACCATGTTTTTTACATTAACCATGAAACTACCATGTTTTTTACATTAACCATGGAATGACCATGTTTTTTACATTAACCATGGAATGACCATGTTTTTTACATTAACCATGGAGTGAACATGTTTTTTACATTAACCATGGAATGACCATGTTTTTTACATTTACCATGGAATGACCATGTTTTTTAAATTTACCTTGAAACTACCATGTTTTTACATTTACCATGGAATGACCATGTTTTATTTACATTAACCATGGAATGACCATGTTTTTTCCATTAACCATGGAATGACCATGTTTTTTTACATTTACCATGAAACTACCATTTTTTTACATTAACCATGGAATGACCATGTTTTTACATTAACCATGGAATGACCATGTTTTTTAAATTTACCTTGAAACTACCATGTTTTTACATTTACCATGGAATGACCATGTTTTATTTACATTAACCATGGAATGACCATGTTTTTTCCATTAACCATGGAATGACCATGTTTTTTTACATTTACCATGAAACTACCATTTTTTTACATTAACCATGGCATGACCATGTTTTTTTACATTAACCATGGAATGACCATGTTTTTACATTAACCATAAAACTACCATGTTTTTTACATTTACCATGAAACTACCATGTTTTTGACATTAACCATGGAATGACCATGTTTTTGACATTAACCATGGAATGACCATGTTTTTTACATTAACCATGGAATGACCATGTTTTTTACATTAACCATGGAATGACCATGTTTTTTACATTAACCATGAAACTACCATGTTTTTTACATTTACCATGAAACTACCATGTTTTTACATTTACCATGAAACTACCATGTTTTTTACATTAACCATGGAATGACCATGTTTTTTACATTAACCATGGAATGACCATGTTTTTTACATTAACCATGGAATGACCATGTTTTTTACATTAACCATGAAACTACCATGTTTTTACATTAACCATGGAATGGCCATGTTTTTTTACATTAACCATGGAATGACCATGTTTTTTACATTATCCATGGAATGACCATGTTTTTTACATTATCCATGGAATGACCTTGTTTTTTACATTTACCATGGAATGACCATGTTTTTTTCCATTAACCATGGAATGACCATGTTTTTTACATTAACCATGGAATTACCATGTTTTTTTACATTTACCATGGAATGACCATGTTATTTACATTTACCATGGAATGACCATGTTTTTTACATTATCCATGGAATGACCATGTTTTTTACATTTACCATGGAATGACCATTTGTTTACATTAACCATGGAATGACCATGTTTTTACATTGACCATGGAATGAACATATTTTTTACATTAACCATGGAATGACCATGTTTTTTTCATTAACCATGGAATGACCAAGTTTTTACATTAACCATGGAATGACCATGTTTTTTACATTAACCATGGAATGACCATGTTTTTTTACATTAACCATGAATCTACCATTTTTTACATTAACCATGGAATAACCATGTTTTTTTACATTCACCATGAAACTACCATTTTTTGACATTAACCATGGAATGACAATGTTTTTGACATTAACCATGGAATGACCATGTTTTTGACATTAACCATGAAACTACCATTTTTTTACATTAACCATGGAATGACCATGTTTTTTACATTTTTACATTAACCATGGAATGACCATGTTTTTTTACATTTACCATGAAACTACCATTTTTTTTACATTATCCATGGAATGACCTAGTTTTTTACATTTACCATGAAATGACCTTGTTTTTACATTAACCATGGAATGACCATGTATTTTTACATTAACCATGGAATGACCATGTTTTTTTACATTAACCATGAATCTACCATTTTTTACATTAACCATGGAATAACCATGTTTTTTTACATTCACCATGAAACTACCATTTTTTGACATTAACCATGGAATGACCATGTTTTTTACATTAACCATGGAATGACCATGTTTTTGACATTAACCATGGAATGACCATGTTTTTGACATTAACCATGAAACTACCATTTTTTATATTAACCATGGAATGACCATGTTTTTTACATTTACCATGGAATGACCATGTTTTTACATTAACCATGGAATGACCATGTTTTTTACATTTACCATAGAATGACCATTTTTTTACATTTACCTTGAAACTGCCATGTTTTTACATTAACCATGGAATAGCCATGGAATGACCATGTTTTTTTACATTTACCATGAAACTACCATTTTTTTACATTAACCATGGAATGACCATGTTTTTACATTAACCATGGAATGACCATGTTTTTTACATTTACCATGGAATGACCATGTTTTCACATTAACCATGGAATGACCATGTTTTTTACATTAACCATAGAATGCCCATGTTTTTTACATTTACCTTGAAACTACCATGTTTTTACATTTACCATGGAATGACCATGTTTTATTTACATTAACCATGGAATGACCATGTTTTTTCCATTAACCATGGAATGACCATGTTTTTTTACATTTACCATGAAACTACCATTTTTTTACATTAACCATGGAATGATCATGTTTTTACATTAACCATGGAATGACCATGTTTTTTACATTTACCATGGAATGACCATGTTTTCACATTAACCATGGAATGACCATGTTTTTTACATTAACCATAGAATGACCATGTTTTTTACATTTACCTTGAAACTACCATGTTTTTACATTTACCATGGAATGACCATGTTTTATTTCCATTAACCATGGAATGACCATGTTTTTTCCATTAACCATGGAATGACCATGTTTTTTTACATTTACCATGAAACTACCATTTTTTTTACATTAACCATGGAATGACCATGTTTTTACATTAACCATGGAATGACCATGTTTTTTACATTAACCATGAAACTACCATGTTTTTTACATTTACCATGAAACTACCATATTTATTACATTTACCATGGCATGACCATGTTTTTTTACATTAACCATGGAATGACCATGTTTTTACATTAACCATGGAATGACCATGTTTTTTACATTAACCATGGAATGACCATGTTTATTACATTTACCATGGCATGACCATGTTTTTTTTTACATTTACCATGAAACTACCATTTTTTTACATTAACCATGGAATGATCATGTTTTTACATTAACCATGGAATGACCATGTTTTTTACATTTACCATGGAATGACCATGTTTTCACATTAACCATGGAATGACCATGTTTTCACATTAACCATGGAATGACCATGTTTTATTTCCATTAACCATGGAATGACCATGTTTTTTCCATTAACCATGGAATGACCATGTTTTTTTACATTAACCATGAAACTACCATTTTTTTACATTAACCATGAAACTACCATATTTATTACATTTACCATGGCATGACCATGTTTTTTTACATTAACCATGGAATGACCATGTTTTTACATTAACCATGGAATGACCATGTTTTTTACATTAACCATGGAATGACCATGTTTATTACATTTACCATGGCATGACCATGTTTTTTTTACATTAACCATGGAATGACCATGTTTTTACATTAACCATGGAATGACCATGTTTTTTACATTAACCATGGAATGACCATGTTTTTTTACATTAACCATGGAATGACCATGTTTTTTTACATTAACCATGGAATGACCATGTTTTTTACATTTACCATGGAATGACCATGTTTTTACATTAACCATGGAATGACCATGTTTTTTACATTAACCATGTAATGACCATGTTTTTTACATTAACCATAGAATGACCATGTTTTTTCCATTAACCATGAAACTACCATGTTTTTCCATTAACCATGGAATGACCATGTTTTTTACATTAACCATGAAACTACCATGTTTTTTACATTTACCATGAAACTACCATGTTTTTTACATTAACCATGAAACTACCATGTTTTTACATTAACCATGGAATGGCCATGTTTTTTTTACATTAACCATGGAATGACCATGTTTTTTACATTATCCATGGAATGACCATGTTTTTTACATTATCCATGGAATGACCTTGTTTTTTACATTTACCATGGAATGACCATGTTTTTACATTAACCATGAAACTACCATGTTTTTTACATTTACCATGGAATGACCATGTTTTTACATTAACCATGAAACTACCATGTTTTTTACATTTACCATGGCATGACCATGTTTTTTTACATTAACCATGGAATGACCATGTTTTTACATTAACCATGGAATGACCATGTTTTTTACATTAACCATGGAATGACCATGTTTTTTACATTAACCATGGAATGACCATGTTTTTTACATTAACCATGGAATGACCATGTTTTTTACATTAACCATGAAACTACCATGTTTTTTACATTTACCATGAAACTACCATGTTTTTTACATTTACCATGAAACTACCATGTTTTTTACATTAACCATGGAATGACCATGTTTTTTACATTAACCATGGAATGACCATGTTTTTTACATTAACCATGGAGTGAACATGTTTTTTACATTAACCATGGAATGACCATGTTTTTTACATTTACCATGGAATGACCATGTTTTTTAAATTTACCTTGAAACTACCATGTTTTTACATTTACCATGGAATGACCATGTTTTATTTACATTAACCATGGAATGACCATGTTTTTTCCATTAACCATGGAATGACCATGTTTTTTTACATTTACCATGAAACTACCATTTTTTTACATTAACCATGGAATGACCATGTTTTTACATTAACCATGGAATGACCATGTTTTTTAGATTTACCATGGAATGACCATGTTTTTACATTAACCATGGAATGACCATGTTTTTGACATTAACCATGGAATGACCATGTTTTTTTTACATTTACCATGGAATGACCATGTTTTTGACATTAACCAGGGAATGACCATGTTTTTGACATTAACCATGAAACTACCATTTTTTTACATTAACCATGGAATGACCATTTTTTTTACATTAACCATGGAATGACCATGTTTTTTTACATTTACCATGACACTACCATTTTTTTACGTTAACCATGGAATGGCCATGGAATGACCATATTTTTACATTAACCATGGAATGACCATGTTTTTACATTAACCATGGAATACCATGTTTTTTACATTTACCATAGAATGACCATGTTTTTTACATTTACCTTGAAACTACCATGTTTTTACATTAACCATGGAATGGCCATGGGATGACCATGTTTTTTACATTAACCATGGAATGACCATGTTTTTACATTAACCATGGAATGACCATGTTTTTGACATTAACCATGGAATGACCATGTTTTTTTACATTTACCATGAAACTACAATTTTTTTACATTAACCATGGAATGACCATGTTTTTTACATTTACCATGGAATGGCCATGTTTTTACATTAACCATGGAACGACCATGTTTTTTACATTTACCATGAAACTACAATTTTTTTACATTAACCATGGAATGACCATGTTTTTGACATTAACCATGGAATGACCATGTTTTTTTACATTTACCATGAAACTACAATTTTTTCACATTAACCATGGAATGACCATATTTTTTACATTTACCATGGAATGGCCATGTTTTTACATTAACCATGGAACGACCATGTTTTTTACATTTACCATGAAACTACAATTTTTTTACATTAACCATGGAATGACCATGTTTTTTACATTTACCATGGAATGACCATGTTTTTTAAATTTACCTTGAAACTACCATGTTTTTGACATTAACCATGGAATGACCATGTTTTTGACATTAACCATGAAAATGGAAGCTTCAGCTTAAGTTCTGCCAGGAAGACTTAATCACTTCGTCACTTATTAATTTCATCTCTATCCAATCACGCTTCATATTTTCTGTATAAAGGTCGTACTTACACATGTTTGAGTTCGCAGATGCCGATGCGACAACCTCCACCCTCCCCACCACCACCAGGATGGTTCCGTCCATACCTCTAAAGGGGGGTCGGCTGCGCCCCTGCCTTCATCTTCAGGCAGGGATATGCTGATCCGCTACCCTCGGATTACTAACTATGGACGGGGCCTATGCCAAAACTTTATTATGCTTGCTGGGCTGTTAATAAATGTATGCTTCATTCATCATCCTATCTCTGAGTCTTTCTGGTAGAACTACAATTTTTTTACATTAACCATGGAATAACCATGTTTTTTACATTTACCATGGAATGGCCATGTTTTTACATTAACCATGGAACGACCATGTTTTTTACATTTACCATGGAATGACCATGTTTTTTAAATTTACCATAGAATGACCATGTTTTTTACATTTACCTTGAAACTACCATGTTTTTACATTAACCATGGAATGACCATGTTTTTTACATTTACCATGAAACTACCATTTTTTTACATTAACCATGGAATGACCATGTTTTTACATTAACCATGGAATGACCATGTAATGACCATGTTTTTACATTAACCATGGAATGACCATGTAATGACCATGTTTTTACATTAACCATGGAATGACCATGTTGTTTTACATTAACCATGGAATGACCTTGTTTTTTACATTTACCATAGAATGACCATGTTTTTTTACATTTACCATGAAACTACAATTTTTTTACATTAACCATGGAATAACCATGTTTTTTACATTTACCATGGAATGGCCATGTTTTTACATTAACCATGGAATAACCATGTTTTTTACATTTACCATAGAATGACCATGTTTTTTACATTTACCTTGAAACTACCATGTTTTTACATTAACCATGGAATGGCCATGGGATGACCATGTTTTTTACATTAACCATGGAATGACCATGTTTTTACATTAACCATGGAATGACCATGTTTTTGACATTAACCATGGAATGACCATGTTTTTTTACATTTACCATTAAACTACTATTTTTTACATTAACCATGGAATGACCATGTTTTTTTACATTAACCATGGAATGACCATGTTTTTGACATTAACCATGGAATGACCATGTTTTTGACATTAACCATGAAACTACATTTTTTTTACATTAACCATGGAATAACCATGTTTTTTACATTTACCATGGAATGGCCATGTTTTTACATTAACCATGGAACGACCATGTTTTTTACATTTACCATAAAATGACCATGTTTTTTAAATTTACCATAGAATGACCATGTCTTTTACATTTACCTTGAAACTACCATGTTTTTACATTAACCATGGAATGACCATGTTTTTTTACATTTACCATGAAACTACCATTTTTTTTACATTAACCATGGAATGACCATGTTTTTACATTAACCATGGAATGACCATGTAATGACCATGTTTTTACATTAACCATGGAATGACCATGTAATGACCATGTTTTTACATTAACCATGGAATGACCATGTTGTTTTACATTAACCATGGAATGACCATGTTTTTTACATTAACCATGGAATGACCATGTTTTTTACATTTACCATAGAATGACCATGTTTTTTTACATTTACCATGAAACTACAATTTTTTTACATTAACCATGGAATGACCATGTTTTTGACATTAACCATGGAATGACCATGTTTTTGACATTAACCATGAAACTACATTTTTTTTTACATTAACCATGGAATAACCATGTTTTTTACATTTACCATGGAATGGCCATGTTTTTACATTAACCATGGAACGACCATGTTTTTTACATTTACCATGGAATGACCATGTTTTTTAAATTTACCATAGAATGACCATGTCTTTTACATTTACCTTGAAACTACCATGTTTTTACATTAACCATGGAATGACCATGTTTTTTTTACATTTACCATGAAACTACCATTTTTTTTACATTAACCATGGAATGACCACGTTTTTACATTAACCATGGAATGACCATGTAATGACCATGTTTTTACATTAACCATGGAATGACCATGTAATGACCATGTTTTTACATTAACCATGGAACGACCATGTTTTTTACAATTACCATGGAATGACCATGTTTTTACATTAACCATGGAATGACCTTGTTTTTTACATTTACTATAGAATGACCATGTTTTTTACATTTACCTTGAAACTACCATGTTTTTACATTAACCATGGAATGGCCATGGGATGACCATGTTTTTTACATTAACCATGGAATGACCATGTTTTTTACATTTACCATGGAATGACCATGTTTTTTACATTTACCATGGAATGACCATGTTTTTTTAAATTTACCATGGAATGACCATGTTTTTGACATTAACCATGGAATGACCATGTTTTTGACATTAACCATGAAACTACCATTTTTTTTACATTAACCATGGAATGACCATTTTTTTTACATTTACCATGGAATGGCCATGGAATGACCATGTTTTTACATTACACATGGAACGACCATGTTTTTTACATTTACCATGGAATGACCATGTTTTTTACATTTACCATAGAATGACCATGTCTTTTACATTTACCTTGAAACTACCATGTTTTTACATTTACCATGGAATGACCATGTTTTATTTACATTAACCATGGAATGACCATGTATTTTCCATTAACCATGGAATGACCATGTTTTTTTACATTTACCATGAAACTACCATTTTTTTACATTTACCATGGAATGACCATGTTTTGACATTAACCATGGAATGACCATGGAATGACCATGTTTTTTACATTAACCATGGAATGACCATGTTTTTACATTAACCATGGAATGACCATGCTTTTGACATTAACCATGGAATGACCATGTTTTTTTACATTTACCACGAAACTACCATTTTTTTACATTAACCATGGAATGGCCATGGAATGACCATGTTTTTTACATTAACCATGGAATGACCATGTTTTTACATTAACCATGGAATGACCATGCTTTTGACATTAACCATGGAATGACCATGTTTTTTTACATTTACCATGAAACTACCATTTTTTTTTTACATTTACCATGGAATGACCATGTTGTTTTACATTAACCATGGAATGACCATGTTTTTTACATTTACCATGGAATTACCATGTTTTTACATTAACCATGGAATGACCATGTTTTTACATTAACCATGGAATGACCATGTTTTTGACATTAATCATGGAATGACCATGTTTTTTTACATTTACAATGGAATGACCATGTTTTTTACATTAACCATGGAATGACCATGTTTTTTACATTAAACATGAAATGACCATGTTTTTTACATTTACCATGGAATGACCATGTTTTTTATATTAACCATGGAATGACCATGTTTTTTAAAATTTACCATGGAATGACCATGTTTTTGACATTAACCATGGAATGACCATGTTTTTTTTACATTTACCATGGAATGACCATGTTTTTTACATTAACCATGGAATGACCATTTTTTTTACATTAACCATGGAATGACCATGTTTTTTTTACATTTACCATGGAATGACCATGT
The DNA here is from genome assembly GCA_023566225.1 of Romanogobio albipinnatus. Taxonomy (NCBI): domain Eukaryota; kingdom Metazoa; phylum Chordata; class Actinopteri; order Cypriniformes; family Gobionidae; genus Romanogobio; species Romanogobio albipinnatus. The sequence continues at coordinate 6,212,112 of CM042247.1, read as the reverse complement.
TTTTTACATTAACCATGGAATGACCATGTTTTTACATTAACCATGGAATGACCATTTTTTTACATTTACCATGAAACTACCATTTTTTACATTAACCATGGAATGACCATGTTTTTGACATTAACCATGGAATGACCATGTTTTTTACATTAATCATGGAATGACCATGTTTTTTTACATTTACCATGGAATGACCATGTTTTTTACATTAACCATGGAATGACCATGTTTTTACATTAACCATGGAATGGTCATGTTTTTTACATTAACCATGGAATGACCATGTTTTTTACATTTACCATGGAATGACCATGTTTTTTTACATTAACCATGGAATGACCATTTTTTTTACATTAACCATGGAATGACCATGTTTTTTACATTTACCATGGAATGACCATGTTTTTACATTAACCATGGAATGACCATGTTTTTTACATTAACCATGTAATGACCATGTTTTTTACATTAACCATGGAATACCATGTTTTTTACATTTACCATAGAATGACCATGTTTTTTACATTTACCTTGAAACTACCATGTTTTTACATTAACCATGGAATGGCCATGGGATGACCATGTTTTTTACATTAACCATGGAATGACCATGTTTTTACATTAACCATGGAATGACCATGTTTTTGACATTAACCATGGAATGACCATGTTTTTTTACATTTACCATGAAACTACAATTTTTTTACATTAACCATGGAATGACCATGTTTTTTACATTTACCATGGAATGGCCATGTTTTTACATTAACCATGGAACGACCATGTTTTTTACATTTACCATGAAACTACAATTTTTTTACATTAACCATGGAATGACCATGTTTTTGACATTAACCATGGAATGACCATGTTTTTTTACATTTACCATGAAACTACAATTTTTTCACATTAACCATGGAATGACCATATTTTTTACATTTACCATGGAATGGCCATGTTTTTACATTAACCATGGAACGACCATGTTTTTTACATTTACCATGAAACTAAATTTTTTTTACATTAACCATGGAATGACCATGTTTTTTACATTTACCATGGAATGACCATGTTTTTTAAATTTACCTTGAAACTACCATGTTTTTGACATTAACCATGGAATGACCATGTTTTTGACATTAACCATGAAAATGGAAGCTTCAGCTTAAGTTCTGCCAGGAAGACTTAATCACTTCGTCACTTATTAATTTCATCTCTATCCAATCACGTCTTCATATTTTCTGTATAAAGGTCGTACTTACACATGTTTGAGTTCGCAGATGCCGATGCGACAACCTCCACCCTCCCCACCACCACCAGGATGGTTCCGTCCATACCTCTAAAGGGGGGTCGGCTGCGCCCCTGCCTTCATCTTCAGGCAGGGATATGCTGATCCGCTACCCTCGGATTACTAACTATGGACGGGGCCTATGCCAAAACTTTATTATGCTTGCTGGGCTGTTAATAAATGTATGCTTCATTCATCATCCTATCTCTGAGTCTTTCTGGTAGAACTACAATTTTTTTACATTAACCATGGAATAACCATGTTTTTTACATTTACCATGGAATGGCCATGTTTTTACATTAACCATGGAACGACCATGTTTTTTACATTTACCATGGAATGACCATGTTTTTTAAATTTACCATAGAATGACCATGTTTTTTACATTTACCATGAAACTACCATGTTTTTACATTAACCATGGAATGACCATGTTTTTACATTAACCATGGAATGACCATGTAATGACCATGTTTTTACATTAACCATGGAATGACCATGTTTTTACATTAACCATGGAATGACCATGTTGTTTTACATTAACCATGGAATGACCTTGTTTTTTACATTTACCATAGAATGACCATGTTTTTTTACATTTACCATGAAACTAAATTTTTTTTACATTAACCATGGAATGACCATGTTTTTGACATTAACCATGGAATGACCATGTTTTTGACATTAACCATGAAACTACAATTTTTTTTACATTAACCATGGAATAACCATGTTTTTTACATTTACCATGGAATGGCCATGTTTTTACATTAACCATGGAACGACCATGTTTTTTACATTTACCATAGAATGACCATGTTTTTTACATTTACCTTGAAACTACCATGTTTTTACATTAACCATGGAATGGCCATGGGATGACCATGTTTTTTACATTAACCATGGAATGACCATGTTTTTACATTAACCATGGAATGACCATGTTTTTGACATTAACCATGGAATGACCATGTTTTTTTACATTTACCATTAAACTACAATTTTTTTACATTAACCATGGAATGACCATGTTTTTTTACATTAACCATGGAATGACCATGTTTTTGACATTAACCATGGAATGACCATGTTTTTGACATTAACCATGAAACTAAATTTTTTTTACATTAACCATGGAATAACCATGTTTTTTACATTTACCATGGAATGGCCATGTTTTTACATTAACCATGGAACGACCATGTTTTTTACATGTACCATGGAATGACCATGTTTTTTAAATTTACCATAGAATGACCATGTCTTTTACATTTACCTTGAAACTACCATGTTTTTACATTAACCATGGAATGACCATGTTTTTTTACATTTACCATGAAACTACCATTTTTTTACATTAACCATGGAATGACCATGTTTTTACATTAACCATGGAATGACCATGTAATGACCATGTTTTTACATTAACCATGGAATGACCATGTAATGACCATGTTTTTACATTAACCATGGAATGACCATGTTGTTTTACATTAACCATGGAATGACCATGTTTTTTACATTAACCATGGAATGACCATGTTTTTTACATTTACCATAGAATGACCATGTTTTTTTACATTTACCATGAAACTACCATTTTTTTTACATTAACCATGGAATGACCATGTTTTTACATTAACCATGGAATGACCATGTAATGACCATGTTTTTACATTAACCATGGAATGACCATGTAATGACCATGTTTTTACATTAACCATGGAACGACCATGTTTTTTACAATTACCATGGAATGACCATGTTTTTACATTAACCATGGAATGACCTTGTTTTTTACATTTACTATAGAATGACCATGTTTTTTACATTTACCTTGAAACTACCATGTTTTTACATTAACCATGGAATGGCCATGGGATGACCATGTTTTTTACATTAACCATGGAATTACCATGTTTTTTACATTTACCATGGAATGACCATGTTTTTTACATTTACCATGGAATGACCATGTTTTTTTACATTAACCATGGAATGACCATGTTTTTTACATTTACCATGGAATGACCATGTTTTTTTAAATTTACCATGGAATGACCATGTTTTTGACATTAACCATGGAATGACCATGTTTTTGACATTAACCATGAAACTACCATTTTTTTACATTAACCATGGAATGACCATTTTTTTTACATTTACCATGGAATGGCCATGGAATGACCATGTTTTTACATTACACATGGAACGACCATGTTTTTTACATTTACCATGGAATGACCATGTTTTTTACATTTACCATAGAATGACCATGTCTTTTACATTTACCTTGAAACTACCATGTTTTTACATTTACCATGGAATGACCATGTTTTATTTACATTAACCATGGAATGACCATGTATTTTCCATTAACCATGGAATGACCATGTTTTTTTACATTTACCATGAAACTACCATTTTTTTACATTTACCATGGAATGACCATGTTTTGACATTAACCATGGAATGACCATGGAATGACCATGTTTTTTACATTAACCATGGAATGACCATGTTTTTACATTAACCATGGAATGACCATGCTTTTGACATTAACCATGGAATGACCATGTTTTTTTACATTTACCACGAAACTATCATTTTTTTACATTAACCATGGAATGGCCATGGAATGACCATGTTTTTTACATTAACCATGGAATGACCATGTTTTTACATTAACCATGGAATGACCATGCTTTTGACATTAACCATGGAATGACCATGTTTTTTTACATTTACCAGGAAACTACCATTTTTTTTACATTTACCATGGAATGACCATGTTGTTTTACATTAACCATGGAACGACCATGTTTTTTACATTTACCATGAAACTACAATTTTTTTACATTAACCATGGAATGACCATGTTTTTGACATTAACCATGGAATGACCATGTTTTTTTACATTTACCATGAAACTACAATTTTTTCACATTAACCATGGAATGACCATATTTTTTACATTTACCATGGAATGGCCATGTTTTTACATTAACCATGGAACGACCATGTTTTTTACATTTACCATGAAACTACAATTTTTTTACATTAACCATGGAATGACCATGTTTTTTACATTTACCATGGAATGACCATGTTTTTTAAATTTACCTTGAAACTACCATGTTTTTGACATTAACCATGGAATGACCATGTTTTTTAAATTTACCATAGAATGACCATGTTTTTTACATTTACCTTGAAACTACCATGTTTTTACATTAACCATGGAATGACCATGTTTTTTACATTTACCATGAAACTACCATTTTTTTACATTAACCATGGAATGACCATGTTTTTACATTAACCATGGAATGACCATGTAATGACCATGTTTTTACATTAACCATGGAATGACCATGTAATGACCATGTTTTTACATTAACCATGGAATGACCATGTTGTTTTACATTAACCATGGAATGACCTTGTTTTTTACATTTACCATAGAATGACCATGTTTTTTTACATTTACCATGAAACTACAATTTTTTTACATTAACCATGGAATAACCATGTTTTTTACATTTACCATGGAATGGCCATGTTTTTACATTAACCATGGAACGACCATGTTTTTTACATTTACCATAGAATGACCATGTTTTTTACATTTACCTTGAAACTACCATGTTTTTACATTAACCATGGAATGGCCATGGGATGACCATGTTTTTTACATTAACCATGGAATGACCATGTTTTTACATTAACCATGGAATGACCATGTTTTTGACATTAACCATGGAATGACCATGTTTTTTTACATTTACCATTAAACTACTATTTTTTACATTAACCATGGAATGACCATGTTTTTTTACATTAACCATGGAATGACCATGTTTTTGACATTAACCATGGAATGACCATGTTTTTGACATTAACCATGAAACTACTTTTTTTTTACATTAACCATGGAATAACCATGTTTTTTACATTTACCATGGAATGGCCATGTTTTTACATTAACCATGGAACGACCATGTTTTTTACATTTACCATAAAATGACCATGTTTTTTAAATTTACCATAGAATGACCATGTCTTTTACATTTACCTTGAAACTACCATGTTTTTACATTAACCATGGAATGACCATGTTTTTTTACATTTACCATGAAACTACCATTTTTTTTACATTAACCATGGAATGACCATGTTTTTACATTAACCATGGAATGACCATGTAATGACCATGTTTTTACATTAACCATGGAATGACCATGTAATGACCATGTTTTTACATTAACCATGGAATGACCATGTTGTTTTACATTAACCATGGAATGACCATGTTTTTTACATTAACCATGGAATGACCATGTTTTTTACATTTACCATAGAATGACCATGTTTTTTTACATTTACCATGAAACTACAATTTTTTTACATTAACCATGGAATGACCATGTTTTTGACATTAACCATGGAATGACCATGTTTTTGACATTAACCATGAAACTACATTTTTTTTTACATTAACCATGGAATAACCATGTTTTTTACATTTACCATGGAATGGCCATGTTTTTACATTAACCATGGAACGACCATGTTTTTTACATTTACCATGGAATGACCATGTTTTTTAAATTTACCATAGAATGACCATGTCTTTTACATTTACCTTGAAACTACCATGTTTTTACATTAACCATGGAATGACCATGTTTTTTTTACATTTACCATGAAACTACCATTTTTTTACATTAACCATGGAATGACCATGTTTTTACATTAACCATGGAATGACCATGTAATGACCATGTTTTTACATTAACCATGGAATGACCATGTAATGACCATGTTTTTACATTAACCATGGAACGACCATGTTTTTTACAATTACCATGGAATGACCATGTTTTTACATTAACCATGGAATGACCTTGTTTTTTACATTTACTATAGAATGACCATGTTTTTTACATTTACCTTGAAACTACCATGTTTTTACATTAACCATGGAATGGCCATGGGATGACCATGTTTTTTACATTAACCATGGAATGACCATGTTTTTTACATTTACCATGGAATGACCATGTTTTTTACATTTACCATGGAATGACCATGTTTTTTTAAATTTACCATGGAATGACCATGTTTTTGACATTAACCATGGAATGACCATGTTTTTGACATTAACCATGAAACTACCATTTTTTTTACATTAACCATGGAATGACCATTTTTTTTACATTTACCATGGAATGGCCATGGAATGACCATGTTTTTACATTACACATGGAACGACCATGTTTTTTACATTTACCATGGAATGACCATGTTTTTTACATTTACCATAGAATGACCATGTCTTTTACATTTACCTTGAAACTACCATGTTTTTACATTTACCATGGAATGAGCATGTTTTATTTACATTAACCATGGAATGACCATGTATTTTCCATTAACCATGGAATGACCATGTTTTTTTACATTTACCATGAAACTACCATTTTTTTACATTTACCATGGAATGACCATGTTTTGACATTAACCATGGAATGACCATGGAATGACCATGTTTTTTACATTAACCATGGAATGACCATGTTTTTACATTAACCATGGAATGACCATGCTTTTGACATTAACCATGGAATGACCATGTTTTTTTACATTTACCACGAAACTACCATTTTTTTACATTAACCATGGAATGGCCATGGAATGACCATGTTTTTTACATTAACCATGGAATGACCATGTTTTTACATTAACCATGGAATGACCATGCTTTTGACATTAACCATGGAATGACCATGTTTTTTTACATTTACCATGAAACTACCATTTTTTTTTTACATTTACCATGGAATGACCATGTTGTTTTACATTAACCATGGAATGACCATGTTTTTTACATTTACCATGGAATTACCATGTTTTTACATTAACCATGGAATGACCATGTTTTTACATTAACCATGGAATGACCATGTTTTTGACATTAATCATGGAATGACCATGTTTTTTTACATTTACCATGGAATGACCATGTTTTTTACATTAACCATGGAATGACCATGTTTTTTACATTAAACATGAAATGACCATGTTTTTTACATTTACCATGGAATGACCATGTTTTTTATATTAACCATGGAATGACCATGTTTTTTAAAATTTACCATGGAATGACCATGTTTTTGACATTAACCATGGAATGACCATGTTTTTTTTACATTTACCATGGAATGACCATGTTTTTTACATTAACCATGGAATGACCATTTTTTTTACATTAACCATGGAATGACCATGTTTTTTTTACATTTACCATGGAATGACCATGTTTTTTACATTAACCATGGAATGACCATGTTTTTACATTAACCATGGAATGACCATTTTTTTACATTTACCATGAAACTACCATTTTTTACATTAACCATGGAATGACCATGTTTTTGACATTAACCATGGAATGACCATGTTTTTTACATTAATCATGGAATGACCATGTTTTTTTACATTTACCATGGAATGACCATGTTTTTTACATTAACCATGGAATGACCATGTTTTTACATTAACCATGGAATGGTCATGTTTTTTACATTAACCATGGAATGACCATGTTTTTTACATTTACCATGGAATGACCATGTTTTTTTACATTAACCATGGAATGACCATTTTTTTACATTAACCATGGAATGACCATGTTTTTTACATTTACCATGGAATGACCATGTTTTTACATTAACCATGGAATGACCATGTTTTTTACATTAACCATGTAATGACCATGTTTTTTACATTAACCATGGAATGACCATGTTTTTTACATTTACCATAGAATGACCATGTTTTTTACATTTACCTTGAAACTACCATGTTTTTACATTAACCATGGAATGGCCATGGGATGACCATGTTTTTTACATTAACCATGGAATGACCATGTTTTTACATTAACCATGGAATGACCATGTTTTTGACATTAACCATGGAATGACCATGTTTTTTTACATTTACCATGAAACTACAATTTTTTTACATTAACCATGGAATGACCATGTTTTTTACATTTACCATGGAATGGCCATGTTTTTACATTAACCATGGAACGACCATGTTTTTTACATTTACCATGAAACTACAATTTTTTTACATTAACCATGGAATGACCATGTTTTTGACATTAACCATGGAATGACCATGTTTTTTTACATTTACCATGAAACTACAATTTTTTCACATTAACCATGGAATGACCATATTTTTTACATTTACCATGGAATGGCCATGTTTTTACATTAACCATGGAACGACCATGTTTTTTACATTTACCATGAAACTAAATTTTTTTTACATTAACCATGGAATGACCATGTTTTTTACATTTACCATGGAATGACCATGTTTTTTAAATTTACCTTGAAACTACCATGTTTTTGACATTAACCATGGAATGACCATGTTTTTGACATTAACCATGAAAATGGAAGCTTCAGCTTAAGTTCTGCCAGGAAGACTTAATCACTTCGTCACTTATTAATTTCATCTCTATCCAATCACGTCTTCATATTTTCTGTATAAAGGTCGTACTTACACATGTTTGAGTTCGCAGATGCCGATGCGACAACCTCCACCCTCCCCACCACCACCAGGATGGTTCCGTCCATACCTCTAAAGGGGGGTCGGCTGCGCCCCTGCCTTCATCTTCAGGCAGGGATATGCTGATCCGCTACCCTCGGATTACTAACTATGGACGGGGCCTATGCCAAAACTTTATTATGCTTGCTGGGCTGTTAATAAATGTATGCTTCATTCATCATCCTATCTCTGAGTCTTTCTGGTAGAACTACAATTTTTTTACATTAACCATGGAATAACCATGTTTTTTACATTTACCATGGAATGGCCATGTTTTTACATTAACCATGGAACGACCATGTTTTTTACATTTACCATGGAATGACCATGTTTTTTAAATTTACCATAGAATGACCATGTTTTTTACATTTACCATGAAACTACCATGTTTTTACATTAACCATGGAATGACCATGTTTTTACATTAACCATGGAATGACCATGTAATGACCATGTTTTTACATTAACCATGGAATGACCATGTAATGACCATGTTTTTACATTAACCATGGAATGACCATGTTGTTTTACATTAACCATGGAATGACCTTGTTTTTTACATTTACCATAGAATGACCATGTTTTTTTACATTTACCATGAAACTAAATTTTTTTTACATTAACCATGGAATGACCATGTTTTTGACATTAACCATGGAATGACCATGTTTTTGACATTAACCATGAAACTACAATTTTTTTTACATTAACCATGGAATAACCATGTTTTTTACATTTACCATGGAATGGCCATGTTTTTACATTAACCATGGAACGACCATGTTTTTTACATTTACCATAGAATGACCATGTTTTTTACATTTACCTTGAAACTACCATGTTTTTACATTAACCATGGAATGGCCATGGGATGACCATGTTTTTTACATTAACCATGGAATGACCATGTTTTTACATTAACCATGGAATGACCATGTTTTTGACATTAACCATGGAATGACCATGTTTTTTTACATTTACCATTAAACTACAATTTTTTTACATTAACCATGGAATGACCATGTTTTTTTACATTAACCATGGAATGACCATGTTTTTGACATTAACCATGGAATGACCATGTTTTTGACATTAACCATGAAACTACATTTTTTTTACATTAACCATGGAATAACCATGTTTTTTACATTTACCATGGAATGGCCATGTTTTTACATTAACCATGGAACGACCATGTTTTTTACATGTACCATGGAATGACCATGTTTTTTAAATTTACCATAGAATGACCATGTCTTTTACATTTACCTTGAAACTACCATGTTTTTACATTAACCATGGAATGACCATGTTTTTTTACATTTACCATGAAACTACCATTTTTTTACATTAACCATGGAATGACCATGTTTTTACATTAACCATGGAATGACCATGTAATGACCATGTTTTTACATTAACCATGGAATGACCATGTAATGACCATGTTTTTACATTAACCATGGAATGACCATGTTGTTTTACATTAACCATGGAATGACCATGTTTTTTACATTAACCATGGAATGACCATGTTTTTTACATTTACCATAGAATGACCATGTTTTTTTACATTTACCATGAAACTACCATTTTTTTTACATTAACCATGGAATGACCATGTTTTTACATTAACCATGGAATGACCATGTAATGACCATGTTTTTACATTAACCATGGAATGACCATGTAATGACCATGTTTTTACATTAACCATGGAACGACCATGTTTTTTACAATTACCATGGAATGACCATGTTTTTACATTAACCATGGAATGACCTTGTTTTTTACATTTACTATAGAATGACCATGTTTTTTACATTTACCTTGAAACTACCATGTTTTTACATTAACCATGGAATGGCCATGGGATGACCATGTTTTTTACATTAACCATGGAATTACCATGTTTTTTACATTTACCATGGAATGACCATGTTTTTTACATTTACCATGGAATGACCATGTTTTTTTACATTAACCATGGAATGACCATGTTTTTTACATTTACCATGGAATGACCATGTATTTTTAAATTTACCATGGAATGACCATGTTTTTTACATTAACCATGGAATGACCATGTTTTTTACATTAACCATGGAATGACCATGTTTTTTTTACATTTACCATGGAATGACCATGTTTTTTACATTAACCATGGAATGACCATGTTTTTACATTAACCATGGAATGACCATGTTTTTACATTAACCATGGAATGACCATGTTTTTTACATGTACCATGGAATGACCATGTTTTTTACATTAACCATGAAATTACCATGTTTTTTACATTTACCATGGAATGACCATGTATTTTTAAATTAACCATGGAATGACCATGTTTTTTACATTTACCATGGAATGACCATGTTTTTTACATTAACCATGGAATGACCTATTTTTTTTACATTAACCATGGAATGACCATTTTTTTTACATTTACCATGAAACTACAATTTTTTACATTAACCATGGAATGACCATGTTTTTTACATTAATCATGGAATGACCATGTTTTTTTACATTTACCATGGAATGACCATGTTTTTTACATTAACCATGGAATGACCATGTTTTTACATTAACCATGGAATTACCATGTATTTTTACATTAACCATGAAATGACCATGTTTTTTTACATTTACCACAAAACTGCCATGTTTTTTTACATTTACCCTGAAACTTTTGTTTTTTACATTTACCATGTTTTTTTACATTTATCATGAAACTGCCATGTTTACACTCGGATGTGTCTTTTTTTTATGGGAACTTTTTCCCCCAGACCTGCTACTGTCTGTGTTTCTACTGCGGTTTAAAGTACCGTGAAGATTAGGCAAATTAGTCCATAGACGTGGGACTGCGTGCGACTGTTCCTCCCAGTCAGTCTCCCAGACGGACAGTAATCATTTTTGTGCATTTTTGTGTCTGCAACAATAATAAGTATGGAGGAGATGCAAGCAACGCTGCTTTTTCTAGTTATGTATTGGTTTACTAAAGATGCAATTAACAAAATGGCAGAAACGAGATGAGCACTGATACTAAAGCGTATTCTGAAAGCTAGATTTACAATAAGACAACGTATGTTCTTATCAGCTATTACGGACATTTACCTGAGACGAACGCGCGCCATCAGACAGAAAGAGCAAGACTGATATTTACTGAACGCAGAACGAACCTCGCAAGACTTTTAAAAATGCTGGTTGAAATAAAATGCTGCATTAGCTCAACCAATCAGCATGTTCAGCGCCCAAGTCCCAAACCCCGAATGTTCCCGAACTTTGAAAAAGTACCACCTCGTGAGCAGGGACGTTTGGAGGGGGAAATATTTACCCGGAACTTCATTTAGACCCCGGTTCCTGCGGGCGAAACACACAGAGTACCACCCCAAAGTTCCTAGTTCCTGGGGAAAGTTCCTGCGGTGGAAACGCGGCTTAAGTGGCTGCTTAGGGCCCCCTTGGCCACCAGGGGCCCCCAAGAGCATGGATTGAATCTGACAGCCCTGCACGAGCTCGCGGTTCGAAGTGCGAGAAAAATCGGCGCTAAAATGTACTCGTCAGTTGCCCGGTAACCTTTTAATGAATGGATGGATTTGAGAATGCGCTATGGTTTAGTGGGAATATCTTGTCTGACATGTCTTGGAGTAGGCTACAGCATAGCTTCCAGTTTCTCAGTAAATGTTTTTTCTGCAAGTGCTATATCGTCGCCTACATTTTGGAAGTTTTTATTTAGAAAATAAAAAGGTTCTTAGTTTCTACACAGTCAAATGGAATGCAAAAAATAAATTTTTATTTCAGCCAATATAAAAGCTCTGTTTAATGTTTGAAAGAAACATTTCTTGTTTTTAAAAGAGGTCTCTTCTGCTCACCAAGGCTGCATTTATTGATCAAAAATAGCTACAGTAAAAACAGTAATATTGTGAAATATTATTATAATGTAAAGCAGCTGTTTTCTATGTGAATATATTGTAACGTGTAATTTATTCCTGTGATCAAAGCTGAATTTATCATCATTACTCCAGTCTTCAGTGTCACATGATCCTTCACAAATCATTCTTATATGATGATTTGATGCTCAGGAAACATTTATGATTATCAGTGTTGAAAACAGTTGTGTACAATGTTTTTAGGATTTTTTGAAAGCTTTCTATTTCAGAGAAATGCTGTTCTTTTGAACCTTCTATTCATCAAAGAATCCTGGAGAAAACTGAGCATATTCAGCATAAGAGACTACTTTAATAAAAATAAAAAGTGCATATCCCAGTCTGAACTGTAGTACTGTAAGGCTTTGAATATTAACACCTCTTGTGGGTTTGCTACAGTTACAATTAAAAACTGTACAAGGGTAAAAACATGACAGGCAGACATGATGTAAGCAACACAGCTACAAATAATAACATTGATACTGCGTGTGCGAATGATCAAGAATTGACAACAGTCAATTGTATTGGTGGCACAGAGGGGCCCCCAAATAAAATTCTGCTTAGGGCCCGATAAGGGCTTGGCCCTGCTTCCATTTCATCACGATTTTAAAAATAAAGGTTTAAAAAGAGGGTTTTTCAAAGTACAATGGTAAATGGTGGTACAATGGTAATATCATGGTACTTTTGAAAGTACCATGTTAAAACCACTTTATATTTCAAAGTACCTTAATAATACTATAACAATTACCATTACTGTACCATTGTACTACCACAGTACTTCTTGTAAATATAACCACTGGACATGGTGTTTCATTAAATAATATTAAGCATATACTGTATATATATATACAGTATATGCTTAATATATATATATATATATATATATATATATAAAAATAATAAAACATAAAAAATGTGAACCTTCCGTCTTTAAAACAGTCAGGCAATTACATGAGCAGAGACACACACAGTTAATTTTACTCGTCTTTCCATCTGTTTGCGTCTTTCTCTGTTGATTTCTCCATTTGACATCTCATTTCTCATTTTCTTTCCATCTGTGAATGTTACATTAAGATCCTGCAGCAAAACATCCCAGGAATAATTCACTCCCAAATGACAGTTCTAATTATGTTCCCATCATCACGTCACTTTAAACCTGTAGGACGCTCTATGAGGAAGACGAAAGGAGACGTCACTATGAAAAAGAGCAGCGTGAACATTCAGATAAATATCTTTTTTTGTGCTCCATGGAAAAAAGAAAGCCATACGGGATTGTAACAACATGACGGTGAGTAAATGATCATTTCTAGCAGATTTCTTTCTCTAAACCACACTAAACACACACTCCTCCAGAAGCGTGTCATCTCTGTGGTGTGTTATAATTGGAGCTGCTCTGGGCGTCCGCTGACAGACAGCCATGAGAAAAATGAACTATGACAGGAAGAGCGAAATTAATGAAGAAAATCAATCAAAATCACTGCATAAATACACACACACTCGGCCCGCAGGTCTGTGGTTTCCTAACACACGGCATTCCTCTGTTCTGTTTCCTGTTTTGCAGTTTGATTGTGTGTGTGTGAGAGAACAAGAGACAGAGACGGTCACCCGCTGTCATAAACACACACACACACACACGCTCTCATAAACACACACACACACACACACACACACACACACACACACACACACACACACACACACACACACACACACACACACACACACACACACACACACACACACACACACACACACACACACACACACACACACACACACTTACAAGTACCAGAAAGTACCATGTTTTTTACATTTACCCTAGAACTACCATGTCTTTATATTTACCATAGTAATACCATATTTAGTTATTTATAGTATCATGGTATTATCATTGTTTTTTTTTTAACATTATAGTAATACCTTGCTATCTCTAAAGTACCATCATTTTACTTTTTAATGCTGTCCAGTTACAGGTGGACGCTGTAGCTGTGTGTGTGAGGGGATTAAAGGTCAGCGTTTTGATTTATGTTGCAGTTCAGATTTAAAATTGCACCTAACCGCCAGAATCCAGTATTCACACACAAACACACACACTGACCTTTGATGTGCGGATAAAAAGCCTCTCCATCTGAAAAGTCAAGAAGCTCCAAAACTCTGACTGTGTGTTTGTGAAGAGCCTCCAGCAAAAGGGCAACTAATCAGATCGCACGATTCACCCTCAAGAAAAGAGACACGAAACAGGATAATGTCAGTCTAAATGAGTGTGTGTGTGTGTGTGTGGTCTGACATCACGGCCACTAGACGCACACACTCACACCTCAACACACAATGCAGACCTCGTGTAAAACAAAACTACAGCAGTACTATGTGATCGCCATATGCATGTACATGAGTATTTAATACGCTTGGTGCTGTTTTGCACCATGTGAAAGTCCTAGAAGTGTGACCATATTAGCCCAGTTCTGTCAACATTGCACTGGCTGCCTATTAAACATCGCATACATTTTAAAATCTTGCTTATTACTTACAAAGCACTAAATGGTTTAGCTCTCCAGTACTTGAGCGAGCTCTTAACATATTATACTCCATCACGTCTACTGCGATCTCTAAATTCTGGCCAGTTGTTAATACCGAGAATATCCAAATCAACTGCAGGCGGTCGATCCTTTTCCTATTTAGCTCCTAAACTCTGGAACAGTCTTCCTAACATTGTTCGGGAAGCAGACACACTCTGTCAGTTTAAATCTAGACTAAAAACACATCTCTTTACTGTGGCATACACATAAAACACTTTTTCAATGAAATGATTGTTAGGCTGCATTAGCTAGGTCAGCCGGAACCGGGAACACTTCCCATAACACCTGATGTACTCGTTACATCATCAGAAGAATGGCATCTACGCTAATGATAGTCTCTCTGTTTTATCCCGAGGTTTACTGCAGTCAGCCGGATCCGGGCCGTATCCAGATCAGATGCTGGACCTGCGCCCAGAGAAGACCAACGCATGACCCTGACGTGTCCGCAGAGACCGGGTCAATTAGACTCCCCCTGAAACTGCCTCATCGACACGGCATCCTCAATAAACCCGTCTCCGGCCTGATGACTCCGATTGTTCGAATATTACAATTAAATAATTCTTAAATCGATATGTCATCCGCAATAAACCCGTCTCCAGCGTGTTGCCTCCGATCCTTCGAATATTCCGATCTATTGTGACCTCTGACCTGTAAAGTTGCCAGAATAATAATCATACGTTGTTTGTTAATTGGCCAGAGGAGAACTGGCACCCCGACTGAGCCTGGATTCTCCCAAGGTTTATTTTTCTCCATTAGGTCACCTGATGGGGTTTTGGTTTCCTTGCCACTGTTGCCTCTGGCTTGGCGTGCTCAGTTGGGGACACTACATTTTTCAACTAAATATCAAAATAAATCTAATTATTAAACTAAATTAACCATATAAACTAAATTACTGATCTAATTACTGATCTAAAGCACACACTGCCACTGTATGATAATTGAAATGAACTGATGAAATCACCATTTTCTCCAGAACGGCTGTACGGCTGAATAAAATTATGCTGCATTATTTTCCTGTTTAACACTGTGAAGCTGCTTTGAAACAATCTGCATTGTTAAAAGCGCTATATAAATAAAGTTGACTTGACTCGACTAGAGAAGAGCCGTGACGCTCAGGAATGAATGAGGATGTTTCTGTTCCTCTGTAAAGGAAAAGGAGGATCAGAGGAGAAACGCGGCGGCCACCATTTACCAGCATCTGCATCCTGATCTCACGCACATCACAGAGGTCAAAGGTCACCCGTCATACCTGCTGCTGTACTGATCACTCCAGAGGGCAGGTGGGCTCTATAACATGAGTGTGGGTCAAACGCTGACGTTCAGACAGACTGACAGATGAAAGCTGCACAGTACGTACTATGTACAGTTTATGTCTACAATGTTTATTATTGCGTATCACTTCACAAAATTAGCAAAATCATTAAGACAGTCAGTTAGCAACCACATAGCAACAACTCCGAACATTTCAGCATCATTGCTTTCGAACTGTCTATCATCAAAATCTAAAATATTTTCCTCATATTTTGATGGTTTAATGGAACTTGTAGGGTCATCGGGACATCACTTTTGACCACTACATGTACAGACTTTGCCGCGCCAATAAAGTACTGAAATTGCACTGAAACTGAATGACGAGAAAGAGAAGGATCTTGATGAAAAACTATTTTATTTGATCATATAAATATCTGCAACAAGACGGAATAAAACGAGCAGCTTTAATGCAACAATCGTGACAAAAACAACCCACGTATGAAGCCAAAGACAACATAAAATGATTATAATATCTGTGTGTGGATCGCTCACATTATAAATTGATTGTGGAAATGTGTGTGTGTGTGTGTGTGTGTGTTACTGCTGTTTGAGGAAGAGAGCCGCTCCGCTCTGGATCCATGTGTCATGATCTCCGGCACATGGCAGCTGCACGTTTGTCACCACACACAGACGCTCGGCGCTGCTGTACACGGGCAGAGAGATGCACTCGTCTGGAGAATAACTTCCCACAGTGCTCTGAAAAACACACACACACACACACACACACACACACACACACACACACACACACACACACACACACACACACACACACACACACACACACACACACACACACACACACACACACACACACACACACACACACACACACACACACACACACACACACACACACACATTATAATCTACATCTATCACTGGAAACATCATAGAAATCTTATTATACTACAGGGGCTGTTGAATGCTTGAATCTGATTTGTTGACAAACATTCTATGGTGTATTTTCAGGGAAACGCTAAAGTAGTTCCAGGCAGGTTTTGACCGCATTAAGGTGCGTTCACACCAGACGTGATTTGCGCGAGTGATTAACATGTTAAGTCAATACAAAGACGTGAATAGACATTCTGCAGTGCGATTCACACGAATGACACGGCGTAAATTGAGCATTTGACGCTGATTTGTGCGAATGGCGGGAATCGCCCGAGTTGAAAAATCTGAACTTTGGCGGATGTTCGGGCCGCGTTAACCAATCAGGAGCTTGCTCTAGTAGTGATAACAATGAGGAGAAAATCTGGTTTATTATACAAGTGTGCATATGATTATCACTGTGATAACATTAAATGACATGAAACACAACCCAGTCTCTTTTTTATGTTAAATGCAAGTTTATGTATGATCAATAATACAAAAGTATAAGTAAAAGGTATAAGAAGCTATACATGAAATAAAGCAAACAATTCAGTCAAACACTCAAAGTCAGTGCTAGTCGGCTACAACGGTAACGTAAAGTTAAATAGCCTAAAAATTAAAAAGTAATTAAACTTCACTTTGCCCTCAGCCTAAACGATTTGCCAGGGAACAAATTATAGATCCATGAGACCAAAGATCGGCCGTTAGATCTACACAAGACGAATTATAGCTGGAGACGCCACAGAGACACCAGAGCCAGCGGCAGACGGCTGAAGGACTGGCCCAGGAAGCGCAGCTGATCCACTGGAGCTCACAACTCCGAAAACACCAGATCACAATTTCAAATAGGCGCTCTCCTTATAAAGAAAAAACAGATTTGAGCTTTACACAAGTACATTATCGCTTAAAACTACGTTTTGTCACACATTAACAGTAGATTTAACAAAAAAGACATGTAAACACAGCCCATGTCAGCCATTTCTCAACTAGACGAGCCGCTGGCAGAAGCCCCTCCCATGACGCGAATTTACGTCTGTTGTGAAGTGAATGTCACGGGCGGATGAAGCAAGTAAACTCAAAATGTTCAAGCATCCAACTTTGCGCGAATAGCGCGAAATATTTGCGTCATTCATGTCCGGTGTGAACACAACATTACAGTTCCATATCACTACGCCAAATGATTTCCGCCACTTACCGCCGACAACAGCAAAAGAACCAAAACCAACACTGACCAAGCAAATACATATACACTCACCTAAAGGATGATTGGGAACACCATACTAATACTGTGTTTGACCCCCTTTCGCCTTCAGAACTGCCTTAATTCTATGTGGCATTGATTCAACAAGGTGCTGAAAGCATTCTTTAGAAATGTTGGCCCATATTGATAGGATAGCATCTTGCAGTTGATGGAGATTTGTGGGATGCACATCCAGGGCACGAAGCTCCCGTTCCACCACATCCCAAAGATGCTCTATTGGGTTGAGATCTGGTGACTGTGGGGGCCATTTTAGTACAGTGAACTCATTGTCATGTTCAAGAAACCAATTTGAAATGATTCGAGCTTTGTGACATGGTGCATTATCCTGCTGGAAGTAGCCATCAGAGGATGGGTACATGGTGGTCATAAAGGGATGGACATGGTCAGAAACAATGCTCAGGTAGGCAGTGGCATTTAAACAATGCCCAATTGGCACTAAGGGGCCGAAAGTGTGCCAAGAAAACATCCCCCACACCATTACACCACCAGCAGCAGCCTGCACAGTGGTAACAAGGCATGATGGATCCATGTTCTCATTCTTTTTACGCCAAATTCTGACTCTACCATCTGAATGTCTCAACAGAAATCCAGACTCATCAGACCAGGCAACATTTTTCCAGTCTTCAACTGTCCAATTTTGGTGAGCTCGTGCAAATTGAAGCCTCTTTTTCCTATTTGTAGTGGAGATGAGTGGTACCCGGTGGGGTCTTCTGCTGTTGTAGCCCATCCGCCTCAAGGTTGTGCGTGTTGTGGCTTCACAAATGCTTTGCTGCATACCTTGGTTGTAACGAGTGGTTATTTCAGTCAAAGTTGCTCTTCTATCAGCTTGAATCAGTCGCCCATTCTCCTCTGACCTCTAGCATCAACAAGGCATTTTGGCCCACAGGACTGCCACATACTGGATGTTTTTCCCTTTTCACACCATTCTTTGTAAACCCTAGAAATGGTTGTGCGTGAAAATCCCAGTAACTGAGCAGATTGTGAAATACTCAGAGCGGCCCGTCTGGCACCAACAACCATGCCACGCTCAAAATTGCTTAAATCACCTTTCTTTCCCATTCTGACATTCAGTTTGGAGTTCAGGAGATTGTCTTGACCAGGACCACACCCCTAAATGCATTGAAGCAACTGCCATGTGATTGGTTGATTAGATAATTGCATTAATGAGAAATTGAACAGGTGTTCCTAATAATCCTTTAGGTGAGTGTATTAAACAATAGTATAAAAACAAACAAATTATATCTATGTTTTTGCCACAAAGTTGTGTTTGAGTATGTAGGGAAAGCACATACACATACAGTACAGACACACACTCATGATGAGTTTATCAGTAAAATAGTTTAGAAACTTAAAAGCTACATTACATTTCTCAGTAGCGAGGTAATAACGGCGCTGTTCTTGAAGCAGATAAACATACAGTTTCATTATTAGAGATGTCGCCGCTGAACACTGTTGAGAGACACACAGCCGCTTCACATACGCTTCATCTCTCTCTCTCTAATAACTGCACTAGTCTGTAGGGGTGTAACGGTACACAAAACTGACGGTTCGGTACGTACCTCGGTTTTGAAGTCCCGGTTCGGTATGGATTCGGTACAGCAGTTTTACAAAATTGCTTTTTATTCATTTTTATTCAACAGTGGTTTAATGAAAAAAATTATGTCTGTCCTTAAATGAATTAAATTATAACTAAAAGTTTCTTAAAGATAATGCTGTAAACTATATAGGGAGCCCTTACTTACATATAGCTATTAAAGATTAACAACAGAGCCCAAACTATTAGCCTAAATTCAGTTGCTATTTATTTTTAGATATAATAATCAACACTCATAAGCTTCACATAAGGCAGTTTTTGCATTAACTTCTAAATCTAATTATTTTTATTCGTTGTTGAAATATAATCATTTAGTGGCTGTAATTTTCATGACAGGTTTATTTAAACATACATTAAATAAACAAGACATCACTAACAGGCTAAGTAGTATATAATGAATATATATAGGCTAATATAATGAATATAACAGCTAATATAGTGCATGTATTCAGTGAAAGAGTTGATTTCTCTAGTGAGCTACAGCTGTGGACACTGAATGACTTCTGAGTAAACGTGATTCTGCATGACATTGTTTACAAGCAGTTTTATTGTCTTTCCGCGGTTGAAATGCAGATGGAGCGATTACACGACATATGATACATTTCAGTAAGTCGTAATGTATCCTCAACATACCTTAAGATGCATTAATTTATGTTTATTCTTTAGGAAGAGATGATCGCATTGACTCGCGCGCCGCCGCTTTAAGTTGAACTGATACGCGTCTATCAGTCACGTCACATTAAAGAGCGTTAAAACGGCATTTATCGTTTGAATTTCGTGATAAAATGGACTGAATACTTAATATGTTCGTGTGGGAACTCGGATTGAAGTGTGTTCCGCGCTTACAACAAGCCGACTGTTAACTGTTAAAGATTACATTCATAACCGTTCGGTACACGCGTGCACCGTACCGGAAGCCCTGTACCGAAACGGTTCAATACAAATACGTGTACCGTTACACCCCTACTAGTCTGCTATAAGTGGCTCAAACCTCCAAACCACGCTCTAAAATGACGTTTTAGAATAACATTTCTGAACAAACAGAGACTTGGGATGAGATGCGTAAGAAATTAGTCCCACACACAAGAGCGTTTTAAGGACAAAACCTGACAAACATCTTGAAATAAGTAATCTGAACAATGTCTTGAGGTGTGGGAACCGCAGTATAAGTGGAATACTGACTCCGGTCCATTGAACTATGAGAAAATAACACACACCCGAGGTGGTAATGCAGCCATGAAGCGGATTATTCCGTACTTATTAAACAGCTTCCTGGAATACTTGATTCTGATTGGTCAGTTGCGACATTCCGAGGTGTGTTATTCCCCAATAACAACCGTCGCCAATAGCAACGCTAAATAACAAACCGCCCGTCCGGGTATCTGAAGTCTGCTGCCATTTTGCATCTCTGTTATATTTATCGATTGTATTGAAAATGAAATCATAGGACTTCAGTATTAATAGCACTGTAATGTTGTTGTGATCATCACAATGGTTTTGTACATATTATGCACATAATATTTGTCCCCATAGTTATTTACGTGGTGAAAAGCCGTGTAATAAGTGATATGCCTGTAATTTATCCCTTAAATGCTAGTCTAGTGTGATCTGGTTTAGTCGTCTTGGCTAAAATCCACTTGCTAGCAACTGTTTTCCTCTCAGAAGCTTTGTGTTTAGTAGCCTAATAAAATATTTTAACAACAATCAATATTTTGTGTTCAATTATTTACTTGTGTGGGAAGTGTACGGTGTAATAAACAGGATAATGTACATCCAGCTGGTTGTTTATCGCAAAATAAACCCTTTGTGTTTCACGACAGGGTTCTGATCACCCCTCGGGGGGTCATTCTGCGATAGCAACCGGCTGGATGTACATCATCCCTTCCGTAAAGGGTAAAGTGTGTGTGTTACCTGTGGGATCCAGGCCATGTGACACGCAGGGACGGCAGACACACTGGGAGAGTCATGATGGCTTTCAGACAGACGGCTTCCATCGAAACTACAGCCTTCCAACTGCAAACCGCCAACCTAGACAGAGAGAGAGAGAGAGAGAGAGAGAGAGAGAGAGAGAGAGAGAGAGAGAGAGAGAGAGAGAGAGAGAGAGAGAGAGAGAGAGAGAGAGAGAGAGAGAGAGAGAGAGAGAGAGAGAGAGAGAGATTTTAGTTAACATGGGCCGAAGAAGTTCAGTTTAATCATGTTAAACACACACTCTTCACTCGTACCTTCACTTGTAGTTTTGCTTCAGTAATCTGACCCCTCCATGACGTAACAAACTTCAGACTGTCCATAGAGCAGCTCATCAACCTAAAACACATGTCATTTAAAAAAAAAAAATTAAACAAAAGCTATATTTTTATTCGAAACTTCACTCGCATTGATTCTTAAACGGGCTCTTTGTGCTACTGTACCTTTAAGACTTCTGTATATGTTAGTTATATTTCCTCAGGTTTTAGTTTAGCAGGTGTACAGTGGGTACCTTTAGTAGATGTCTGTGATGTGTGTTTCTCTAAATAATGACTCGAGATACCTCGGTTAATTTAGTCTTTAGTCTAGGAGGTGTTTATCAGGTAATTTACCTAAAGTTTACTTTAGTAGGTATACCGATCAGGCATAACACCTTCCTAATATTGTGCTGGTCCCCCTTTTGCTGACCCGTCGAGGCATGGACTCCACTAGAGCCCTGAAGGTGTGCTGTGGTATCTGGCACCAAGATGTTAGCAGCAGATCCTTTAAGTCCTGTAAGTTGCGAGGCGGGGCCTCCATGGATCGGACTTGTTTGTTCAGCACATCCCACAGATGCTCGATTGGATTGAGATCTGGGGAATTTTGAGGCCGAGTCAACGTCTCAAACTCGTTGTGTTCCTCAAACCATTCCTGAAGCATTTGTGCTTTGTGGCGGCGCATTATCTGCTGAAAGAGCCACAGCCACCAGGGAAACCGCTTCCATGAAAGGCTGGACATGGTCTCAGCAATGCTTAGGTAGGTGGGATGTGTCAAAGTAACATCCACATGGATGGAGGACCCAAAGTTTCCCAGCAGAACATTGCCCAAAGCATCACTGCCACCGCCGGCTCGCCTTCTTCCCACAGTGCACCTGGTGTCATGTGTTCCCCAGGTAAGCCACGCACACACACCCGGCCATCCACGTGATGCAGAAGAACACGTGATCATCAGACCAGGCCACCTTCTTCCATTGCTCTGGTCCAGTTCTGATGCTCACGTGCCACTGTTGGTGCTTTGGGCGGTGGACAGGGGTCAGCATGGGCACCCTGACTGGTCAGCGGCTGTGCCGCCCCATACGCCACAAACTGAGATGCTCTGTGTATTCTGACACCTTTCTATCAGAACCAGCATTAACTTCTTGAGCAGTTTGAGCTCCAGTAGCTCGTCTGTTTGATCGGACCACACGAGCCAGCCTTCGCTCCCCACGAGCATCAATGAGCCTCGGCCGCCCATGACCCTGTCTCCGGGTCACCACTGTTCCTTCCTTGGAGCACTTTTGATGCAGTTTTGGAGATGCTCTGACCCAGTCATCTAGCCGTCACAATCTGGCCCTTTTCAAACTCGCTCAAATCCTCACGCTTGCCCATTTTTCCTGCTTCTAACACATCAACTCTGAGGACAAAATGTTCACTTGCTGCCTAATATATCCCACCCACTAACAGGAGATGAAGAGATCATCAGTGTTATTCACTTCATGTTATGCCTGATCGGTGAATGTATACACTATATGCTTGCAAGTAGGTCACCTGGCGGTCTCTTGTCTCAGGGCGTTCAGGAAAGTGTCCGGGTGGAAAAGCTCCGACAGATCCAGCATCTCCGACAGAAGTCCATTCCGCTCGGCCCTCTCTACCCAGCCCTACACACACACACACACACACACAAATGCAGTGATTGGTCACAGAGATCAGCGAGTGTGATGACAGAAGTGATTTGAGTGTTGCTGGTGTCAGTTGTACAGTAACAATCGCTGCTTCTTTCTCAAATCTCTTCCCGCACCTGCTGCTTCTCCTCACAGGCAGAGACTCTAAAAAAAACAGGAGAGTTTCTGTACAGTATGTGTCCATCTCTACGTTTATCAGTAGCACGTTTAAGTGTTTAAAGAATAAACAACATTATCATCCACTAGTGTGGACATGAGTATATACTAGCGTTCAAAAGTTTGGGGTTGGTAAGAGTTTTTAATGTTTTTGAGAGTCTCTTCTGCTCATTAATTTGACCAAAAATTCAGTAAAAACTGTGAAATATTATTATAATTTAAATCAGCTATTGTCTATGTGAGTATATAGTAAAGTGTGATTTATTCCTGTGATCAAAGCTGAATTTATCATCATTACTCCAGTCTTCAGTGTCACATGATCCTTCAGAAATCATTCTCATATGAGGATTATATCAGGATTTATTGCTGTTTATTTCTGCAGGTGTGTGTTGTTCTGAGATCTGTCCATCTCTCGTGGTCTGCGGTGAAAATATGGGGCTACATTTAGAGATTTCACTGTTCTCTGTAAAAACAGCTGCTGTTGTAGAAATGTGACTCAGTGGAGCAGGTGGGCGTCATAATGGCGATGACGGATAACATCCAATTATCTGTTACAGGAGCGCAAATGAGGAATCTGTCCTGGGCTCGATTACAGCCGATCTCGGGGTGAGTTTCGGCACACGGACCTCGATGACCTTCATGTTGTTCATTTAAGGAACCACATTTGATCAAATTATGTTAGTCAAGTTTTCTTGGACCAAAACCTGTCAATTTAAGTTTTTCAGTATCATTTCAGACTCTTAAAGGTGAAGTATGTACGATTTTTAATGTTAAAATACACTCACATAAAGGATTATTAGGACCACCTGTTCAATTTCTCATTAATGCAATTATCTAATCAACCAATCACATGGCAGATGCTTCAATGCATTTAGGGGTGTGGCCCTGGTCAAGACAATCTCCTGAACTCCAAACTGAATGTCGGAATGGGAAAGAAAGGTGATTTAAGCAATTTTGAGCGTGGCATGGTTGTTGGTGCCAGACGGGCCGCTCTGAGTATTTCACAATCTGCTCAGTTACTGGGATTCTCACGCACAACCATTTCTAGGGTTTACAAAGAATGGTGTGAAAAGGGAAAAACATCCAGTATGCGGCAGTCCTGTGGGCCAAAATGCCTTGTTGATGCTAGAGGTCAGAGGAGAATGGGCCGACTGATTCAAGCTGATAGAAGAGCAACTTTGACTGAAATAACCACTCGTTACAACCGAGGTATGCAGCAAAGCATTTGTGAAGCCACAACACGCACAACCTTGAGGCGGATGGGCTACAACAGCAGAAGACCCCACCGGGTACCGCTCATCTCCACTACAAATAGGAAAAAGAGGCTACAATTTGCACGACACCACCAAAATTGGACAGTTGAAGACTGGAAAAATGTTGCCTGGTCTGATGAGTCTGGATTTCTGTTGAGACATTCAGATGGTAGAGTCAGAATTTGGCGTAAACAGAATGAGAACATGGATCCATCATGCCTTGTTACCACTGTGCAGGCTGGTGGTGGTGGTGTAATGGTGTGGGGGATGTTTTCTTGGCACACTTTAGGCCCCTTAGTGCCAATTGGGCATCGTTTAAATGCCACAGCCTACCTGAGCATTGTTTCTGACCATGTCCATCCCTTTATGACTACCATGTACCCATCCTCTGATGGCTACTTCCAGCAGGATAATGCCCCATGTCACAAAGCTCGAATCATTTCAAATTGGTTTCTTGAACATGACAATGAGTTCACTGTACTAAAATGGCCCCCACAGTCACCAGATCTCAACCCAATAGAGCATCTTTGGGATGTGGTGGAACGGGAGCTTCGTGCCCTGGATGTGCATCCCACAAATCTCCATCAACTGCAAGATGCTATCCTATCAATATGGGTCAACATTTCTAAAGAATTCATTTTAGCACCTTGTTGAATCAATACCACGGCGAAAGGGGGTCAAACACAGTATTAGTATAGTGTTCCTAATAATCCTTTAGGTGAGTGTACATTCTCTTAACTCAGTTTAATGTTCATTGTTCACTATTAGTATGCCATTCATGGGTTTATCTCCCCAGAAGTGTGAACATTGAGCCTCCCAGTCACCATCAAATCATTGAGAGCGTCCGCTCAGATCTGTCAATCATTTTCCAGCTCAGCCAATAGTGTGAGTTAGGAGCGTGGCTACTGTAGCAGGCGGAGCCAGAGGGTGTTTAGCCGGCGGATTCGTTCAAGGGAAAAGACATTACATTTTGGCCAAAAATCATTGCATTTAGACCTTCAAAGATTAAACTGGTCATGGGCGCGTCGAACGGGGGACTGCGATGCTACGCGCTAACATGGACGCTTTATTACGCATCATCATACACACGTTCATAAAGACAAATGTTTATAATGTTTACCCAGTCTCATGCTGGATGAGTTTATTATAGGCGAGTGTTAGCCTACTCAACTGCTTACTCATGACACATAGCAACACAGCTAAAAGTATATGTATAATATGTTAGACCTTTACTGAAAGTAGCCTACTTTTGCCTGTTGGGACATGCCTTCACAAGCACTGTAAGAGCTGTGTTTGTGATGTTTGAGCTGGGAGAGGCGTGAAAGGGGCGTTTGAAAAATATGTTTTATTAGGGGCGAAGCACCGAAGGTGTGTAGGCACTTCCTGTATCCGTTGGTGTTCTTGCGGGAAAGTTATGAAATTTGGCACACTGATAGAGGACTGGCCCAACATTAACTACACCAATTTTGGAGTCTCTAACTCAATCCCTCTAGCGCCACCACATGTCCAAAGTTTGACTTACGTTCGTGCTAATAATGTTTTAACCGTAAGGGCTAAATTTTTTTAAACTATATTTCCTCGCCAAAAGGAAACTTCAAACTCCTCCTAGACGGTTTATCCGATTTGCACGAAAATTGAACCAGATCATCGTCAGACAATGCCAACAAAAATTAATGGAACTGACCTATCGGTAAGCCCCTCTCCTTGAACACAGATGAGCCAATGGCAGTTGAGTTTCAGTTGCATGGGGACCGGAACTCGGACATCTTTAGGTTTCAGCGCCAAACATTGGAAAATCCGAAGCTTGCATCGGTTTTGATGGCGTATATGCTACAAAAATGGTAAAACGTTGTACACTGATTCCAGGTGTCCTGAGAGGATTTTCTGGCTGTCATACTCTCATTAAGTTATGATTAAAGTTAGTGAGCCCCTGCTTACATACAAACTGAAATAAACCGCAACATTCTGTGTCCAGAAACAACTTGGGATAAAGTTTTCACTCTGACAGCTGTCATTGTTAGCAACTCTGTTTGTTTGTCCGAGTTAGCAACAGTAACAGTACCAAAACAGTAACAGTACCAAAAGGTCAATATAAGTCGATTCAAGTGTTTTTGAATAACGTGCAAATTAATTTAGCAAAAAATTGACATAAGGCTGTATCTCCGCAACGCTTTATTGTATTCGGACCAAATTTGGTACAGATCATCACAAGCATGATCTGAGGATACATGCAGCGTTTCGGCGTAGCACCACCTACTGTTTTTTTTGCTTATAACTTCTGAACACTTCATCATAAAAATCATAAAATCATAAAAATTCAGGGAGGCATGCCGAGTCAAATGGTATCCAACTTTTCCATAATGGCCATTTTGAAATAAATGTAGTAAAATACTAGCCTGACGTCGTCATACTCAATTCTAGTCAGAATATGAGTCTGATACTGCTCCGTTGGGCTGTGATTATGGGGCGTGTTTCAACCGAACCAGGAAAGACCTCAATTGGATAGACCAACCAATCAGAGCAACGGAGCGACGCATAACGTTAGTTGTCAAATGTCAACAGAACTCAACTGCACTGTGTTGCCAAGTCTGCGGGTTGAAGCGACCCCAATTATGTGATATTTAAACCCAGGAATATGAATTTTAGCAGGCAACCCTGCCAAAAAAACACATATTTTACCCCCCAAATGGCATTTTTTCCGGAGAACCCCCAGAGATTACATCACTGTTGATCATCTGTCCATTATCGTCTAAAGCCCGCCCTCACAATTTGATTGGTCCGAACAGCTTCTGTTCGGGCATAGTTGCTCCACAACGGATCAAGTCCAGACCAAACTGCCCGACCTCAAATGTTGTGGGCGGGGCTAAGTTCGGCAGGCATCCTGGCTAGTAAAATACTGTATTTTATGAACAAATTAGTGTTTCATTACGAAACTCGGTATGGGTAACGATACCAAACATGCTAGGTTTTGCTTTATGATTCTACTTCACTCAGAAAAGCTGTCAATCACAGCTGTCAATCATGATGTCACACCCCCATTTTAATAGCATCAAATAACTAAAATAACTCATTTTAAAAAACGAACACTTGAACTTACATCAGCGTGATAAACTAGAACTACCTAAACTGACAGAAGCCATCTTTGCAAAAAGTTTATTTGAAGTGTAATTTGATCACGTCACATTAGAATACATGGAGGGGCGGGGCTTATGAGGCTTATGATGGGGTTTTGGTTTCCTTGCCACTGTCACCTCTGGCTTG
>CM042247.1:6170598-6175598 GCA_023566225.1 Romanogobio albipinnatus | reverse complement strand
TATTATGTATATCTATGGGTCATTTGACCAATCAGAGCAGAGCAAACCAATCACAACAGACTGGGTCATCTCATAGATATACATAATAAAGGCTAGATGTCTTACGGCGGAGTCTCTAACGTCCTCACCGGCGGCCATCTTGTCACAGGCAAGCTTTCTGGCGGGCTCTGATGTAAGGCGAGTGATCTGCACGTACACAAATACTCTCATCTCACTGAAATCTTGACGGATTTACAAATGGTTTGGTTTCTTACAAACGTTATTAATTTGGCTATAATTCTGGATGCTTGAACAAATTATGAATAATTATTCTATTAGTTATGTCCATTAAAACACAATGTTACGAGTGAGCGAGCTGACTGTGACAAGATGGCCGCCAGGTGCGGACATCAACCTCCATTGGCACGCAGCGCGGACGAGACATCTAGCCTTTATTATGTATATATCTATGGCCAGCCCTATCTATCAGACTTTAAAACGATGCAAGAGCCAATCAGAGAGAGGCAGGAATCGATAACCAATCAGAACCTAGCCCAGAAGGACACGCCCATGGAACATTTAATGCATATGGCACACAAAATGGCTGCTGGAAACTGTTCGTTGCAGTTTGGTTGGCTTTATACCATTTCCAGGAGTGAGGCTGAGAAATAAAAATTCCTGTCTGTCTATCAGTCTGCCTATCTATCTATCTATCTATCTATCTGTCTATCTGTCTATCTGTCTATCCGTCTGTCTGTCTGTCTGTCTGTCTGTCTGTCTGTCTGTCTGTCTGTCTGTCTATCTATCTATCTATCTATCTATCTATCTATCTATCTATGCCTGTCTGTCTGTCTGTCTGTCTGTCTGTCTGTCTGTCTATCTATCTATCTATCTATCTATCTATCTATCGCTGTCTGTCTGTCTGTCTGTCATCTATCTATCTGTCATCTGTCTGTCTGTCTGGCTATCTGTCTGTCTGTCTGTCTGTCATCTGTCTGTCTGTCTGTCTGTCATCTGTCTGTCTGTCTGTCAATCTGTCTGTCTGTCATCTGTCTGTCTGTCTGGCTATCTGTCTGTCTGTCTGTCTGTCTGTCATCTGTCTGTCTGTCTGTCATCTGTCTGTCTGTCTGTCAATCTGTCTGTCTGTCTGGCTATCTGTCTGTCTGTCTGTCTGTCTGTCTGTCATCTGTATGTCTGTCTGTCATCTGTCTGTCTATCTGTCATCTGTCTGTCTGTCTGGCTATCTGTCTGTCTGTCTGTCTGTCTGTCATCTGTATGTCTGTCTGTCATCTGTCTGTCTATCTGTCATCTGTCTGTCTATCTGTCTATCCGTCTGTCTGTCTGTCTGTCTGTCTGTCTGTCTGTCTATCTATCTATCTATCTATCTATGCCTGTCTGTCTGTCTGTCTGTCTGTCTGTCTGTCTGTCTATCTATCTATCTATCTATCTATCTATCTATCTATCTATCTATCTATCGCTGTCTGTCTGTCTGTCTGTCTGTCTGTCATCTATCTATCTGTCATCTGTCTGTCTGTCTGGCTATCTGTCTGTCTGTCATCTGTCTGTCTGTCTGTATGTCATCTGTCTGTCTGTCTGTCATCTGTCTGTCTGTCTGTCAATCTGTCTGTCTGTCATCTGTCTGTCTGTCTGGCTATCTATCTGTCTGTCTGTCTGTCTGTCTGTCATCTGTCTGTCTATCTGTCATCTGTCTGTCTGTCTGGCTATCTGTCTGTCTGTCTGTCATCTGTCTGTCTGTCTGTCATCTGTCTGTCTGTCTGGCTATCTGTCTGTCTGTCTGTCTGTCATCTGTATGTCTGTCTGTCATCTGTCTGTCTATCTGTCATCTGTCTGTCTGTCTGGCTATCTGTCTGTCTGTCTGTCATCTGTCTGTCTGTCTGTCATCTGTCTGTCTGTCTGTCATCTGTCTGTCTGTCTGTCAATCTGTCTGTCTGTCTGGCTATCTGTCTGTCTGTCTGTCTGTCTGTCATCTGTATGTCTGTCTGTCATCTGTCTGTCTATCTGTCATCTGTCTGTCTGTCTGGCTATCTGTCTGTCTGTCATCTGTATGTCTGTCTGTCATCTGTCTGTCTGTCTGTCAATCTGTCTGTCTGTCTGGCTATCTGTCTGTCTGTCTGTCTGGCTATCTGTCTGTCTGTCTGTCATCTGTCTGTCTGTCTGTCATCTGTCTGTCTGTCTGTCATCTGTCTGTCTGTCTGTCTATCTGTCATCTGTCTGTCTGTCTGGCTATCTGTCTGTCTGTCTGTCATCTGTCTGTCTGTCTGTCATCTGTCTGTCTGTCTGTCAATCTGTCTGTCTGTCTGGCTATCTGTCTGTCTGTCTGTCATCTGTCTGTCTGTCATCTGTCTGTCTGTCTGTCTGTCTGTCTGGCTATCTGTCTGTCTGTCTGTCATCTGTATGTCTGTCTGTCATCTGTCTGTCTATCTGTCATCTGTCTGTCTGTCTGGCTATCTGTCTGTCTGTCTGTCATCTGTCTGTCTGTCTGTCATCTGTCTGTCATCTGTATGTCTGTCTGTCATCTGTCTGTCTGTCTGTCATCTGTCTGTCTATCTGTCATCTGTCTGTCTGTCTGGCTATCTGTCTGTCTGTCTGTCATCTGTCTGTCTGTCTGTCATCTGTCTGTCTGTCTGTCATCTGTCTGTCTATCTGTCATCTGTCTGTCTGTCTGTCATCTGTCTGTCTGTCTGTCATCTGTCTGTCTGTCTGTCAATCTGTCTGTCTGTCTGGCTATCTGTCTGTCTGTCTGTCTGTCTGGCTATCTGTCTGTCTGTCTGGCTATCTGTCTGTCTGTCTGTCTGTCATCTGTCTGTCTGTCTGTCATCTGTCTGTCTGTCTGTCTGTCTGTCTGTCATCTGTATGTCTGTCTGTCATCTGTCTGTCTATCTGTCATCTGTCTGTCTGTCTGTCTGTCTGTCTGTCATCTGTCTGTCTGTCTGTCATCTATCTGTCTGTCTGTCATCTGTCTGTCTGTCTGTCAATCTGTCTGTCTGTCTGGCTATCTGTCTGTCTGTCTGTCTGTCTGTCATCTGTCTGTCTGTCTGTCATCTGTCTGTCTGTCTGTCATCTGTCTGTCTGTCTGGCTATCTGTCTGTCTGTCTGTCATCTGTCTGTCTGTCTGTCATCTGTCTGTCTGTCTGGCTATCTGTCTGTCTGTCTGTCATCTGTCTGTCTGTCTGTCTGTCATCTGTCTGTCTGTCTGGCTATCTGTCTGTCTGTCTGTCATCTGTCTGTCTGTCTGTCATCTGTCTGTCTGTCTGTCATCTGTCTGTCTGTCTGTCATCTGTCTGTCTGTCTGTCTATCTGGAATACACATCACGTGCAACAATAACACTGTAAAAAGAATAATAAATATATGATAAAATACCTGATTGAGACGTTTCCACAGGTTGAGCACGGGTGAGAGTGCATTAGACCAGATCTCTCTGTCGAATTTGGAGCCGGCTGCTACAGACCTGCTCAGAATCCTCAACTGAGAGATCACCTGTGCACACACACATACACACACACCTGAGGTGAGCGCAGTCGCTCTCACCGTGCACTATCCTCCATCTCTCTGTGATTGTGGCAAGCTGCAGCGAAGGGGTGGGCGACTCTTACACATGATAAATTGGTCTCATTACAAGAGCAACACACACACAGTCTCTACAGCAGTGTGTGTGTGTGAGTGAGGCAAAGATCAGTCTAAACCTGACAGTGACAAATAGGAGCGCAGTGTACCGGTCTGAACACACAAAGAGAATGTGCGTGTGAAGTCGAGACAGTGACAGCGAGCTGAATGGGACTGATTTGCGTCTTTCATTGAGGATATTCATGCGTCGCCCTGAACACCTGAGCAGCCGTTCGGCAGCCGTCATGACTCTGGCATTGTGCTTGAGTTCTGCTCAGTCGAGGCGTAACACATGAATTCCAGAGCATAAAAACACAATTCAGCTTAAACCACTTAACATACAGAACCCACAGCTTTACAGTTGAAATCTCCTGTTGACTTGCAGTACTAGCGTGACGACATCATCGTGATCATTAATATCTGCAGAATTGTGATTGGGCGTCTTTCTCGCATGTATTTGCATACCATCACCTCAGAATTATGAGGTTCTATCTGACATTTCTGTCAAAATTGCGTTATTCACATATTATGGGACAATTTATTTACATTATCCATCCATCCATCCATCCATAATAATCCTCATTCATCCATCCATCCATCCATCCATAATAATCCTCATTCATCCATCCATCCATCCATCCATCCATAATAATCCTCATTCATCCATCCATCCATCCATCCATAATAATCCTTATCCATCCATCCATAATAATCCATATATATCCATCCATCCATAATAATCTTATCTATCCATCCATCCATCCATCCATCCATCCATAATAATCTTATCTATCCATCCATCCATCCATCCATCCATCCATAATAATCCTTATATATCCATCCATCCATAATAATCCTTATCTATCCATCCATCCATCCATCCATCCATCCATCCATAATAATACTTATCCATCCATCCATCCGTCCATCCATAATCCTTTTCCATCCATCCATCCATCCATCCATCCATCCATCCATCCATAATAATACTTATCCATCCATCCGTCCATCCATAATCCTTTTCCATCCATCCATCCATCCATCCATCCATCCATAATAATCCTTATCTATCCATCCATCCATAATAATCCTTATCCATCCATCCATCATCCATCCATAATAATCCTTATCCATCCATCCATAATAATCCTTATCCATCCATCCATCCATCCATCCATAATAATCCATATCCATCCATCCATCCTTCCATTTATCCATCCATAATAATCCTTATCCATCCATCCATCCATCCATCCATCCATAATCCTTTTCCATCCATCCATCCATCCATCCATCCATCCATCCATCCATAATAATCCTTATCTATCCATCCATCCATAATAATCATTATCCATCCATCCATCCATCATCCATCCATAATAATCCTTATCCATCC
>CM042247.1:6163098-6165598 GCA_023566225.1 Romanogobio albipinnatus | reverse complement strand
GAAGGATCCGCAGGTCACACACGTTATCGATGCGGCCGCCGTAGATGGCGTTTTCCAGGAGACCGTGCACGAATTCCCACTGAAACACCTTCCCACCTGAAATACACAAACACACACAAGGAAAATCAGTACAGTGAGACTCAAGCATACAAACACACACACACACATGAAGATAAACACACACACACACACCTTCAAACAGATGGTCAATGATCTCAAAGCCGGCCCTCAGGTCTGACAGAGAAAACTCGTAGAACTTCGTCCAACCCTGCGCAACACAAACACATCATCATCATCATCCTCATCATCATCATCATCGGTTCAATTCCACTTCATATCTTCAGCCTGTGTAACAGAAACTCACACTTGAGAAGTCTCTGAATCATGATTAAATATGCAGTCATGTTTCAGAAGCTATACATGAATTTCCAAGGACACCGTGAAGTCATTAATCTTTTCTTTGGCAATAAATTGTTCCCAGACTTTTTACAACAGGCCTCGTTTAATCTAAGCCAATGTAAGAAAGGAAACCTTTTTAAACCGCCTGTCATCTGATGATGTAAATGCGACTGACATCAAAGTGCCGGTGCTTCGGCATCAAGCCGATAAAACATTATTTAAAGATATTCACTTTATTGTATTAGAAGCTTAGGGGAAGAACAGACTGTGTGTGTGTGTATGTGTGTGAGTGAGAGTGTGTGTCTATGTGTAAGAGTTTGTGTGTGACTGAGAGAGTGTGTGTGGGTGGGTGTGTATGAATGTGTGCGAGTGAGTGTGTGTATCAATTTGTGTGAGTGAGAGTGTGTGTGTATGAATGTGTGTGAGTGAGTGTGTGTATCAATTTGTGTGAGAGAGAGTGTGTGTATGTGAGTGTGTGTATGAATGTGTGTGAGTGAGTGTGTGTATCAATTTGTGTGAGAGAGTGTGTGAGTGTGTGTGTGTGTGTGTTTGAGTGAGTGTGTGTATGAATGTGTTTGAGTGAGAGCGAGTGTTTCTGTGAGTGTGTGTGACTGTGAGTGAGTGTGTGTGTGTGTGTGTGTATGTATGAATGTGTGTGTGTGTATCAATTTGTGTGAGAGAGTGTATGTGTGTTTTAGTGAGTGTGTGTATGAATGTGTCGGAGTGTGTGTGTTTGAGTGAGTGTGTGTGTGAATGTGTGTGAGTGTGTGTATCAATTTGTGTGAGAGTGTGTGCGTGTATGAATGTGAGTGAGTGTGTGTGTATGAATGTGTTTGAGTGAGTGTGTGTATGAATGTGTGCGAGTGTTTCTGTGAGTGTGTGTGACTGAGTGTGTGTGTGTGTGTGTGTGTGTGTGTGTGTGTGTGTGAGTGTGTGTATAAATGAGTGTGTGTGTGTGTATGAATGTGTTTGAGTGTGTGTATGAATTTGTGTGTGTATAAATGTGTATGAGTGTGTGTATCAATTTGTGTGAGAGAGTGTATGTGTGTTTGAGTGAGTGTGTGTATGAATGTGTATGAGTGAGTGTGTGTATGAATGTGTTTGAGTGAGTGTGTGTATGAATGTGTGTGAGTGTGTGTATCAATTTGTGTGAGAGAGTGTGTGTGTGTGTATGTGTGTTTGAGTGAGTGTGTGTATGAATGTGTGTGAGCGAGTGTGTGTGTTTGAGTGAGTGTGTGTATGAATGTGTGTGAGTGAGAGTGTGTGCGAGTGTTTCTGTGAGAGAGTGTGTGTGTGTGTGACTGTGTGAGTGAGTGTGTGTGTGTGTGTGTGTGTGTGAGTGTGTATAAATGAGTGAGTGAGTGTGTGTATGAATGTGTGTGAGTGTGTGTGTGTGTGTGTGTGTATGAATGTGTATGTGAGACTGTGTGTGTGTGTGTGTGTGTGTATGAATGTGTATGTGAGACTGTGTGTGTATATGAATGTGTGTGTATACGTGTGTGTGTGTGTGTGTGTGTGTGACTGTGTGTGTGTGTATGAATGTGTGTGAGTGTGTGTGTGTGTGTGTGTATGAATGTGTATGTGAGACTGTGTGTGTGTGTGTGTGTGTGTGTGTGTGTGTATGAATGTGTATGTGAGACTGTGTGTGTATATGAATGTGTGTGTATACGTGTGTGTGTGTGTGTGTGTGTGTGTGTGTGTGTGTGTGTGTGACTGTGTGTGTGTGTGTGTGTGTGTGTGTGTGACTGTGTGTGTGTGTGCATGAATGTGTGTGTGTGTGTGTGTGACTGTGTGTGTGTGTGTGTGTGTGTGTGTGACTGTGTGTGTGTGTGTGTGACTGTGTGTGTGTGTGTGTGCATGAATGTGTATGTGAGACTGTGTGTGTATATGAATGTGTGTGTATACACGTGTGTGACTGTGTGTGTGTGTGTGTGTGTGCATGAATGTGTGTGTGCGTGACTGTGTGATATATATATATATATAAAATTCCCTTGTTTAATTGTCTTTATGCTTTATAGTCAATAAAAATAAATATAAAATAGTTTATTTTGACTGTGGATCATATTTCCTTCACACAAGCCCTTTAACAGACACTATCAGC
>CM042247.1:6140598-6153098 GCA_023566225.1 Romanogobio albipinnatus | reverse complement strand
GATTCGTGGCCTTTGAGAATCGATTTTGAATCGACCGCGTTATAAAAAACGATTAATCGAAAAATCATTTTTTTTTTGCCCAGCCCTAGTTTATAGATTTACCCGTTACCAGCTACTCGTTATCGACTACGGTAGTTATGCTTTCAGTGAGGGGGTTCAAGATAAATGTGCAAATAAATACGGCGTAGTGCGACCAAAAGCTACGGCTCTGACGAGAACGAGTCTAACAGACGGAGCGCATAGAATCGGAACGCAATAATTCTGACTAAAATATACATATTTCTAAAATATTTGTTGTTGGACAGTAAATGTGCCATATGTGGAATTTTAAACCCACAAGTAAATATATTTTTATGAAAGTGACCATTATGGGGTAATCAAGTATTCTCATATGCTTTTGTTTTATTTTAATTTTTAGTTTAGTGAATTTAAAAACAAAATTATTAATTTTGTTTTTGGCCACCGTATAAACCGCCTTTTTGCACAATGTATTGCATAGCCTACATTACATTCACTGTATTTCAACATCATCAATGCTTTTAGGACATCAGTGGGCAGGATGTGAAATAAAATGATTATTAAAATAAGTACAGATTCAACTTTTCAACCCAAAAAATATTGGGTTTACAAAATCAAATGATTCTGACAGTTTTTGCCATTAAAATGACTGGGAAAAAAGTGTCCCAATAACCCTGAATTCCCCCCATTCTCTTTGAAATCATAATTACATTGCATTATGTTGCTTGAAAGCCCAAATATTATAACATTCTTCATTAACAATTGTTCAGTTATTTGTAACAATGCCATTGTAAAAATGCTTTTTGATAGTAACTTAGCTATTTTTTCACAAGGGTAGCTTGAATGTAACTTAACTAGTTTAACTTACAAGTAGCTTGAAAGTTAAAGTAGTTCTATTTAAGCAAAATCATGCCTCTACTATATAGTGCCTTAAAATTGTGTCTTATAGATGCATTTTGTCTTAATAGACAAAGAAATCAACAACAACAAAAAACTATACTACCCCATGTGTCTATATATATATATATATTATGCTGAATGAGGCAAAAAAAATGTGCTTTGTACGTTGACAAAATTTTGGTTGGCCCCACCAAATCTCACTCCAAGATTTTTCGTAAAAGTTGGCAGCTCTGCATCTGTGCACAGTGAAGAGTAAACCACAGTATTAATGCTACAGCTCAATCTCTGCTGCAGGAAGTGTGTGAAGAGGAACTTGTGAAACCTGGACTCACTGGTAAAGGTGAAATAAATCAAATTAAAATTTAAAAAATTTAAAAAATTAAAATAAAATTAAAAAAATATATTAAAAAAATAAAAAAAATAAATAAAATTAATTAAATTAAATAAATTAATTAAAATAAATAAATAAAAAAAGAAAATAAATAAAAATACTAAAATATTTACAACTTCAAATGTTAAATGTTATAATGCGGTTCATAATAAACAAATAAACTAAAATAAATGTATAAAACCTAAATTTTTTTATTTTACAATAGGGTTAAAAAATAAACTTCAACATAATAAAATAAAATAAACGTTAATATACTCAACTTGAAATGTTAAATGTTACAAAAGGACAAAAAAAAATAAATAAATAAAATGTTAATTTATACAACCTAAAAATGTTAAATGTTATAATAAGGTTCATAATAAAAATAAAATAATACAATAAATCTAAAATGAAATGAAATAAATGTTAATTTATACAACTTGAAGTGTTAAATGTTATAATGTGGTTCATAATAAAAAATAAACTAAAATAAATGTATAAAAGCTACATTTTTAAATGTTACAATAGGGTTAAGAAAACTACAACATAATAAAATAAAATGTAAATTTATACAACTTGAAATCTAAATGTTATAAGGTTAATAAAAATAATACAATAAAATAAATGTATACAACTCATAAAGTTAAAGTTAAAAAAATAATTAAAATGTTAATTTATACAACTTGAAATTTTACATTTTAGAAAATGGTTCATAATAAAACAATTAACTAAAATAAATGCATACAACCTCAAATTTAATAAGTTACAATATGGTTAAAAATAATAAAATTAATTAAATTAAAAATAAAATAAAATGCTAACTCATACAACTTGAAATGTTAAATGTTATAAGATTCATAATAAAAATTCTGTAAAATTGTAATTTATACAACTTTATATAATAAAGTAAAATGATAAAAAAATTATACAAATAAAATGTATTTATACAACTTAAAATATTGATAATAAAAAATCTAATAAGACACACTGATACAAATAGAAAGGCTAAATGTTATAACGTGAAATAATAAATGTTCATAATAAAATAAAATAAAATATTTGTTATCGTTATTTCACTACATCTAAAGCATGAACTAATTTTAAAGGAACGCGCCACTATTTTTTAAAAATAGGCTCATTTTCCGTCTCCTCTAGAGTTGAACAGTTGAGTTTTACCGTTTTCGAATCCCATTCAGCTGATCTCCGGGTCTGGCGGTAGCACTTTTAGCATAGCTTAGCATAGATCATTGAATCTGATTAGACCGTTAGCATCTCGCTCAAAAATGACCAAAGAGTATTTTTCCTATTAAAAAAACTTGACTCTTCTGTAGTTGTACTAAGACCGACGGAAATTGAAAAGTTGTGATTTCTAGACCGATATGGCGAGGAACTATACTCTCATTCCTGCGTAATAATCAAGAGCTTTGAGCCGTAACATGAGTGCAGCGGCGCAGTGATATTACACAGCGCCTGAACATCTGTCAGTGTCAACATAACCAACGTGACAACTGCTAGCACAGAGAGCGGGCTGGAGACTATTTTCAGGCGGTCTAATCAGATTCAATGATCTATGCTAAGCTATGCTAAAAGTGCTACCGCTAGACCCGGAGATCGACTGAATGGATTTGAAAACGGTAAAACTCAACTGTTCAACTCTAGAGGAGTCGGAAAATGAGCCTATTTTCAAAAATAGTGGCGTGTTCCTTTAAAGGACCCGTTCTTCGTGTTTTTTTGAAGCTTTGATTGTGTTTACAGTGTGCAATATAACATGTGTTCATGTTTCGCGTGTAAAAAAACAGTATTTTTCACACAATTTACTGATCTGTGTACCGCTGTTTTCACTGTCCTAAAAACGGCTGATGAGTTCCTTGTTGTAGTAAGTCCCTCCTTCAGAAATACATAACGAGTTCTGATTGTGCCAGCGGTTCCATGTTGTGATTCGACAGCAGCTTGGCGCACGTAACTTGTACGGAAAGGTCACGCCTCTTAACAGGAGATGTATGCGCTTAATGATCTCTACAGCGTCCCTGGGAAAGCCAAACAAAGGTGATTTGACTCCGGGATGAAAATAACAGCGTCTCGACGACATGGCGACAAACACACTCAAACGCAACAATTCCTCTTCTCCACGTGGGACAGCAACAAGACCACGCCCCCTTTTTCGCATATTCTTGTGGGCAGAGGTTAGTCTGTTCTACTGACGTCATTAAAGAATGAAGTACCAGGATGTAGTCCAAGCCGGCCGTTCGCTGTAGGCTTTGAAAGGGAACTTCTGTTAAATAAAATATCTCGCTTGGCATTGAACTTTGAGCTTTATAATTTTACAGGTATTATTTATGCTCTAACAGCAACATTACACACTAACTAAAGTTTGAACAATGGGATCACGAAGAACGGGACCTTTAAAGGACAACTCCGGTGAAAAATGAACCTGGGGTAATTAACACATGGTTCCCGAGTAGATCGTTCTCTGGGATGCGTTTTCATGAAAATCGAATGTAAAGAGTTTTATCTCTAAAAACAGATTAGCTTATAACACTAGTATATGGGGCATAGAATAAGTCAAATTAAATTGCTAGTTAATACCACTAACAAGGCTCAAAAGAGCCTCACACTAACACGGTAGCATAATGAGGGTCCCTACATGCAAACCGAAGCATTGAGAACTTTGTAAGTGTACAAACAGTTTAATAAGAAGATACTTTATAAAGACAGAACATTACGCGTATACAGACGGGAGCCATCTTGGAAAACAGTCTCGACAAGTCGAGCCACGAACGCTGTGCTAACTTGGAATCTCATATGGTCCGTTGTTTCCGGAAGAAAGCACTGAATGCAACAGAGAAAATAAATAACTGAAAATAATTTTTTTTTTTAAGCTGAACCCAACAGAAACTAGTGCTTCCAAAGGATACACACTAAAGAGACGGCGGATTAATCAACCGTGGCTCGACTTGATGGCTCCCGTCTGTATACGCGTAATGTTCTGTCTTTCTAAAGCATCTTCTTATTAAACTGTTTGTACACTTACAAAGTTCTCAATGCTTCGGTTTGCATGTAGGGACCCTCATTATGCTACCGT
Source organism: Romanogobio albipinnatus (assembly GCA_023566225.1). Taxonomy (NCBI): domain Eukaryota; kingdom Metazoa; phylum Chordata; class Actinopteri; order Cypriniformes; family Gobionidae; genus Romanogobio; species Romanogobio albipinnatus. Next base: position 6,148,728 of record CM042247.1, on the reverse strand, counting down.
GTTAGTGTGAGGCTATTTTGAGCCTTGTTAGTGCTATTAACTAGCGATTTAATTTGACTTATTCTATGCCCCATATACTAGCGTTATAAGCTAATCTGTTTTTAGAGATAAAACTCTTTACATTCGACTTTCATGAAAACGCATCCCAGAGAACGATCTACTCGGTAACCATGTGTTAATTACCCCAGGTTCATTTTTCACCGGAGTTGTCCTTTAACAAACTGATCATTATTGTGAAGTGTTATTTGTGGCGTGTTTGGAGTCAGCGGAGGCCGAGGCTCAGAGTAATTCTTCATGGCAGTGGCAGGGGAAAAGGTCTTCTGCTAGTCAGGACGTGCTTAAAGATTTAGTGAGCTCTGCTTTAATTCCTAATGACGCGGCATTAGAGCTAATGGCAGTGGAACGGATATTACTATTCATGAGGAATGTTATTATTTATTTTAGAGTTGTAATAATTATAGCATCGGCGTAACCCTGCGAACCCATTCGATCTCTGGAGTGATGCATCGTCTTCAGCCAAGGTGTTCTGCACATTTACAGCTCATTACCACCACGGAAAAAGAGAAGGAAAAGACGGATAGGATCAGCGACAAAGACAAAAACAGACGAGAGAGGCACAGAAGGATCCCTGCGTGAAGGGTAATTGACACCGTAAGGTGTTTTGAGCACAGAAGAACGTCCTGTAAGAGGTGTGTGTGTGTGTGAGCCTCGGGGGAGACAGACTCGGTGTGTGTGTGTGTGCGTGTGTGTCGTCTCAGACCTGGACATGTCGAGCCTTCTGCAGGCTCTTTCAGGAGAAAACTGTGTGTCCGTGTTGTTTACAGAAAAATCTACAGTTCTGATTATCTCCACAGAAGCGAGACGGTGGACGCTGGAAAACCATCAGGAGATCTGCCAGCCTCCATCAACTACACACACACACACACACACACACACACACACAACCTTTAGTCCCCATCAAACACTGAGATCCAAACAAGTAGAACTATTAGAAACTCTTGCTAACTTGTAATAGAATTCAGAGGCAGTTCTTAAAGGAACAGTACACTGATTTTTGCACTGATTTGATCAAAAATACAGTAAAATAGTGAAATATTATTACACTTTAAAATAACCGTTGTCTATGTGAATATATAGTGAAGTGTAATTTATTCCTGAGATCAAAGCTGAATTTATCATCATTACTCCAGTCTTCAGTGTCACATGATCCCTCACTAATCATTCTCATATGATGCTCAAGACACATTTATGATTATTATCAGTGTTCATATTTCTGTGGAAACTGATACATTTTATTTCTCAGGATTCTGAAACAGTAATATAATCTTTTCTAACACTATAAATGTCTTCACTGTGACTTTTGATCAATTTAATGCATCCTTGATGAATACAAGTATTCAGGGTTTGACATTAATGTTTAAATATGCAAATGAGGCATTATCTAATTAAATATGCACTCATATTTGCATACATTTCTAGAACAAAAATCTGGACATTGGATGAAGCAGGTTCAAAACTCTTTTTTACATATTAGAGTATATACAGAATATCAGAATATACTGTCAACAGCCAGAAAGAAATCAACGTTCACCATTTTTTTAAGGAAAAAAATAAAATATAAAATCATGCAAATGATTCATGAACAAACCCCTCAGAATATAGATAGGAATAAAACGGTGAGTTATGGTGTGATTTCTGGATCAGTGAAGAAGAAAAAACTCATTTTGAAATTGAAATCTGTAGACGAGGGGTCATGCCGAGTTAAGGCGGCTCAGAATTCTGTGTAAAGACACAATGCCGCATAAAAAGCAGACTTAAAATATGCCGGGTCTGACCCACCTCAGCCCCTAGTATCAAAGGCGACTCTGATTTGATTCAGTGCAAATGAAATCTCCAACTTGTGCCGCCCTAAACTACGTCATTGTCATGACAACCTGTCAGTGTCAGCTCAGGCGGCGCGAGAATCGAGAAGCGGGAGACAAAACATATAGGAATAGCTCCATATGTTTTAGACAAATAAAACATTTTTAGTAGGTCAGCTAGTAGTCGCTGTCGAGTAAACCTCACTCCTCTGGTCTCAAGAGACGCTCTAGCGACTGACCCTAGGGGTTGCAGCCTTTAGCCTCCTTGTTAGAGCGCCCGACTCTCATGTGGTCGGACCCGGGTTCGAGTCCCGCTTGGAGCGTGCTGTTCGAACAGGAGGGGTTACATATCATTAAAGTAAAAGAGTCCTGTACTCACATCGTCAAACAAACCACCAAAATAACAGAGTCGTCGTGTGTAATCAATTGGCGTTCGCCGTTTGTTATCTTCCTTTGAAGAGATTGGCAGACAAACGCACTGCAACATTTCCCTCAGATACGGTAAACGCTTAGCCCAGTGTCATTGTCATTGTGCATTGCTATATTATATTCCAAGATAATCTCTTTGCTGATATGTCTGCTGTCCTCCCTGAAACGCTATCATTGTTCATTTGTTGCTCCAAAGTGACTTTCTGGCTCTTTGAAAAACCACTTTTAACCCATTTAATCCCACCGGTCACAATAGTGACAGTAAAAAAAAAATTTCATTTCTAAGGCTATAAAAATGTTACTGAATGATCTATCAATGCATTTCCAGCAGATATTGAAATAATAAAGGGTCTCAATGAAATATGTGCAGTGTCGCATGTTTACTGTAAATTGTCACATGACCAGAGCTGTTTACTTCCTGTTTGCGCCAAGAGAAGAGGATGGCAGCAGGAAAGCGCCCAAAGAAAAGGTAAAGTATGTTAACATAAAGATAGGACAGATGTTTGGTACACATCATGTTTAAGGTGTCTAGTGTTGATATATGCATTTGCAATTACTCAACTTTGTTTAATGTGGTCATAGAACTCACAAACATGTCATCGGCAACAATAGTGACCGGTGGGATAACCCATTGTATCTACATACTAATACACATAGGCTAACTGTTCTACCTTACTTTCTACCTAATTTTACACACACACACACACACACACACACACACACACAAACTCACACACACAGACAGAAACTCACACACACACACACACACACACACATGGTAACGTCTCCTCTGATGTCTGATCTCCACACACACACACACACACACACACGGTCACGTCTTCTCTGATGTCTGATCTCCACAGACACACACACACACACAGAAACACACACACACACAAACACACACATACACACTCACACATGGTCACGTCTCCTCTGATGTCTGATCTCCACACACACACAGACACACAAAAACAAAAAAACAAAACAAAAACACACACACACAAAAACACACACAAACACACTGCACAGGTCAAATAGACCTATTTTAAATCAATACAATGGTTGATACAACACAGTATCCCACCGGTCACAATTGTGACCGTTCATAAAACACACTTTTTCACACACTTTTCCATGAAAATTTCAAAAAATAATGATTGATTGTTTCAAAGGGATAATGACACATGATTTGGATATTTTTGTGTCTGGGAAAAATTTGGGATTAAATGGGTTAATCCTGCGGTGATCTACCCGGGTGTAATAATTCATAATTTCTTCATAGCATTTGTTCCATCAGTCACAATTTTATTAAGAAATATATAAAATAACTACACCTTAGCCTACAAAAGCCTATCAGTAGAGAATTATGACAAACATCAAAACGCCTTTATAGCTATATCATGCAGAGGAAATTGATTTAAAATCCCGTATTTTTATTTTATTTCATTGTTTATTATTTAATTATTTTTTTAAATAAATGTATAACACTTTGTTAAAACTGAAGTTTTAAAATAGTAATGTTCAAAGCATTGTTTCCCGTGATTTTAATTCCTGTGTAAATGCATTTATGCTGCTTCAGATTTGGTTTCTGTGCTTCGTTTGCTGTGTAAAGATGCCTATATACAGTGAGGAAAATAAGTATTTGAACACCCTGCTATTTTGCAAGTTCTCCCACTTAGAAATCATGGAGATGCCACAGAGACATCAGAGGCAGACGTCAGAAGGACTGGCCCAGGAAAGGCTGCTCTCGCTGGGGTTAATGAGCGCTGAGCGCAGCTGATCCACTGGAGCTCACAACTCCGAAAACACCAGATCACATGTTCAAATAGGCACTCTCTTTATAAAGAAACTACAGATTTGAGCTTTAAACAACTACAATATCGCCTGAAAAGACTTAAAACTACGTTTCGTCGCACATTAACAGTAGATTTTTTACATTACGCTGGGTTTCTCATCAAGACATTTTGTTTCTCTGCACCACAGCACTCTTGTTGCGGCTGTTGTTATAGCAACAAAAGACGCCCTCACCTGCTATTTTGAACCAAACGCTGCTGCTCTTATCAACTTTTTCTTGTCAAAAAAAAACGTCAAGTGTGAACACAGCCCATGTCAGCCATTTCTCAACGAGACGAGCCGCTGGCAGAAGCCCCTCCCATGACACGAATTCACGTCTGTTGTGAAGCGAATATCACGCGCGAATGAAGCGAGTAAACTCAAAATGTTCAAGCGTCCAACTACGCGTCTGGTGTGAACGCACCATAACAGTGTAATGAATCCGTGGGTCAGCTATTAAAGAGACAGCAGCCTAATAAACCTTCTGCCAAATTATAAGATATATTAAAAATATCTACATGTCAGTTTTCCCCCATGTTATCGTTGTGGCCAGTGAAAATGGCTAGTAACTTTGGAAAACCACTAGCCACTTCTACTTCACAAACTAGGTAAAACTTGTAAAACTTAGAAACAGGCCGAGTTCCAGGTGCTCATCCACTGCATTTTACAGTCGAGACAACGAGGTTTCGTCTGGCATCATCACCACGGTCAACTACATCATAACCGAGAGCGCAGACAGGCCGGCTCGCACTGATCGTATAGCACACACAGTTGAACATATCTCCCAGTCTCCCTATAGTCCTCCCTCTCTCTTCCTCCACCAAAATCAATAGCGTTTGGAAAAATGAATTATAGCGTGCACTGGAAACGCTAATCACAGACTAACCGATGGTTCGCCCTTGGACTAAACGTCTTGCATACTAAACCACAATCGCTGGCAAGCAAGCAAGCCATTTTATTTGCTAATTAGGCAATTAATTTTACTGAATGTGGCTGCGGAACCGCTGGTGAAGGCAAAACTGCTGTATTATCAGTAACAAGACCCGTGTGTGTGTGTGTGTGCGCTGTTCACACTGATGATTTGTGAGCTCAGAGCAGAGCTGTTTCCACGGCTCTAAGGTTACACATCACCCACCATGACCCCAGAACAGAGACTCTCATGCCAGCTGTCCGTGGGTTTGGGTAACACCAACCTGGCACTGGAAACAAACGGTCCGCGGTTTCTACCAGAAGCAAGGTCAAAAACGTACACCTTTTCTTGTATTTAAATGCTTAAATTAAAGGTGCAGTGTGTAAATGTTAGTGTCATCTAGTGGTGAGGTTGTGAATTGCAACCGTCCACCGCTCACCCCTCCCGTTCGGAGCACATAGAGAAGCTACGGTGGCCGACACAGGACAAAGATGTTATGTTTTGTAGGTATTTTAATGTGCTATGTCAGATTTGCACCAGCTAATCGCTTCACTTGACTTTCACTTTCAATAAACAGCAGGTTTACTTCACCTCACAGCATCTACGCGTGTCCTCGCTAGTTTAGGTGGATTCTTCTTAATGACAAACAAGAATTAATCCATCTAATAAGAGCCGAAGCGTGTCATTTGAGGTTTACTCGGACAGGTTTCACGCTAACCGACTCCAGACTGAAGGATCACGGACGCCATTTTGGCTCAACAGACGTACGTTTCCTGCTGCGCCGTGGCAATGAACAGATAAATCTAACTTTATAGCTAAAACATTAAAGGTGCAGTGTGTGCATTTTAGTGGTGAGGTTGTGAATTGCATCACCCAATGCTCATCCCTCCCTTTCAGAGCACATAGAGAAGCTACGGTGGCTGACACAGGACAAAGATGTCATTGTATGAGACAGCGCTCTGTAAAGAAGTTTGTCCGTTTAGGGCCACTGTAGAAACATGGTGGCGCAAAATGGCGGCTTTACTGTAAGGAGACCCGCGGTGTGTGTAGATAGAAACGGCTCATTCTAAGGTAATAAATACATAACGGCTCATTATGTAAGCTCTTTATACTCCACTGAAAACATGGTTATGTGTATTATATTGCATTTCTGTCGACAGATCCTCATAAATACTACACACTGCACCTTTAAATTTTAGTCAATCAAAAAGCATGTCTAATGAAATTTTTTATAATTAAACTTTTACAATGAACAATTTTAAAATGTATTACAAGTTTAACAAAAATGGCATATTTAGAGGCCCTATGAAATATGTTTTATTTATTTATTTTTAGTTTTTTCTGTTTTTAATTTTTCTGGACTCCATTTGAATGGTTAAAATAAATATTAGTAATCAAAACCATGTCAACTTAATTTAAACTTGTACAATTTGACAAAAAATATACATGTTTAGGATCCTATGAAATACGTTTTATTTATTTATTTATTATCAAATTCCCTTTTATTTTTTACCAAATTCTGTTTTCTGTTTAAATTTAAATGGTTTGATTAAATTTCAACAATCAAAAAACATGTCTAATTAATTGAATTCATAAAAACAACAATATTTTTTCCGTATTTTAATTATTCTGGTAATCAAATGAAGGCATAAAACATTAATTGTATTTATCTTTTAATCATGTAAAATTAAACAAACTTTTTTTTGTCAACCAAAGAGCTCTACTGTTATAATTAAAAGAAACATTTAGATTATTCCTTAAAAAATAATGGTGGTCCAGTGGGTTAAACCACTGAACTGATACGCAGAAGGTTGCTGGTTCAATCCCAGCGGTCTCCACCAGTGTGTCCTTGAGCTAGGCACTTTACTCCATGTTGCTCCAGGGGGATTGTCCCTGTAATAAGGTCCCTCTAAGTCGCTTTGGATAAAAGCGTCTGCCAAATGCATAAATGTAATGTTTTTTTATTATTATTATTTTTATTATTAGTGTTAGCATTATTATTAAATTGAGACGTAGCTAAATTCTACTAGTAATATTATTCCTATCACAATTTCTTCAAATTAAACTGAACTTTTATTTTGACGGGTTGTCCTGAAGACCTGTGTGTTTATGTGTGTGTAATGATAGTTTTCTCTGTGAAATGCTGGTGAAGAGACTCTCAGAGCGGCTCTGGAGATGAAGTTCATGCGTTCATGTCCTGAAAACCCCACGAGTGTCACTCTTGCTTCAGTGTGTGTGTGTGTGTGTGTGTGTGGGAAATCAAACCATTCATTCACACACACAGAACATGCAGGTTTCATATTTAAATAGTCTTTAGCGTGTTAATATTATCATACACTAGTCTATATCTCCTCCATGAACTGCCACCTTAACGTGGTGGAGGGGGTTTGAGTACCCGAATGACCCTAGGAGCTACGTTGTCCGGGGCTATATGCCCCTGGTAGGGTCTCCCAAGGCAAACAGGTCCTAGGTGACGGGTCAGACTAAGAGCAGTTCAAAAACCCTTATGCAGCCAAGGGCCGGAGGGTGTCAGGTTTGGGGACCACACGGTTTCGTCTCTGCTCTTTGCGGATGACATTGTCGTGTTGGCCCCTTCTAACCAGGACCTTCAGCATGCACTGGGACGGTTTGCAGCCGAGTGTGAAGCGGCTGGGATGGGGATCAGCACCTCCAAATCCGAGGCCATGGTCATGGTCCATGGTTTTACGGCATCACGGAAATCATAGAGCCCTAAAAATCTGGTCACTCAGCACAAACAGGAAATGGAGAGAGGCGGGGCTTCGGCTCAGGATTCAATATTGAAATAATGGATCAGAACATCCTCATCTAGTGTCTGGATTCAGCGTTGTGCTCTCCTGATGAACGTTTGCCTGTTAACATGATCCAAACTTAAACTGCACCGCTGTTAGATCTTTACAAACATTATTTAGACAGCTTACATGATCGGCTCCAGAGAGTTTTGGTCTTACTGATGAATTGAAAGAGAAAAGTAGAGGACGTTAAAAACACACATTTCTGTCAAGAGTTCAACTGGTTCTTCACCAATACATGTCTATAAGCGAGGCTGTTTAAGAGCATAAGATGTCCAAGCAT
>CM042247.1:6070598-6135598 GCA_023566225.1 Romanogobio albipinnatus | reverse complement strand
CCTGCCAATTTCACAGCCGAGGCAAAGCACAACTGGACAGAATATGAGGAATTATACAGGAGTAAAGCCATTTTGATGACCACCAATTTTGTTTATGGATCATTTTATAATACTGAAGTGTAGCATTGGTTGTTTTTTTATTATATACTATTGTAGTATTATTTATTAATTTGATTAATTAGCTTTTATTTTTATGTGTTACATTTTCATTTTTTATTCGATTTAAATTTTGTTATGTACTTTTGTCATTTTTATTGCTTTTTTTATATTTAGGTTTAATTTATTTTGCTTTCAACTTTGTTTTAGTTCAGTTTGAGTTATTTATTTATTTCCAGAGACCAATTCAGTGAGTGGCGGCCAGATGACATGTCGGAAAATAAAGTTAATAATAATAATAATAATAATAATAATAAAAATAATAATAATAATAATAATTTTTTTTAAAATTAATTCATGTAATTTCAGAAAAATAAAGTAAATAAAATTTGACTATAAATAAATAAATTCATTAATTAATAATAATAAAAATTGTGAATGCCTCAACAAGTCATGGCAGTTATGATGTCAGTTATGATGTCAGAATATAAAGTAAAAATACAAAAATAAATAATAATAAATAAATAAAATAAAAAAATCATAAAATTTGAATGCCTCAACAAGTCATGTGACCAATTCAGTGAGTGGCAGTCAGTTATGATGTCAGAATATAAAGTAAAAATACAAAAAATAAATAAATAAATACATAAAATAAAATTGTGAAAAAGTCATGTGACAAATTCAGTGAGTGGCACCCAGCTGTCATCTCAGAAAATAAAATACAAAAAAAACAACAACCTATAAAAAAAACTAAACAATTAAAATCAAATAAAATGTGACTTTGCCTTAAGTCATGTGACCAATTCAGTGAGTGGCAGCCAGTTATGATGTCAGAATATAAAGTAAAATAAATAGAATTGAAAAAAGTGATGTTGCCTCAAGTCACATGACTGAACCGTTCACTCAGAGCGCGCTGCTCTGGTCATTATGAAAAACTGTCATCAAAATGACCGGCTGCTGTCACTTCTGTTGTCCAGGCATAAGCGCCAACATCATTTCGGTGGAGCTGGGGGTTTATGTGGGCGGGGTCATCTCAATGGGAACATAACGAGGGCTCTGATTGGTGCTTGGGGTTTATGTGGGCGAGGTCATCTCAATGGGAACATAACGAGGGCTCTGATTGGTGCTGGGGGTTTATGTGGGCGGGGTCATCTCAATGGGAACATAACGAGGGCTCTGATTGGTGCTGGGGGTTTTATGTGGGCGGGGTCATCTCAATGGGAACATAACGAGGGCTCTGATTGGTGCTTGGGGTTTATGTGGGCGAGGTCATCTCAATGGGAACATAACGAGGGCTCTGATTGGTGCTGGGGGTTTATGTGGGCGGGGTCATCTCAATAGGAACATAACGAGGGCTCTGATTGGTGCTGGGGGTTTTATGTGGGCGGGGTCATCTCAATGGGAACATAACGAGGGCTCTGATTGGTGCTGGGGGTTTATGTGGGCGAGGTCATCTCAATGGGAACATAACGAGGGCTCTGATTGGTGCTGGGGGTTTATGTGGGCGGGGTCATCTCAATGGGAACATAACGAGGGCTCTGATTGGTGCTGGGGGTTTTATGTGGGCGGGGTCATCTCAATGGGAACATAACGAGGGCTCTGATTGGTGCTGGGGGTTTTATGTGGGCGGGGTCATCTCAATGGGAACATAACGAGGGCTCTGATTGGTGCTGGGGGTTTATGTGGGCGAGGTCATCTCAATGGGAACATAACGAGGGCTCTGATTGGTGCTGGGGGTTTATGTGGGCGGGGTCATCTCAATGGGAACATAACGAGGGCTCTGATTGGTGCTGGGGGTTTTATGTGGGCGGGGTCATCTCAATGGGAACATAACGAGAGCTCTGATTGGTGCTGGGGTTTTATGTGGGCGGGGTCATCTCAATGGGAACATAACGAGGGCTCTGATTGGTGCTGGGGGTTTTATGTGGGTGGGGTCATCTCAATGGGAACATAACGAGGGCTCTGATTGGTGCTGGGGGTTTTATGTGTGCGAGGTCATCTCAATGGGAACATAACGAGGGCTCTGATTGGTGCTGGGGGTTTTATGTGGGCGGGGTCATCTCAATGGGAACATAACGAGGGCTCTGATTGGTGCTGGGGGTTTTATGTGGGCGGGGTCATCTCAATGGGAACATAACGAGGGCTCTGATTGGTGCTTGGGGTTTATGTGGGCGAGGTCATCTCAATGGGAACATAACGAGGGCTCTGATTGGTGCTGGGGGTTTATGTGGGCGGGGTCATCTCAATGGGAACATAACGAGGGCTCTGATTGGTGCTGGGGGTTTTATGTGGGCGGGGTCATCTCAATGGGAACATAACGAGGGCTCTGATTGGTGCTTGGGGTTTATGTGGGCGAGGTCATCTCAATGGGAACATAACGAGGGCTCTGATTGGTGCTGGGGGTTTTATGTGGGCGGGGTCATCTCAATGGGAACATAACGAGGGCTCTGATTGGTGCTGGGGGTTTATGTGGGCGAGGTCATCTCAATGGGAACATAACGAGGGCTCTGATTGGTGCTGGGGGTTTATGTGGGCGGGGTCATCTCAATGGGAACATAACGAGGGCTCTGATTGGTGCTGGGGGTTTTATGTGGGCGGGGTCATCTCAATGGGAACATAACGAGGGCTCTGATTGGTGCTGGGGGTTTATGTGGGCGAGGTCATCTCAATGGGAACATAACGAGGGCTCTGATTGGTGCTGGGGGTTTATGTGGGCGGGGTCATCTCAATGGGAACATAACGAGGGCTCTGATTGGTGCTGGGGGTTTTATGTGGGCGGGGTCATCTCAATGGGAACATAACGAGGGCTCTGATTGGTGCTGGGGGTTTTATGTGGGCGGGGTCATCTCAATGGGAACATAACGAGGGCTCTGATTGGTGCTGGGGGTTTATGTGGGCGAGGTCATCTCAATGGGAACATAACGAGGGCTCTGATTGGTGCTGGGGGTTTATGTGGGCGGGGTCATCTCAATGGGAACATAACGAGGGCTCTGATTGGTGCTGGGGGTTTTATGTGGGCGGGGTCATCTCAATGGGAACATAACGAGAGCTCTGATTGGTGCTGGGGTTTTATGTGGGCGGGGTCATCTCAATGGGAACATAACGAGGGCTCTGATTGGTGCTGGGGGTTTTATGTGGGTGGGGTCATCTCAATGGGAACATAACGAGGGCTCTGATTGGTGCTGGGGGTTTTATGTGTGCGAGGTCATCTCAATGGGAACATAACGAGGGCTCTGATTGGTGCTGGGGGTTTTATGTGGGCGGGGTCATCTCAATGGGAACATAACGAGGGCTCTGATTGGTGCTGGGGGTTTTATGTGTGCGGGGTCCTCTCAATGGGAACATAACGAGGGCTCTGATTGGTGCTGGGGGTTTTATGTGGGCGAGGTCATCTCAATGGGAACATAACGAGGGCTCTGATTGGTGCTGGGGGTTTTATGTGGGCGGGGTCATCTCAATGGGAACATAACGAGGGCTCTGATTGGTGCTGGGGGTTTTATGTGGGCGGGGTCATCTCAATGGGAACATAACGAGGGCTCTGATTGGTGCTGGGGGTTTTATGTGTGCGGGGTCCTCTCAATGGGAACATAACGAGGGCTCTGATTGGTGCTGGGGGTTTAAGTGGGCGGGGTCATCTCAATGGGAACATAACGAGAGCTCTGATTGGTGCTGGGGGTTTTATGTGGGCGGGGTCATCTCAATGGGAACATAACGGGGGAATCAGTGTGTGTTACCTTGAAGAGCGAGCGGCAGATATACTCATACACCATATTCTTCAGACTGCTCTCCAGCGTGGAGATCCTCACATCGGTGCTCTCGCTTTCCTGCATCACACACACAGTTAGCTCCACTAATATCAGTGTGTGTGTGTGTGAGAGGTGTGTTTCCACGTCACCTGTTTGGTCTGCAGCGCTCGGTGGAAGAGTCGCAGGAACGACACCAGACTGAACCTGTACATGTTATTAATCTTGGACAGATCCGTGATCACAAAGTACATCTTACTGGCTGTCTCGGCTAGAGGCAGGTACGCGTCCCTTTCCTGCAGACACACGGACACAGACGGACGTTACACTGGTGCCACCTGCTGTTTCCTTCATTCCTGGTATCGCTGTCATAATCGCAGCTCTTCCCAGCCTCACCTGGTCGAGTGACGTCTGCAGGCGGTGGGATTCAGTCAGTGATTGGTGGATCAGAGCGCTGCTGGCTTTGGTCTGGTTCAGAGACTCAATCAGCTCCTTATTTTCCAGGATATTCCCCTGAGCTGTCGCCAGAGTCTATACACACACACACACACACACACACAAAACACACACTGCTTGTTGAGTATTTGGAGAAAAACATCCCATAATCCAGGGGTTTTCAAATTGGGGTCCAGGGGGTCCAGGAGTGGAAATGTTTAGACTGTAAAAAGTATATATATGTAAAATATATATATATATAATAAAACTAAGTAACTAAATTTTATTACAAAATATATTAAATAAATAAATAAAACATTTCATAAATAAATAAATAATTAATTAAAATAATACATTAATAAAATACAAACAAAAACGATAAAGTCATGTCATGTCAGAAAATAAAGTAAATAATAATAATAATAATAAAAATAAATTATATATATATATATATATATTAGGGGTGTAACGGTACACAAGACTGACGGTTCGGTACGTACCTCGGTTTTGAAGTCCCGGTTCGGTATGGATTCGGTACAGCAGTTTTACAAAATTGCTTTTTATTCATTTTTATTCAACAGTGGTTTGAAAAAAATTGTGTCTGTCCTTAAATGAATTAAATTATAACTAAAAGTTTCTTAAAGATAATGCTGTAAACTATATAGGGAGCCCTTACTTACATATAGCTATTAAAGATTAACAGCAGAGCCCAAACTATTAGCCTAAATTCAGTTGCTATTTATTTTTAGATATAATAATCAACACTCATAAGCTTCACATAAGGCAGTTTTTGCATTAACTTCTAAATCTAATTATTTTTATTCGTTGTTGAAATATAATCATTTAGTGGCTGTAATTTTCATGACAGGTTTATTTAAACATACATTAAATAAACAAGACATCACTAACAGGCTAAGTAGTATATAATGAATATATAACGGCTAATATAATGAATATAACGGCTAATATAATGAATATATAACGGCTAATATAATGAATATAACGGCTAATATAGTGCATGTATTCAGTGAAAGAGTTGATTTCTCTAGTGAGCTACAGCTGTGGACACTGAATGACTTCTGAGTAAACGTGATTCTGCTTGACATTGTTTACAAGCCGTTTTATTGCCTTTCCGCGGTTGAAACACAGATGGAGCGATTACACGACATATGATACATTTCAGTAAGTTGTAATGTATCCTCAACATACCTTAAGATGTAGTAATTTATGATTATTCTTTAGGAAGAGATGATCGCATTGACTCGTGCGCTGCCGCTTTAAGTTGAACTGATACGCGTCTATCAGTCACGTCACATTAAAGAGCGTTAAAACGGCATTTATCGTGTTCCGCGCTTACAACAAGCCGACTGTTAACTGTTAAAGATTAATTTACATTCATAACCGTTCGGTACACGCGTGCACCGAAAGCCCTGTACCGAAACGGTTCAATACGAATACGTGTTTAAAAAAGTAATGATTTAAACTTAATGTAATGTAAACTTAATTTTTTTTCTTTATAAATGAAAATATACAGCTGACTTTTACATTTTAGGATGGGGTCCCTCATATGGGGGTCCTAGAAGATTGAAAACCTTGAGGGGCATGCTGGGATTGTTGCTTCAGTACCTCCAGCAGGGACTCCTCCAGCTGAGCGAGCTGTATCTTCTTCTCCTCTTCCTGTTGCAGGAGCTTGGTTTTCTCGCTCTCCAGCTCTGGTTTCTCCTGCTGGATGGTCAGCGCTAGCAGCTAAACACACACACACACACAATAATGATGGTCTTTCTGGAGTCGGAGCAGGTAATGAGTGGCTTGTCATAAGTGTGTGTGTGTGTGTGGGTGTTACCTGTCCTCGTAGTCCTGCTCTAGTGGTGGTGAAGTTCACCTCAGTGATGACAGACGCGGCGTCAGGTGGGATGAAGGGACTGGGGTTACGGGTCGCCAGAAACAGACGGAAATCCTCATTATAGTCGATGACTTTGTCACCGATCTGCACTACGTATCGCGGCCCTGCCACACACACACACACACACACACAGAGCAGAATAAATCATGTTCAGAATGAAGTACTAGTATACTGCTAACTGAAAGACAGTATGTGAAACAGTATGCAGTGTTACATTGTTGGCACATGATTTTATTACAGTCATGTCTTGTTGAAAAATTAGTGTAAAATGCATTCATTTTTTGCAGCAGGAATGATTAATGGGCGGGGCAGAAGTTAGAATAACAGAAAAATGACTTGTGATTTACAGAATGACACTTGAAATAGAAAGCCAAGATGAGTGCATTGCATTGTGGGATACACCAGAGTGTTCTGCCGTGTTGTTATTGTTAACTAAAGCTAAAATTAATGAATTAAAAATAATTTTCCAGTAACTGAAATAAAAAATAAATATTAGATGGAAAAATTTAAAAACAAAAATGTAGTCTATAATACAAAAATAACGCTGATTCTCCACAGTGCGAGCATTTCACTCGCATTTGCGACTAAAAAGAGACGTGTACGAACTGTGAAAGGTATTTTAGAGCACGTGTGCGAATAAACAATCCCTGCAGATCAGTTTGGTCTGACAAGACCAAATGTCACCAATCAAAGGTATGACAAGCGTCTTAAAGGGGCACTTCAGCGCTGGGAAGATGAATGTGTATTTAAACTGGGTCATTTATGTAGTAGAAATGTGCATTTATTTTTGAAGTTGGTGCCTTCTAGACTGAGAAAAGACAGAAAATGTATTTTTGTCTCATGTGGATGAAAGACAACAACTCCCAGAATGCACTTGCTTCGCTGCCCTACGAGGCCACTCCCTAAGCCACGGCTACTGGTTATCACTGGCCCACCATTACACTGGCCCACCGTCGTTTTGATATTCATAATAATACAATCATTTCGTTCAGTTAGAGAACAGACACTAGTGTGTGAGTGTGTGTCTTTTCAATAACGTGTGAGTGAGCCGAACGAAAGTCACGGCACAGACGCAGCAGGAGTCAGATTTCATTCCTCACGAGAGAAGAGCTGAGCAGAGCTGAGGTAAGCACGGCTGTCATTCTCAGCGCGTGTCCAGTCTGGCGTGTTATCAGATCGCATTATGGAAGCTAAACTTTCATAGGAATTCATTGAAAAGTTGAAACACTCACTTTGCTCCGCACCGCTCCGTTATTAATGCCCGAGCCGAGCGGCCGTGTGCATTTACATTCTGTGAGTGAGATCTCTCCCCTGTGGGCGGATGGTTAACATGCAGAACTAGCTCTACTACTGGCTGTAGTCTCTAGCCTCTGGCCAAAAAAGCCCCCGATGACGCAAAATGGCGATTAATTATGTATAAAATACATAATTCTCTCGTCTCAGGGGGATATGAGGGGGGAAAGTATCATCATTTGAATATACTACCGGGTTTCTTTCTGACACAAAGCTTAATGCTAAATCCTTGAAGTTACCCTTTAATGATTATTGAAGGCGTCTTATATTTTGGGGATGGAAAAACATAAAATCGCGATACTGCCTAGTGTGATTATGAAACTTCAAAAGGCTCTGATTTCATTAAATAAATGTGAACGCTTTGCGTTTCAAAGCCTGAAGGTGGCGCTGCTGTGCGTTCGACAGACTCGACCAATCAATGAATAGCACACATTTATGCCAGCGAATGCTTATGAACTAATGCTGATCAATTATGACAATGTTTACTTTACGCTGTTTATATTGTAATATGTTGTATACGGTTTTATGAATGCATTTTTAATCTCCCTCGTCTGAATTTGAATGAGCATCCTGCAATGATAAAGCACAGACATTTTGAAAATAAGAGTCCCGGTTTATTTGGGGATTTTTTATTAAATAAAAGTCACATTGTGTGTCCAATTTCAACCCCGGTTATTATTTGGTTACACAAACAGTATGTAATTGAACTATTAAAACTATTGTAGCTTCTGTCTAGGATGCCTCGTCACACCTTGTTTGGTCCGGATTTTCTGACTTTTCAGTTTGATCCGAATCAAAATTCCAGGTGTGAAACCTCCCCCAGACCACGGTCCAGACTAAACTGACGAAATTTGGTCAGATGAAAAGAGGTAGTCTCGGTCCGGATCAAACTGAACAAAGGTTCGGTTCGTTTCTAGTGTGAAAGCATTTTCTGTCTGGTTCGGACTTTCAGAGCATTTACAGGAAGTTCCTGTTCCTGTTTATAATATTATAATGTTATTGTTACATTTCATCTCGGCTATATTGATTATGAAAAGTGAAAAGATGCGCAATAAGTCAGAAGACAGAAGGTCAGATGATTTTGAGCACTTCATTGAGTTTTGTTTTGTAGAAAGTCTTTCTTTAAAGTGAATTTGGTTTCGTATGAATTGTATCTTAATTTTAATCAATGTTTCATCAGCCAATCGCCTGGATTTAATAAATAAGAAGCAAATATAGCAGACAATAATCGGCGCTGAAGCGATCACGATTGCTCTTGAACGTGTCTCATAAATAAACCCAAACTCAGCCTCACACACATGAGAAATATGTGATAGAAAGCTTGAAATGTCCACGTTTAAACCAAACGAACAGAAATAGTCAAGCAATGGCACTGTTCACTAGTGGCAGCGATACGCGTCTGTTCATCTGGTCAAAGACTCTGACGTCAGACGCACGTCCGGTTACAAACCAATCAGTGTCCAGATGCCGCCCACATAGATGATGGCGACAGGACACAAGTGTGTCATGTACAGTTCTTTAGTGCGCTCGCATAACTGCAATGTCAAACCAAAGCAAAACTAACCCAATGTATAAAATGATTCAAAACATGACCTTCGGTTCAGACCCTGGTGCGGACTTTCAGGTGTGAAAACGCCCGTAGAACATTTTTTGACACATATGATTAAATATAGAGACTTTACTAGTATCAGTGTTATTATAGTTAACAAAAATCTCAACTTAGGAGCACGGGTGCTCCTTGGGGAAAAAGCCCTGGTGCGTATAACACAAATCCACATCAGCACAGTATGTAGTGCACGCTGCTGAAGAACCAGTAGTATGGAAACAGCGTTAATGAATGCAGCTGAGATTGGTGTGGAATCCTCCTTGTGTAAGAGAAGGATTTGTGGGGTTGCCAAATTGAACACGACACTGTGTGTGTGTGTCCTGTACGTCTGCAATGCAGTAGTCTGTACACACACTTTAATTTCCCTCTCGCTTTCTCTCCTCATCCGAACGCTGAAAACCTCTTCGTTTATCTGCCTCCCGCCGGTCCCTGATAGACTCAGCCATATCTGCTCCACACACACACACACACACACACACACACACACACACACACACACACACAGCAGCATATGGATGAGGCTTCAGAGATGCCCGCGGGTCTTATTTCATACACACAGCTGGGACAGGAGGATAAACACACAACAGGAGAGGAGGAGCGTGTGTGTGTGTGTGTGTGTGTCTTAGGAGCATTTAACTCCACGTTCTAACCATGTGTGACGCCACACAGTTCAAGCACTGATTAATTTAGAACAGACCTCATTGGGTCTCGCGCATCACGCACAAACATTTGAGCTTCTTTTCCTTTTTATGGCGGTTGACACACCCACTTGAAGCGGCATACCGCCACCTACTGCACGACACCTGCATTACAGCTGACGTAAAATAAAGCTTTGGACTTAATCGGCCCCGATACTGATGCTCGAGACATCCCTAGTTTCTACCTAACACACACACTCGCTGTACTCACCCTGTGCGATGAGATCTCGCCGCAGCAGCGGGTACAGGACGGGCTCCACGCCGTCCATCTCCTGAACGATCAGAGTTTTACCGAAGCGCACGGATAACTCCAACACCGTCATGAAGTTAGTGTCCTGAGACAGATAAAGTCAAATGTGCGATTTCAGGGGTTTTGACCAGGGTTATTATAGTTATCTGAAAATAAATTTCTCATTTTCATTTAGTTTAACTTGATGTACTAAAATAACTAAAACTAAAATGAATATAAACTATATATGCATAGACAATGATACAGTATTACAGCTCTGACATTCGGCCCAGACGTGTGTGTGTTTTTACCTGTTGGTTTATGACCTCCAAACGATGTGCTTTCAGATGAGTTCGCAACCACTCTGTCGCACGAGAGGATGGATCGATCAAGAACGGACAAGAAGCACTCTAGGAGAGGAGAGGAGAGGAGAGGAGAGGAGAGGAGGCGAGATAAGACAACAGTCATATTTCTATACATCATCATATCTATATGTTTGTATATGTCTATTGCTTTGGCAATATTGTGCTTCTTCACAGTCATGCCAATAAAGCTCATTTGAACTGAATGGAATTGACAAAAATTTAAGAGACGAGACAAGACAAGACAAGATGAGGAGAGATAAGAGGAGACGAGAGGAGAGGAGACGAGATGAGAGGAGAAGAGATGAGAGGAGAAGAGATGAGACAAGATGAGGAGAGACGAGAGGAGAAGAGACGAGAGGAGACAAGATGAGGAGAGATGAGAGGAGAGGAGACGAGAGACGAGAGACGAGAGGAGAAGAGAGGAGACGAGAGGAGAGACGAGAGGAGACGAGATGAGAGACGAGAGGAGACGAGATGAGAGGAGACGAGAGGAGAGGAGAAGAGATGAGACAAGATGAGGAGAGACGAGAGGAGAAGAGACGAGAGGAGACAAGATGAGGAGAGATGAGAGGAGAGGAGACGAGAGACGAGAGGAGAAGAGAGGAGACGAGAGGAGAGACGAGAGGAGACGAGATGAGAGACGAGAGGAGACGAGATGAGAGGAGACGAGAGACAAGGAGAGGAGAGACGTGAGGAGAACAGGGGAGAGGAGACGAGAGGAGAGACAAGATGAGGAGAGACGAGAGGAGAAGAGATGAGAGGAGAAGAGAAGAGATGAGACAAGATGAGGAGAGACGAGAGGAGAGGAGACGAGATGAGAGGAGAAGAGATGAGAGGAGAAGAGATGAGACAAGATGAGGAGAGACGAGAGGAGAAGAGACGAGAGGAGACAAGATGAGGAGAGATGAGAGGAGAGGAGACGAGAGACGAGAGGAGAAGAGAGGAGACGAGAGGAGAGACGAGAGGAGACGAGATGAGAGACGAGAGGAGACGAGATGAGAGGAGACGAGAGGAGAGACAAGGAGAGGAGAGACGTGAGGAGAACAGGGGAGAGGAGACGAGAGGAGAGACAAGATGAGGAGAGACGAGAGGAGAAGAGATGAGAGGAGAAGAGAAGAGATGAGACAAGATGAGGAGAGACGAGAGGAGAGGAGACGAGAGACGAGAGGAGAAGAGAGGAGACGAGAGGAGAGACGAGAGGAGACGAGATGAGAGACGAGAGGAGACGAGATGAGAGGAGACGAGAGGAGAGACAAGGAGAGGAGAGACGTGAGGAGAACAGGGGAGAGGAGACGAGAGGAGAGACAAGATGAGGAGAGACGAGAGGAGAAGAGATGAGAGGAGAAGAGAAGAGATGAGACAAGATGAGGAGAGACGAGAGGAGAGGAGACGAGAGACGAGAGGAGAAGAGAGGAGACGAGAGGAGAAGAGAGGAGACGAGAGGAGAGACGAGAGGAGACGAGATGAGAGACGAGAGGAGACAAGATGAGGAGAGACGAGAGGAGAGACAAGGAGAGGAGAGACGAGAGGAGAAGAGAGGAGACGAGAGGAGAGACGAGAGGAGATGAGAGACGAGAGGAGAAGAGAGGAGACGAGAGGAGAGACGAGAGGAGACGAGATGAGAGACGAGAGGAGACGAGATGAGAGGAGACGAGAGGAGAGACAAGGAGAGGAGAGACGTGAGGAGAACAGGGGAGAGGAGACGAGAGGAGAGACAAGATGAGGAGAGACGAGAGGAGAAGAGATGAGAGGAGAAGAGATGAGACAAGATGAGGAGAGACGAGAGGAGAGGAGACGAGAGACGAGAGGAGAAGAGAGGAGACGAGAGGAGACGAGAGGAGAGATGAGAGGAGAAGAGACGAGAGGAGACGAGAGATGAGAGGAGAAGAGATGAAAGGAGACAAGATGAGGAGAGACGAGAGGAGAAGAGATGAGAGGAGACGAGAGGAGAGGAGAAGAGAGGAGACGAGAGGAGAGACGAGAGAAGACGAGATGAGAGACGAGAGGAGACGAGATGAGGAGAGACGAGAGGAGAGGAGACGAGAGACGAGAGGAGAAGAGAGGAGACGAGAGGAGAGACGAGAGGAGACGAGATGAGAGACGAGAGGAGACGAGATGAGAGGAGACGAGAGGAGAGACAAGGAGAGGAGAGACGTGAGGAGAACAGGGGAGAGGAGACGAGAGGAGAGACAAGATGAGGAGAGACGAGAGGAGAAGAGATGAGAGGAGAAGAGATGAGACAAGATGAGGAGAGACGAGAGGAGAGGAGACGAGAGATGAGAGGAGAAGAGATGAAAGGAGACAAGATGAGGAGAGACGAGAGGAGAAGAGATGAGAGGAGACGAGAGGAGAGATGAGAGGAGAAGAGACGAGAGGAGACGAGAGATGAGAGGAGAAGAGACGAGAGGAGACAAGATGAGGAGAGACGAGAGGAGAGGAGACGAGAGATGAGAGGAGAAGAGATGAAAGGAGACAAGATGAGGAGAGACGAGAGGAGAAGAGATGAGAGGAGACGAGAGGAGAGATGAGAGGAGAAGAGATGAGAGGAGACGAGAGATGAGAGGAGAAGAGACGAGAGGAGACAAGATGAGGAGAGACAAGAGGAAAGGAGACGAGAGACGAGAGGAGAAGAGAGGAGAGGAGAAGAGAGGAGAGGAGAGGAGGCGAAATAAGACAACAGTCATATTTCTATACATCATCATATCTATATGTTTGTATATGTCTATTGCTTTGGCAATATTGTGCTTCTTCACAGTCATGCCAATAAAGCTAATTTGAACTGAATGGAATTGACAAAACAAATTTAAAAGGCAAGACGAGACAAGACAAGACAAGATGAGGAGAGATGAGAGGAGACGAGAGGAGAGGAGACGAGATGAGAGGAGAAGAGATGAGACAAGATGAGGAGAGACGAGAGGAGAGGAGACGAGAGGAGAGGAGAAGAGATGAGACAAGATGAGGAGAGACGAGAGGAGAGGAGGGACGAGAGGAGACAAGATGAGGAGAGATGAGAGGAGACGAGAGAAGAGGAGACGAGATGAGAGGAGAAGAGATAAGACAAGATGAGGAGAGACGAGAGGAGAGGAGACGAGATGAGAGGAGAAGAGATGAGGAGAGATGAGAGGAGACGAGAGGAGAGGAGACGAGATGAGAGGAGAAGAGATGAGACAAGATGAGGAGAGACGAGAGGAGAGGAGGGACGAGAGGAGACAAGATGAGGAGAGATGAGAGGAGACGAGAGGAGAGGAGACGAGATGAGAGGAGAAGAGATGAGACAAGATGAGGAGAGACGAGAGGAGAGGAGACGAGAGACGAGAGGAGAAGAGATGAGACAAGATGAGGAGAGATGAGAGGAGAGGAGGGACGAGAGGAGACAAGATGAGGAGAGATGAGAGGAGACGAGAGGAGAGGAGACGAGATGAGAGGAGAAGAGATGAGACAAGATGAGGAGAGACGAGAGGAGAGGAGACGAGAGACGAGAGGAGAAGAGATGAGACAAGATGAGGAGAGATGAGAGGAGACGAGAGGAGAGGAGAAGAGACGAGAGGAGACAAGATGAGGAGAGACGAGAGGAGAGGAGACGAGAGACGAAAGGAGAAGAGAGGAGACGAGAGGAGAGACGAGAGGAGATGAGATGAGAGACGAGAGGAGACGAGATGAGAGGAGACGAGAGGAGAGACAAGGAGTGGAGAGACGTGAGGAGAGACGAGAGGAGAGATGAGAGGAGAAGAGAGGAGACGAGAGGAGAGACGAGAGGAGATGAGATGAGAGACGAGAGGAGACGAGATGAGAGGAGACGAGAGGAGAGACAAGGAGAGGAGAGACGAGAGGAGAGACGAGAGGAGAGACAAGGAGAGGAGAGACGTGAGGAGAACAGGGGAGAGGAGACAAGAGGAGAGACAAGGAGAGGAGAGACGTGAGGAGAACAGGGGAGAGGAGACGAGAGGAGAGACAAGATGAGGAGAGACGAGAGGAGAAGAGATGAGAGGAGAAGAGATGAGACAAGATGAGGAGAGACGAGAGGAGAAGAGATGAGAGGAGAAGAGATGAGACAAGATGAGGAGAGACGACAGGAGAGGAGAGGAGAGATGAGAGGAGAAGAGAGATGAGAGAAGAGACGAGAAGAGACGAAAGGAGACAAGATGAGGAGAGACGAGAGGAGAAGAGATGAGAGGAGAAGAGATGAGAGGAGACGAGAGATGAGAGGAGAAGAGAAGAGACGAGAGGAGAAGCGATGAGAGGAGAAGAGATGAGACAAGATGAGGAGAGACGAGAGGAGAGGAGACGAGAGATGAGAGGAGAAGAGACGAGAAGAGACGAAAGGAGACAAGATGAGGAGAGACGAGAGGAGAAGAGATGAGAGGAGAAGAGATGAGAGGAGACGAGAGATGAGAGGAGAAGAGAAGAGACGAGAGGAGAAGCGATGAGAGGAGAAGAGATGAGACAAGATGAGGAGAGACAAGAGGAAAGGAGACGAGAGATGAGAGGAGAAGAGACGAGAAGAGACGAGAGGAGACGAGAGGAGAAGAGATGAGAGGAGACGAGATGAGACAAGATGAGGAGAGACGAGAGGAGAGGAGGGACGAGAGGAGACAAGATGAGGAGAGACGAGAGGAGAGGAGAGATGAGAGGAGACGAGATGAGACAAGAGGAGGAGAGACGAGAGGAGAGGAGGGACGAGAGGAGACAAGATGAGGAGAGACGAGAGGAGAGGAGAGATGAGAGGAGAAGAGATGAGACAAGATGAGAAGAGATGAGAGGAGAAGAGATGAGACAAGATGAGGAGAGAAAAGAGGAAACGAGAGATGAGAGGAGAAGAGACGAGAGGAGACAAGATGAGGAGAGACGAGAGGAGAAGAGATGAGACAAGATGAGGAGAGAAAAGAGGAAACGAGAGATGAGAGGAGAAGAGACGAGAAGAGACGAGACAAGATGAGGAGAGACGAGAGGAGAGGAGACGAGAGATGAGAGGAGAAGAGACGAGAAGAGACGAGACAAGATGAGGAGAGATGAGAGGAGATGAGAGGAGATGAGAGGAGAGACAAGAGGAGAGACAAGAGGAGAGGAGAGAAGTGAGGAGAACAGGTGAGAGGAGACGAGACGAGAGGAGAGATGAGAGGAGACGAGAGGAGAGACAAGAGGAGAGGAGAGACATGAAGAGACGAGGAGAGATGAGAGGAGACGAGAGGAGAGATGAGAGGAGACGAGAGGAGAGACAAGAGGAGACGAGAGGAGAGACGTGAGGAGAACAGGTGAGAGGAGACGAGACGAGAGGAGAGATGAGAAGAGACGAGAGACAAGAGGAGAGGAGAGACGTGAAGAGACGAGGAGAGATGAGAGGAGACGAGAGGAGAGATGAGAAGAGACGAGAGGAGAGACAAGAGGAGAGGAGACGAGAGGAGAGATGAGAGGAGAGGAGAGACGTGAAGAGACGAGGAGAGATGAGAGGAGACGAGAGGAGAGATGAGAGGAGACGAGAGGAGAGACAAGAGGAGAGGAGACGAGAGGAGAGATGAGAGGAGACGAGAGACGTGAGGAGAACAGGTGAGAGGAGACGAGAGGAGAGATGAGAAGAGACGAGAGGAGGAGAGATGAGAGGAGACGAGAGGAGGAGAGATGAGAGGAGACGAGAGGAGAGATGAGAGGAGACAAGAGGAGAGACGTGAGGAGAACAGGTGAGAGGAGACGAGACGAGAGGAGAGATGAGAAGAGACGTGAGGAGAACAGACGATAGGAGACGAGACGAGGAGTCTCTCTCCTCTTGTCTCTTATCTCCTCATCTCCTCTCATCTCTTCTCATCTTGTCTTATCTTGTCTTCTCTCATTTCTACTCTCCTTGTCTCTGAGAGGAGACAAGAGGATAGGAGAGACGAGACGAGATAAGTTCTAAGATAAATTCTAATAAATAATGACAGTATAACTCCTGTATAAGCAGATCAAGAACATGTCCAACTCATATTTCACCCCAAACAATGAGAATCTGGAGGAAAAATGTGTTTAATTGCCATGAAAATAATAATAATAATCTTAAAAAAGGCTTGATTTTCTTTATGCAAAATATACTTCGTTATGTGGATTTCACAGTGAAATATGAGCCAGAGGGTTCCTGACAGGTTTGGTCAGATTCTATTTCCTGCACGTGTTCGTTCATTTCACTTGTTCTCTATGGCAACATGACGGTGGGTCACCATAGAAACCAGACTCCTTAAGAACACTAATTATAAACTTCTCACACACACATCAAATGGTTCAATCAGTTCAGATGAGATACATCAAAAAATCTGCTGTATTAGACATAAAAAATGACTTAGTTAATAAGAATAATTCATGCCAGGGGTTTGTTTTAAGGCCTGTTCACACAGTGAAACTTTACTTTTTGCTATATAAACTCACTGACCAATAAGACACAAGCTCTTTTCCACTACAGGACAGGACTTTACAACAGATATAACACTGTTTATATTAAATGCAATGTAAGTTGTAGTTTTGATCCAGTAGTTTTAATCCAATCACGATTCAATCAACAACCAATGGATAAAATTAAGTCCCGCCCCACACTTCAGATCTTTGATTTTGTGGCGTTTTGCCGCATCTCTCCCGGTGTGAACAGGCCTTTAGTTTAGGGTGAGTTAGGACTAGTTTGGGAAGTCAACACTTCTAAGTAAACGTGTGCAATCTTACCAGTGATCTTAGTTCAGTAATCTGATGTCAGCATGTGCAGACAGACATGAATGAGTGAACGCTGGGCATTATGGGAACACAGATGGACACAGAGGTCTAGGTGTGTGTTACCTGCAGGATGACCAGAGCGTTCTCCATCGACAGGTCGTCAGACGGCAAACCTTCACCCTTCCAGATCAGCTGCTCACTCTCAGAACACAGGAAGTGACGCAAATCAAACTCTGCCAATCAGAGAACACGGCTGTTAAAGCCTCGGCCAATCAGAAGAGCTAGAAATGGTGTTAAACATAATGGTAAAAGTATTCCTGTTCAATGACAATGTTGTAAAATAAAATAAATTATTGGATGAAAAACTCAAACTTAAATAAGTTGAAGTACTGAAATTTTTAAAACCAAAACCGAAATAAAAATAAATTAAAGCTATATAGAAATATGAAAAATTTGAATAATAAAAATAACAATCTAAATTATTTAAATTCAAATATAAATATTTAAAAATCACTGATTGGTCAAATAAGAGATTTATGTCTGCATGTTAAAGCTGCTGTGTGTCATTTTCTCAATGTTCAAATAGTGGTGTGTCTGTTTAATATTCAAAGTCACTGAAGAATGAAACTTTCAAAATATTGATCTGTTTGTGCGATCGGCCGACATGTCAACTTCTGACTCAACCAATGACATGAGTTTGGGGCGGGGCTATCTGTTTGATGACCAATAGCACACTGTGTTGTCTATGTAAAATATATTTTACAGCACAAATGTGATGATTTTCACTATGTTAACACATGAAACGTGTGTGTGTGTGTGTCTGTCTGTGTGTGTGTGTGTGTGTCTGTGTGTGTGTTTGTCTGTCTGTGTGTGTGTTTGTGTGTGTCTGTGTGTGTGTGTCTGTGTATATTTCTGTCTGTGTTTGTGTGTCTGTATATTTATGTCTGTGTGTGTCTGTGTGTGTCTGTGTGTGTGTGTGTGTGTCTGTGTGTGTATATATTTCTGTCTGTGTTTGTGTGTCTGTGTATATTTCTGTGTGTGTGTGTGTGTGTCTGTCTGTCTGTCTGTGTGTGTGTTTGTGTGTCTGTGTGTCTGTCTGTCTGTCTGTGTCTGTGTGTGTGTGTGTGTGTGTGTGTGTGTTTGTCTGTCTGTGTGTGTGTGTGTGTGTCTGTGTATATTTCTGTCTGTGTTTGTGTGTCTGTGTATATTTCTGTCTGTGTGTGTGTGTGTGTGTCTGTGTGTGTGTGTGCGTGTCGGTCTGTGTGTCTGTCTGTCTGTGTGTTTGTGTGTGTGTGTGTGAGTGTGTGTGTGTGAGAGAGTGTCTGTCTGTGTGTGTGTGTGTGTGAGTGTCTGTTTGAGTATCTGTGTGTGTGTGTGTGTGTGTGTGTGTGTGTGTGTGTGTGTGTGTGTGTGTGTGTGTGTGTGTGTGTGTGTGTGTGTGTGTGTGCGTGTGTTACTCTGTAGTCCTGAGCTGCTCATCCAGTCGTCTAGGCTGCTGCGCCGCTGGTCTTCAGGAGCCGCAGGCAGATACGTGATGAAAGCAGCAGACAGTTGAGCTCTCTTAGGAAGAGTGTCCAGCTCCTCACTGATCTCATCCACCTACACACACACACACACACACACACACACACACACATTTCCATGTTTTATGGGGACTAATGCTTTTTATACTGTACAAAGTATATTCTAATCCCCCTACACTAACCCTACCCATCACACAAAACTTTCTGCATTTTTACATTTTCAAAAAAACATAATTTAGTATGATTTATAAACCGTTTTCCCTTTGGGGACAAAAAATATCTTCATAAGATAAAAAATGTCTGGTATTACTTTCCTTGTGGAGACATTTTTGTGCACAACTTAAAGGAGAACTCCGGTGATTTTTTAAGTTAATTTTGATCGTTATACCTTTGTGAGTACTGTCTATAGAAAAAACCCGAACCGGATTGGTGCTTGCAACACGGAGCAGTTACAGTTAATGCCCAGAGCTCCCACTCAGCTAACACGGCAGCTATGGGGGCATATACATAAAGAGTGTCTTTGTGTCTCTTAACAGACACAAAATGCAAGGAATTCTCCTTTAAGGAATACCTGAACCACACACACTCTCACACACACACACCTGTGCGGTCCAGCGCGTGTGTTCTCCGTCCAGCTGCTGCAGGAGTTTCTCCGCTGCGCTGATGGTCTCTTGCGCTCTGCTCACCTCAGACTCCAGTTTTGCTGCTTCAGTCGTACGACACTGAAACCTGGAGACCAGAGACGAGATGTCGTACACACACACACACACACACACTGGCGAGCTGCCTACATAGACAGCATTTAAGGCATCTAGGATATGCTCACACTGTGAATGTTGTTCCAAAAGGCAATATGGCATGCATTGGTGAAAATCCATTAGTGAAGGCAATGCCAGAAGGCACCAGGGTTATTATCTTTAACTAAAACTAAAAGCATAAATAAGCATTATATAAAAATCTTAAGCTTATGTTATTTCAGCTAGATGGATGGATGGATGGATGGATGGATGGATGGATGGATGGATGGATGGATGGATGGATGGATGGATGGATGGATGGATGGATGGATGGATGGATGGATGGATGGATGGATGGATGGATGGATGGATGGATGGATGGATGGATGGATGGATGGATAGATAGATAGATAGATAGATAGATAGATCTTAGATCTAAATAATCTTAGAAATCTAATTAAAAGTTGACTATTTTGTGTACATTAAATATTTTCAAATGCTTTCATGTGAATTTAAATATTGTGTTACTTTAGCAAAACGCTAATATCAAACTCAATTTGAATCAATAGCGAGTCGATTTTCTCACGAGTCTTACTTCTCCTTCAGCTCCAGAACTTTCTCTCCCACAGAGTTCAGCTCCTTTTCCAGCCTGTTCTTGCGGTTCTCCGTCTTCCGCAGGTTTCTGGCAGAGAAACAGAGACAATGCGTCAGAAACAATCCCTCGGGTAAAGTCCAGAAGGCTTTGCTCATGCGTGTACAGACTCCATCAGTCCCGCGTGCTCCGACTCCAGCGGCTGGATCTTCTCCAGCACGTGTGAGTACTGAACGTTGGCCTTCACCCAGACGGCCAGAGGAGCGGCGGCGGCACTCGCACGCTTGGCGTTCTGCAGCACAACAATCACGGATGATTAGATGATTGTACACGGTAAAGATTACAAAACGCATAACTGTCAGTGGTGTTGAGTTAACCTCTCAGAAGAGCGTTAATTACACTATATTGCCAAAAGTATTGGGACGCCCCTCCAGATCACTGAGTTCAGGTGTTCAATCACTTCATGGCCACAGGTGTATAAATCAAGCACTAGGCGTGCAGACGCTTCTACACACATTAGTGAGAGAATGGGCCGCTCTCAGGAGCTCAGAGAACTCAAGCGTGGTACCGTGATCGGTGTCCACCTGTGCAATAAGTCCATTCGGGACATTTCCTCACTACTAAATATTCCACGCTCAACTGTTAGTGGTGTTATAACAAAGTGGAAGCGATTGGGAACAACAGCAACTCAGCCACGAAGTGAAATCACAGAGCGGGGTCAGCGCATGCTGAGGGTCACAGAAGTCGCCAACTTTCTGCAGAGTCAATAAAGACCTCCAAACTACTGTGGCCTTCAGATGAGCTCAAGAACAGTGTGTAGAGCATCATGGGATGGGTTTCCATGGCCGAGCAGCTCATCCAAGCCTTACATCACCAAGTGCAATGCAAAGCGTGGGATGCAGTGGGGTAAAGCGTGCCACCACTGGACGCTAGAGCAGTGAGACGTGTTCTCTGAGTGACCAATCACGCTTCTCTGTCTGGCAATCTCATGGACGAGTCTGGGTTTGGCGGTTGCCAGGAGAACGGGACTTGCCTGACTGCATTGTGCCAAGTGTAAAGTTTGGTGGAGGGGGGATTATGGGGTGGGGTTGTTTTTCAGGGCTTGGCCCCTTAGTTCCAGTGAAAGGAACTCTTAATGCTTCACCAAGACATTTTGGACAATTTCATGCTCCCAACTTTGTGGGAACAGTTTGCGGACGGCCCCTTCCTGTCCCAACATGACTGACCAGTGCACAAAGCATCGCTCCATAAAGACACGGATGAGCGAGTTTGGTGTGGAGGAACTGGACTGGCCTGCACAGAGTCCTGACCTCAACCCGATAGAACACCTTTGGGATGAATTAGAGCGGAGACTGAGAGCCAGGCCTTCTCGTCCAACATCAGTGCCTGACCTCACACATGCGCTTCTAGAAGAATCCCCATAAACACACTCCTAAACCTTGAGGAAAGCCTTCCCAGAAGAGCTGAAGCTGTTAGAGCTGCAAAGGGTGGGCCGACTCCATATCAGACCCTACGGATTGAGAATGGGATGTTCATGTGCTGGTAAAGGCAGGCGTCACAAAACTTTTGGCAATATAGTGTATGAATTTAAATTTTTTATATTGTTTCCCTCATATTTGTGAGATTGCAAAACATGTCAGTTCAGTTTCTATGCACAATGTGAACTTGTGTCTCTGACCTTGGGGTCAAACGATGCCTTGTTTCTGTGCAGAAGCTCCTCGACGCTCTGTCGGATCTCGTGAGTGATGTTGCGCGCGTCAAACGTGACGATGTCTTCCCTCACTCCTCGCTTGGCCAAGAAACTGCCATTTATAAACACTCCATTAGCTCTTCAATTATTCAACTAATTTAATGTTTTAACAAAAAGCAAATGACCTAATGTCTCCACACGCCTCTTTGCAATGAAAATGCGCTAAATTAAAATCATTAATTAGTCTAGAATGAGGCTGGATTCATTTAGCCTGAAGGGTATGGAGGTGTAATAAGCAATATGACAGTTTAATTTCCCGGGAAGAGATAAACACCATAAATAAAAGGCAGAATTCATTCTGTTACAGCCGTTAAAGGCTAATATAAAGCATGAGTAATGACAGAGCGGCTCCCACTCACATCAGCGTCTGTCTCTCTCACCTCTTCATGCTGACCCAGGACGTGTCAAATATTCCCATGAGTCTCAGCACCCCCTCCAGGATGTCTCTGATGACGTCGGGTGGCATACGCAGCGAGCGGATCTCGGAGAGGGACTCCGATTTAATGTTCCCTACTGCCTGCTTTGCCTCCTCGACCAGGGGCTGAGCACACACACACACACACACATATATATATATACACACACACACACACACAGCAGCACAAACAAGCATACAAACACAAAATAGGTGTGTGGTTATGTGTGTTTATTATGTGATCAGGATTGTTATTAACATTAACGAAAACTAAATACAGTTGACACATTAAAAACGTGTTTGTTAACTGAAATTAATATACACTTTTATAAAATACACTTTCATGATGCCAATTTTAGTTTTAGTTTTTGATAAACAGTATATCAACTAAACTATTAACTGAAAGCTAACGAAAACTACATTAAAAGGACAAATTGAAAATAAAACAACTAAAATCTAAACAAAAATGTCAATATTACATACTAAAAATATTTGGAAAGTAAAAAAAAACACAAAAAAACGATCATCTCTCTAGATCAAGGCAGATATATTCAGATGATCAGGACTGGTATTATCAATATCGAAAACTAAATGAAACAGTTTGTTAAATGAAAATAAAATTTGAATAATTATAACCTGCCTTAAATATCAAAATGGCTCGTTGTTAACTGATGATAACTAGCTGACCCTGATAAATGTATGTTTAAATTATATCTTATCAATTGCACAACTTAGACATAAATTAAACCTAACAATGATAATCAACACTAATGAAAACTAAATTAAGAACAAATTGAAAATTCAACAGAAAATCTAAAATATTATTATTATTAATAATCATAAAAATATTATTTAAAAATTATATTAAACATTTAAAATATATATTATACTATTATACTGTAAATATTGTTAAAAAAGTTAAACTTAAAAAAAACTACAATAATCCTGGATGTTTTTGTTAAAACATTTTATTATATTTTATTTTTATGTCACCTGTTTTTATCACTGAAATATTATTTAAAAATTATATTAAAAACAATCAAAAAAATATATTATATTATTATAAATATTATTAAAAGTTACAAATAAAAATGTCGCCTGTTTTTATCATTAAAATATTATTTAAAAAATTATATTCATATTAATATTATTTATATTTATATTTATATTATTTATATTATATTTATATTAATATATTAACATTTAAAAATATATTATATTATTAAAAGTTCAAAATAAAAAAACTATCCTAGTCTATACTAGGATAAAACTATACTAATCCTGGATGTTTTTGTTAATATTTTGAATTATATTTTATTTTTATGTTATCTGTTTTTATCAATAAAATATTATTTAAAAATTAAATAGAAAAATAAAAAATATATGATAAATATTATTAAAAGTTCAAAATAAAAAAGACTATAATAATCCTGGATGTTTTTGTTAATATTTTGAATTATATTTTATTTTTGTCGCCTGTTTTTATCATTAAAATATTATTTAAAAATTAAATAAAAAAATTAAAAATATATTATATTATTAAAAGTTCAAAATAAAAAAACTATAATAATCCTGGATGTTTTTGTTAATATTTTATATTAGATTTAATTTTTATGTCGCCTGTTTTTATCATTAAAATATAATTTAAATCACATTAAACATTTAAAAATATATTATACTATTAAAAGTTCAAAATAAATAAACTATTATAATCCTGGATGTTTTGGTTAATATTTTTAATTAGATTTTATGTTGTCTTTTGTCTGTTTTCACTTGAATTTGAGTCATTTTGTTGTGTTATTGTCATTTTTATGTCAATATAGTTTTTATTACGTTTTATTTATTTTAGTACTCCAAGTGAAACTAAACGAGAAATGTTGTCTTGGTGAACTAGCTGAAAGAAAATACATTAAAAGATGATTTAATTTCAGATAAGGTTTATTACGTTAGCACAACCCGAGCTCAGGTCCAGCAGACAGGTGTGCTCACCTGAACCTCTCTGAGCTCCTCGTCGATTTTCTTCTTCCGCTCTTCAATCTTGGAGACTTCATGTGCCATTCTCTCCTTGATCTTCTCCATCTCCGACTTCTGGTCACTGGCGTTCTGAAACACACCACATGTAAAGCTTCACGCTGCGTGTTCACTTACACACGTGCCTCAAACACACACCTGCATCGACACAGTGATTTCCTGCAGGGCGGCATCCGCCTCGGCCTGTTTGGTCTCCAGCAAGCTGCTCTGCTCGGCCGCCCGCCTCTTCAACTCATCCACCAACGTCTTCGCTTCATTCAGCTTGGCCACGCCCGCCTGCAGTCACATGAGAACCCAAACATTAGCATATGGGCTCATCGTGACCTGGAGCTCCTGTCTCCATCACTGAAGCTGTTGACCTGTAGATGCTGTTGTTTGTGGGTCAGCTCCTTGCGTTTGGAGCTGTAGATGGACTGGTACACCTGCAGGAAGCTCAGGTATTGACTAGGCGTGGCTCCGAATTCCCGACACGACTCGTGGATCGCCAGGAAGGAACGATAGAGCTCCACATGCACGGATGCTGAAAGAATCAATTGAAAGAGAGCAGTTTAACATCCACGTGCAGCCATACGTACGCACGCATTTCTTCAACATCATACCAGATTTCTTCTTCTTCTGTTTGTCTCCATTTTTCTCGTCTTCTTCTTCCATCCTTGACAGCAGCATTTCTGGGATCTGAAATAGAGTCACATGACCAGAGAGATGTGAATTAAATGAATGAATAAACACAGATGTGACTCAAACGATAGTGCGTCTCTCTGTTGACCTTCTTCATGCTGCTGTCGGACCAGCCCTCCATCCACTGGACGGAGCACTTCCTGTAGAGGGCGGGGTTACTCTCACAGTTAATGGTGAAGTGCTCGTTAGTGCAGTCCATGATCAAAACCACATGGAGGTTCTGCTGAACGCCTGCGCACACACAAACCAGTCGTTATTTACAGTATACACTCACCTAAAGGATTATTAGGATCACCATACTAATACTGTGTTTGACCCCCTTTCGCCTTCAGAACTGCCTTAATTCTACGTGGCATTGACTCAACAAGGTGCTGAAAGCATTCTTTAGAAATGTTGGCCCATATTGATAGGATAGCATCTTGCAGTTGATGGAGATTTGTGGGATGCATATCCAGGGCACGAAGCTCAGACAAAGCAACATTTTTCCAGTCTTCAACTGTCCAATTTTGGTGAGCTCGTGCAAATTGTAGCCTCTTTTTCCTATTTGTAGTGGAGATGAGTGGTACCCGGTGGGGTCTTCTGCTGTTGTAGCCCATCCGCCTCAAGGTTGTGCGTGTTGTGGCTTCACAAATGCTTTGCTGCATACCTCGGTTGTAACGAGTGGTTATTTCAGTCAAAGTTGCTCTTCTATCAGCTTGAATCAGTCGGCCCATTCTCCTCTGACCTCTAGCATCAACAAGGCATTTTGGCCCACAGGACTGCCGCATACTGGATGTTTTTCCCTTTTCACACCATTCTTTGTAAACCCTAGAAATGGTTGTGCGTGAAAATCCCAGTAACTGAGCAGATTGTGAAATACTCAGACCGGCCCGTCTGGCACCAACAACCATGCCACGCTCAAAATTGCTTAAATCACCTTTCTTTCCCATTCCGACATTCAGTTTGGAGTTCAGGAGATTGTCTTGACCAGGACCACACCCCTAAATGCATTGAAGCAACTGCCATGTGATTGGTTGATTAGATAATTGCATTAATGAGAAATTGAACAGGTGTTCCTAATAATCCTTTAGGTGAGTGTATACTATTATAGTGACATTTTATAGAATGTCAAACAAGTGTGTGTGTGTGTGTGTGTGTGTCCTTACGTTGGGAGAAATAGTTGAGAACCGGGCCGGTAAATCCGTCCTGCGACGCCTGATCTTTCAGAGCTGATAGCAGAGGCTCCAACTCTTCAGTGGAGTACAAGCCTGGGACTTCACCTGTTACCAGCAGAAAACAGGATGTACTAATGATACTGTGTGTAGCAAAAAGCTTTGTTTTGAAGTGTTTTGATATTGTTTGGCAATACTCAGTGAGGTTTGAACTGACCCGACGACAACAGACTATTGACCATCTCCAGGAAGGACGGATGAACAAACTGATGATCTTCTAACAACAAAACAACCTGCTGGCCGTCCACAACGGCCGACTGCATGACCTACAGAGAGAGAAAGAGAGAGAGAGAGAGAGAGAGAGAGAGAGAGAGAGAGAGAGAGAGAGAGAGAGAGGGTTTGA
Source organism: Romanogobio albipinnatus (assembly GCA_023566225.1). NCBI lineage: Eukaryota > Metazoa > Chordata > Actinopteri > Cypriniformes > Gobionidae > Romanogobio > Romanogobio albipinnatus. The sequence goes on along the minus strand of CM042247.1, from coordinate 6,109,281 downwards.
CCGGGCGTCTTGTGTTATTAGCTCGTGTAGGACTGACACTTACAGTTTTAAGGTCAGATTTGAAGTGTTTCAGCGAGTACGAGCGGGAGATTTTAGGAGTGAAGAGAGACGCCCCGTGCATGTGGCTGACCACACATGTAGCCGTGCGCCGGCCGACGCCGCTCCGTCCCGCCAGAAGCAACGAGCCGCCCGGAGAGCTCAGGACACGGTCCACTCGAGACATGTAGTCCAGAACCTCCGGAAACAACAGGATGTCCAACTCACGGTTATCACGGCCGTACAGAACGATTCCCTGATGAGACACAAAACAAAAAATGTATTACATTAAAAATTATATTTACATTTTAGCAGATGCTTTTATCCTTTCTTACCTTGTGTATAATCTCTCTGAGGTCACTGGCGTTGAGGCGTCCGAGCGGTTTGCCGTGTGGCGGGAGGGGCTGACCAGGTGAACGACCCTCATGAGACGTGGCCCATGTTACAAAGTACGTATCTGTGGTACAACACAACACATTAAATCAACAAAGGATCCGATCAAGACTGCATTTATTTGATCAAAAGTACAGTAAAAATTTGAAATATGTGTACAATTTAAAAGAACTGTTGTCTATGTGATTATATAGTAAAGTGTAATGTATTCCTATGATCAAAGCTGAATTTATCATCATTACTTCAGTCTTCAGTGTCACATGACCCTTCACTAATCATTCTCATATGATACTCAAGAAACATTTATGTCTATTATCAGTGTTGAAAACATTTTTTTGTGTTTTCAGGATGAAAAGAAATTGCTTGTGACATTATAAAGGTCTTTACTGTCGCAATTTAATGCGTCCTTCATGAATGTGACCGGTAGTGTGAGTGTGTGACCTGTCACGTTGTCGAGTGCATCCGAGCCCCAGTCGCCCCTGATGACGGAGGACAGGATGTTATCAAACACGTTCAGGTCTTTAGAGGACACGATCCGGTCCCTGAACAGACGGCGGGCTTCATACGCCACCACCTCGAGGACTGAGTCTACGGCGGATTTACCTGCTCACACAAACACACACAGAAAAAGTTTTGTATCACGGTGAGAGCCTCACCAACTTTAATTCTTCCTGAATTAAGCTCAGTACACCCAAGCCCAAACCCTGACAGGCACCTTTAAGCAAGTCAGCATTTGAAATAAAAGTCACTAAATGGACTTATGGCTCCAAAACCTAGTCAGCTGCCTATCTAGACAACATTTTAGGGCATAATAGATGTACTTCTGACAGAAAGACTGTTTTAAACATTATGCTGCCTCATTTTGGACACAATTTAATGCAGCATAAATGTACTGTGACTACTATAAATTGATTACAAATATTATGTTTTGTTCAATACTAAAAAAGTATTAAAGGACAACTCCGGTGAAAAATGAACCTGGGGTAATTAACACACGGTTACCGAGTAGATCGTTCTCTGGGATGCGTTTTCATGAAAGTCGAATGTAAAGAGTTTTATCTCTATAAACAGATTAGCTTATAACGCTAGTCTATGGGGCATAGAATAAGTCAAATGAAATCGCTAGTTAATACCACTAACAAGGCTCAAAATAGCCTCACACTAACACGGTAGCATAATGAGGGTCCCTACATGCAAACCGAAGCATTGAGAACTTTGTAAGTGTACAAACAGTTTAATAAGAAGATGCTTTAGAAAGACAGAACATTACGCGTATACAGACGGGAGCCATCAAGTCGAGCCACAGTTGAATAATCCGCCATCTCTTTAGTGTGTATCCTTTGGAAGCACTAGTTTCTGTTGGGTTCAGCTTTTTTTGTTAATTATTTTCATTTATTTATTTTCTCTGTTGCGTTCAGTGCTTTCTTCCGGAAACAACGGACCATATGAGATTCCAAGTCACAGTTCATCACTTAGCACAGCGTTCGTGGCTTGACTTGTCGAGACTGTTTTCCAAGATGGCTCCTGTCTGTATATGCGTAATGTTCTGTCTTTATAAAGTATCTTCTTATTAAACTGTTTGTACACTTACAAAGTTCTCAATGCTTCGGTTTGCATGTAGGGACCCTCATTATGCTACCGTGTTAGTGTGAGGCTATTTTGAGCCTTGTTAGTGGTATTAACTAGCAATTTAATTTGACTTATTCTATGCCCCATAGACTAGCGTTATAAGCTAATCTGTTTTTAGAGATAAAACTCTTTACATTCGACTTTCATGAAAACGCATCCCAGAGAACGATCTACTCGGTAACCATGTGTTAATTACCCCAGGTTCATTTTTCACCGGAGTTGTCCTTTAACAGTTTCACATTTATGCATTTGGCAGACGATTTTATTCAAATTGACTGATTTTACATTCAAGGTTTGTATTTCATCAGCTCATGCATTGCATGGGAATCGAACCCATGCTTTTTGTGTTGCATCGAAAATAAAAGGCATAGACGTAAACTCTGCTGAATGTTTCAAATCAGTCACTTCTGAGCTTTCAATTAGGGTCCTGCCTCAGCGATGCGGTTCACTAGTGTTTGAAACGGAGTCCCAATTCGCATACTATCCGTACTAAATAGTATTTGAAAAAATAATAAGTTTGTCCCAAATCGTAGTATGTTGGAAAGAGTATTCCAAAGATTCCCGGATGGTCTACTATTTCCGGTCAGAATTCGAAGTGCAGATCGATGCGCACTCTAACGGCTGATATTGCCCACAACCCATTACGAGATGGACGAGGATTTGATTAGAACTACAAACGCGGATAAAAAGTGTTTAAAAACTACAAACATGACGGTTATGCGAGTTCCGGCAGTTAAGTAGAGAGGGTTAGATAAAGGGGTTTGAGTGGGCAATGTAACAGTCACAGCCTATTACAAGGCATACTATCTTTTCTGGGTGGCTAAGTTCATCCTCACCACTAGGGGTCACTAGTAGTACTCCATGTTTTGTATAAGTTTGAGAAGTAGCAGAAGAAGAATCAGATCCAGTTTGGTTTGCCGTCTGCTGCACTCGCTTTTGAATCCTTGTTTGGGAAACCTTGTTTGTTTGCTGCCCAACTAGGATTTTTATGTTATACTTAATCCTGGATGATTTGCCAGAGGACCTACTGGTTTGAGTACCTTTGGATGCGGCTAAGCTATTGGCCAAAGGATTGTAATGAAAATAACTTTTCTGTAAGGACATCTAGACACCGTCCTACCAACTATTAACAAGGACTGATCTCATCCTTAAGAAACTGGTATTTGATGTCCTGTTCCAATCACTAATTAATTCTCCAGAACCCTCCTATAACAGGCTGCGGTTGTTGTTGTTTTTTTTTGGTTATAGGGTTTGTTTGTTTATGTAACCATCACTTATAAAAGAGTATATTTGTGGATTTCTGGTATTTTGGTTGTTTTTTCATTTCTTTTTTGTTTTGATTTTTGAGATACTTTGTATCCAGTCTTGGGTATTTTGCAAAAATGATCCCTCCCTTTTATTTCCTGTAACCCATTGGTGCAAGGTAGCCGAGACAGTTATAGCAATTATCAGTATTTAACCTGACGAAAAGATATTTATTCAATATTATCAGCATTATATTTCACCTGCAGCAGCTTTGAGAATTTTTGTAATGATACGTTTGGCCATTAACTTTTAAATGCATCATTATATTTAAACTGCAAACACATGAGAGGAGTCTCTGCATTAAAGACCCACGAATGGCAGATCAACGTTTCTCTCCGATACGGTAGGAAATGAAATTGAATGTGGAGGATTTGAACTGTGACGACGATTGACAGGGCAGTTTAAAGCAGCACTAGGTAGGTTTTGCTCTCGGGGTCCCCCTACAGTTGGGAAACAGTATTGTCCTCTACTACTGTCGTAAACTCTGTCCTCCTGCATCAGGGGATGCATCGCACGTGCATTTGTTGACATGACGCATGCGCGAGAATATGATGTAGCGCCGGCGTTCGGGAATCCATGAAATGCACACTTTAGTCCCATTTTGAGCACTACGCCGAGACCTAAAGCACGATCAATGTAGAATTCAACAGCTTAGATACGGCGCGTCTTCCTCTGCTTGTAAACACATCTCCTCCTCGCTTCTGGGTTATGTGTCCGAACGCCGGATCTGCGTAATATTCTCGCGCATGCGTCATGTGCTTCATGAGTTCACGGCAGAGGCCAAAGTTCGTGTTGAATAAAGTCGTTAATTTGATTTTTTTTTGCGCACAAAAACTATTGTCGTCGCTTTGTAAAATTATTGTAGAGCCACTGTAGTGAGATGGACTTTGTAATGACGTGTTTAGTGCCTTTTATGGGTCTTGTGAGTGTAAATGTACTGAATGTCAATGGAGGGCTTGCTGAGGCCTTTCTCAGCCGTCAGCTTTCAACAAAAATATCTTCATTTGTGTTCCGAAGATGAACGGAGGTCTTACGGGTGTCGAACGACATGAGGGTGAGTAATTAATGACATAATTTTCATTTTTGGGTGAACTAACCCTTTAAGGAAGTGGGGGTGATGGTGGAAGTGACGTATATGCCGTAAAGCAGTCGAATTTTGTAGTTCTTTTTTTTCTCGGGTTACTACCTGAAACCCGAAGTTTAAAAGTAAGATTAAAAACGATACAGACCCCGTCAGGCTATGGCAGACGTGCCATTTAACCTATTGTAAGTCGATGTATCATCACAAGAGTCTTGAAAATATATTATGAAGGTTGAAAAGTTACCTAGTGCTGCTTTAAACGGTGAAGGGATGCACGTAACTAAGCAACAGAGTCCGTTATAGATGACGAAGTAAATGTCCCAAAGCTTGCATACTCTTCTGCTACACACTCAAAAGTATGTTCTTTTTCTTCACAAAAAGAGCACGTACTTTTAGGTCGTAGTGTAAGTAGGCGAATTGGGACGCAGCATATGTTTATGGGGACACTGAGTGTTAGTGAATCGGTGCTGGTTTAATTAATGTATTGAGTTCACCTGCGCTCAGGTCGTATCGCAGCAGATTCAGGACCCACTGTGTGAGCAAACACGGGGTGAACAGGTAATGACTGTGATCATCTACGGAGAATTTAGCCTTCACCTGAAACACAAACACACACCAGTCAAAACTCACACTGTCAAGTTTGGAGTTTCTCTTATTTGAAAGAAATTAATCATTGTGTTCAGCAAGGATGCATTAAACTGATCAAAAGTGACAGAAGACACTTCTTTCAAAAACATTTGACTGGTACTGGTACATCACGTTCACACAATGACATCAACACAGACACTTTTAAACGCCCAATCACATCTGACCTGCTCGTAGACCTGCACCAATGAGCCGGCGAGCTGGTGGATCTTCCCTGCAGAGCTCCAGGTTGGATCATTACCCAGAGTCCTCTGCAGCACGGGTTTCAGGTATGCGCTATAGATGGTCTGCAGTTGCTCTCTGTCTGGATAACTAAAGGAGAGATAGATTAGTGTGTGTGTATAAACCTACTTCAATATATTTTGGGGACAAATAAACCTGACAAACCTCATAAATGCGGAATGCTTCCTGTTAGGGAAAAGGCAGATTTATACTTCTGTCTCAGACCTACACCATTGCCTCAGCGTTGTAGGCTACGTGTCGTTCTCATTTATACTTCTGCGTTGTTGTCCGTGTCGATGTGCAATTACACATGCAGACAGATCACAGCGCTTCCTCTTTGGTGATTGGTCCGATTCTAGCAGACAAATCCCAGTGCTGGAGAGGTGCACGTCAGGCTACGCCACAGGCTACGACGTGGCCACATTGTAGGTTTGACGCAGAAGTATAAATCAGCCTTTAGGGTTAGGTTATAGTATTTATAACCAGCTCAGTATAAAAACAATGGAAGTCTATGCAATGTCCCCACTTTATGGAAAAAAGTAATTGTGACTTTTTATTTCAAAATTGCAATTTCAAGAAAACAAGTGAGAATTGAGAGATAAAATGTCACATTTACCTCTTGTATTTTTTTATTCCACGGCGGAAACGACATCAACAACAAAAATATTGTGAGATTTCATAAAGGGAAATAGTTGTTTTTTGATAATGATAAAAAAAATTGATAAGGGAAATATTTGTAAGATATAAACTCGCAATTGTGATGAAAAACAAGTCCGAATTGTGATATGTGACCCTGGAGCACAAAAGCAGTCATGCATCTCACAGGTATATCTGTGGCAACAATCATTAGAATATTAAGATCATGTTACATGAAGATTTTTTGTAAATTTTCTACTGTAAATATATCAAAAATTATTATTAGTAGTAAAATGCATTTCTAAGGGCTTCATTTGGACAACTTTAAAGGAGATTTTCTCAATATTTAGATTTTTTTGCACCCTCAGATTCCAGATTTTCAACTATTGTCCTATCCTAACAAACCACACATCAATAAAAGCTTATTTATTCAACTTTCAGATGATGCATACATCTCAATGTCAAAAAATTGACCCTAATGACTGGTTTTGTGGTCCAGGGTCACATATATAAACTCCTAAATTGTGAGATATTACCTTTATTTAATTATTTTTAATTATTTAATATTTTTTATTCCGTGGTGGAAACAAACTTCCATACCATTTACAGGGTTGCCAACTCTCACGCATTTGGCGTGAGACACACACTTTCAGGCTCTCACGGTCTCACTCTGCCCAACTTAATCTCAACTTAATCTTCAAACCTGCTTTCGATATTGAACAAAGTCTAAGCTTTTATATTTTTTTAAGTTTTATTGCGAAATTCAAACAATAAATAGCATTTTGGCGCTTATGTGGCATAACAGTTAAAGCCAGAGGCGTTGAAAAACGGAGTCACGACATGCTCTCTCATCTCGCGGCGGCGCGCGCGGTCGCCTGGTTCACAAGCTCTCAATACTTCTAGCGCTGTGTCAACACATTTGAATGGCTTAAGCGGATACACAACAGCTTCACTACACATATGTTCACAGTAAGTTTTGGTAAACAGTAGAGCATAGTGTGCATTGATTATTACGTCAACCATATTTACAGGATCGGTTTATTATGGAGAGTGATGGAGATGCAACATTGTTAACATTAATGATCATGTTTTTCTTGTATTTGGCCCTCAGGCATTCCTTACTCACACTCATACTCATTGATGGTCAAATGTGACCATACACCTTAAACCTTAAAGGAACACTCTACCGTTTTTAGAAATAGGGCTTATTCAACATCTTTCCTACATTTAGATATGTGGGCAAATGCATTTTTGTCTCAGTGCATGCATTGTTTTAGTTTGGCAGGGTCGCCGCTAGCTTAGCTTAGCATAATGAATGGAATCCTATGTTGCCAGCTAGCATGTCCCGAGTAAAAGTGATCCAAAAAAAACCCCCACCTAATTACTTCTTGTGGCCTGCGTATTCACAAGATATTGACTTGGGACTATATTATGGGGAAGCACAGGCGAAGCACTGCTACTTGGGCGCAGAGATATCACGCAACACATGAAATCACACAACTTCCGTCAACATCCCGGCGTGCATATCGCGTGATATCTCTGCGCCCAAGTAGCAGTGCTTCGCCTGTGCTTCCCCATAATATAGTCCCAAGTCAATATCTGCCTAGTCTTAATCTGCATTGCTATTTGTACTCGTTGTGAATACGCAGGCCACAAGAAGTAATTAGGTGGGGGGGTTTTTTGGATCACTTTTACACAGGACATGCTAGCTGGCAACATAGGATTCCATTCATTATGCTAAGCTAAGCTAGCGGCGACCCTGCCAAACTAAAACAATGCATGCACTGAGACAAAAATGCATTTGCCCACATATCTAAATGTAGGAAAGAAGTTGAATAAGCCCTATTTAAAAAAAAAAAGTGGAGTGTTCCTTTAACTATTTTTCAATTAAATAAATGTTCTTTATTTTAGTTCAATAATATTTATTGAATATTTTGAGGAGATCCTTTGGTACTAAATACTATTTGTGTCATTTAATGACCACTTAAAATATTTGTCTTCTAATATTTGTCTTATTTATATTACAATTAGTGTAGTTTAAAGGATTAGTTCACTTTTAAATACTTATCTAGTGAAACGATCAGTTTCTGTGAGAAACCGAGCAGTATTTATGCTATTATTTTACCTCTTTTCAGACGAACGTGATCATCTCTGAGCTCAGCCATTACTTCCGCTAAGTGAGGTCAAAATATGAGCGTGGTCATAGATGTATACGTAGATACCTCATTAGCGCTTGCACGGATCAGTAGAATGAAGCATCTACGATCGATATATCTATGACCACGCTCGTATTTTGACCTCACTTAGCGGAAGTAATGGCTGAGCTCAGAGATGATCACGTTCTTTTGAAAAGAGGTAAAATAATAGCATTTATACTGCTCGGTTTCTCACAGAAACTGATCGTTTCGATAGATCAAACCCTTATTCATCGTCTGGTATCGTTTAAAGCTGCACTGAAACTGTCATTTGGACCTTGAACTCTTTGGGGCCCATTGAAGTCCATTATATGGAGAAAAATCCTGGACTGTTTTCATCCAAAACCTTCATTTCTTTTCGACTGTAGAAAGAAAGACGGACATCTTGGATGACATGGGGGTGAGTAAATTATCAGCAAAAGATTATTAAAAGTGAACTAATCTTTTAATCAATATACATGTATCTAATCTAGTTGCTCAAAAAGTATTGCAGTTTTGCATTTCAATAAATATTTAGATATGATCAAACACTAGATTTCTTTAAATGTGAAATTGTAAAACGTTAATAACACATCCTAATATTTTTAATGATCAGGGGCTTTCGGACTGGGGGTAAAACCAGTACTGATTACCAGGGCCCCAAGGGCAGAGAGGGCCCTTGAAAAGTCTGGAATATATTTTAACATGGAACATGGGGGACCATCATATCTGCCTTTGCATAGGGCCCGGGATTTTGTGCTACGCCCCTGTTAATGATACTTATATAAGCACACACAAGTGAATATTAATGAATGCGAGCGCATATAATTTAACCCAAGAAACGTTTAAAATAGGGCCTGAGTGTGTGTATCAGTACTCACTCTATGGTGCAGATGCGTACGATCGATGTGAAGCGTGACGTGAGAGGGTGCCGCCCCACAGCACCACCTGCTGACATCGAAGCCACAATCTGAATGTTCTCCAGCCCGACCCACTCCAGGTTCTCATCATAGAAGCCTTGATATGTCAAGACCTGTGGGGGAAAAAAAGACTATTAAAAACTCTAAATTGATGCACTGATTTGCACTAAAAAAACAGGTGTAGCATATGACCTGCTGCAGAAAGGCAATGAGGTTGCTGGTGCCCCACTTGTCAGGTTTGGGCAGGTTGATGTCTTTGAGGTAGAGCACCAGCCTCTCACAGTCTTTGGGACGGTACACGCGTCCCGTGTTGGAGCTGATGACCAAACACGTGTGCGAGAGTTTCTGCAGGACGTGGCGGGAGGACGTCTGAGCGCTGCAGTGCACCACGGCCACCTGCGTGGAGCGAAGCTGGGCGAAAGCGCAGCGCAGGAGCATCCTGACACACAGAGAGAGCATGGTCTGAATGAATCTGCCATTTTCTGCATGGGTTCAACAGAGTGACATTTGTGACTAAAATATATGCAAAATGAGAATCTAACCCATTTAAAATGTCAACATGAAAAATGCCCTGGTATGAATGTGCCATACCCTTTCCCGCATCCCTCCGGCCCCACCAGCAGGAACGGCTGCCTGTGATTGGACGAGAGCCACGGGGTGAAGAGGTCCAGTCCGCGCTGCATGTCAGGTGTGTGTATGACGGGGAGATTGTGTGGGTTACTGAGGTCATCCTCACACACACCTTCCCCTCGCTGCAGCTCGTACGCACACAGACGGCCGGACACAGGGTCGTAGTACGTGTCCAGGGGCTTGCGAGGGTCAGGAGGGCTTTCTCTGGCCCAACTCAGAACCTGAACATAAAGGTACCACAACAAAACCGCCTACTGGTCAGAGAGAGGATGTAAAAAATGACCATGAAAACTAAATTATGGCGCAAGAAACCTTGACTGACATTAAAAGTGAACAACATAAAACGAAGATTGTGACCCCCGAGCGAATCACATCAAAGTTTCACTGCTGCTTCTTTAAAACTCAAGTTTTAAAATACGACTTGTCATAAGCGTTAATCTAAGGGAGCGGCTCCTAAATTTAATGGCGGGCGGTAAGGCTGAGCAGGCATGAAATTACATTTCCCATAAATCAGGGAGGCTCTGACCTCCTTGGCGAACTCCTGGTGGCATTTGAGTGTGAGATTTCCTCCCAGACCACGGATGAGTCCAACGACAAACTGCCCTCTCTCTCTGACCCCCCTCAGATGGGACAAGCCGTTCAGCACCGTCCCCACCAGACTGGTGTCCACCACGAAATCACTCTGCAGAGAGACAGACGGAGATGTTTATGATGTCAGAGCTAAAAGACTGTGTGTGTGGCGGGACGGGACGGCACCTGTTTGAGAACCCATTCCAGAGCTCTGTGGAAATAATCATTGAGCCAGTTCTCCAGATTCATCCTGTCGTCTTCATCCTCCCTCTTCAGCCATGACTTCACCAGAGAGCCCACATCAGTGTCTTCATCACTGTCACACAGAAAAAGATGATAAACTAGATGATAAACATTTTACAGGAAAAAATGTAAATGAAAAATGTACAAAAAAGTTCATGTAAAACAATTTGATTTATTTATTAAAAAATAATTAAACTGAATTAAATTGTGGAAAAATGTATGATTTTTTTTTTTACGTAAATGTAAAAACTAATGTTTGTTTATTTATTTAAAACATTTAACTGAATTATAATGTAATGTAAATATGTAAATGAAAAATGTAAAAAGTAAATGTAAAAACAAATGTTTATTCATTAAAAAAATTCAACATAATTCAAATGCTAAAAATAATACAAATGTAATTGTAAAAAAAATGTATTCATTGAAAAATAGTTAAACAACTAAAATGTAAAAAAATGTAATGAAAAATGTAGAAACAAATGATTATTTATTTAATGAAAAAAAATTGACTGAATTAAATTGTGAAAAAATTATGAAAAATTGTTTAAAAAATGTAAATGTAAAAAACGAATGTTAATTTATTTATTAAAATAATTGAACTTAATTAAAAACTAAAAACATGTCATGAAAAATGTAAATTAAAGATGTAAAAAAGTAAATGTAAAAACATTTGTTTTTTTAATTAAACAATTCAATTGCTAAAAATAATACAAATGTAAATCTAAAAACAAATGTTTCTTTATTTATTTAAATAATGAAACAACTAAAATAAATTAAAAATATAAATGGAAAATGTTAAAAAAGTAAATGTATTTATTATTTATTTATTGAAAAATAATTAAACTGAATTAAAATGTGGAAAAAATTATATATATTTTTTTTAAACCATAAATGTAAAAAGCAAATGATTATTTATTAAAATAATCTAACCTTATAACCAAAACATTTTAATGTAACCATTTTTTATTTATTTATTAAAATAAATAAACTGGATTAAAATGTACAAAAATGTACATGTAAAAAAATAAATAAATGCAAATGTAAAAATTAATAAAATGAATAAAGAAAGAAAAAAAATGTAATAGGGGAAAAAAAAAAAAATTGACCACAATGAAATGTAAATAGACAGACATGATTGGCTGTTTTTTGGGGACGGTACATGAGCACACTGACAGCTGATTGGCTGATTTGGGTTGGACGAAGCTGTGCGATTGGCTGTGTTTAGAAGCGTTACCTGAGGAAGATCATGCCCATGCGGGAGATGGTGGCTGGTGAGGCGCAGCTCAGATCGTGGGTCTCAAACAGGAAGTTGACGTTGGGGCCGAATTGAATCCTCTCACCGCTGGGCATTGTGAGTAAGCGATTATCATCCAGCACAGAGTTTAACGACTCGATCCACTCTGGGTCAATGTCTCCATCGCATATAATCCAGGAGCTCACCTCTGAAAGAGAGGAATCGGGAATCATAAACTTACTTTCAACTGTGTGTATTGGGTATTTGCTGTGTGTTTTTGGTCTTGGTAAAGCGTAATGTGTGTGTGTATTTAGCATTCACTGTTAGTGTGTGTGTGTGTGTGTATTTGTCCTCACCCTGTGGCTCTCGCACCACCTGTCGTGCGGAGGACGTCAGCACCCCGTCCGACCACTCTCGCGTGTCCATGTCGATGTGTCCCAGGAGCTGCTGCCTCGGCATGGCTTTTGGGTTCATGGTGTACTGTTTGACCACACGGCCCATCCTGCCCAGCGCCGCCCGCAGCATCCTCCACAGAGTGGACTTCCCCGCCCCGCTGGGGCCGACCACCACCACACCCATCCGCTGCCGGAGCTGCTCGTACAGCTCCAGAGCCTTCTTTATCTACACACACATTTACATGCAACATGACTGAGATCCGTGAGGAAAACATGGACGGAATCACGCAGTCCAGTCATGAAAATGACATTTACAGTACAAAGTGGAATATCACAGATTTGGGCAAATTTTGGACAACCTGTCAAAATAAAAGTTCGGTTCAACTTGAAGAAATTATGACAGAAATATATTACAGTTGTACAGTTAAATGTACTATTAATTATATTAAAACTTTATTTATTTTATTAAATAATAATAAAACTAAAATAAACACACTAAGAAATGATGAGCTGCTGGGTTCATGAATATTAATCACGTTGTCTGCGTTCGCTCGAACTGATTTGCTGAAATTAAAAGAGGGACGGTAATAGATGAGCGTCAGCCAATGACATTGCCGTTTGCGCATTAGTCCCGCCCACTACTGCATATCTTCTGCTTGTTCTTAAAAGCTGAATAATTCCAAATTAACTACGTTGTTTTGACTGGAAAATACAACAAAGAATATGGTTTACATGTAGCGCGTCGATTCTGCGTGATATATAAGATTGGCTCTCTTTGCGTGTGTGAGAAACAGCGCTCTTAGCAAAGCAATGGCAAGTTGTGCGCCTTCACACTAGAGTTTCACACACAGGCACGCTGCGCATCCATGAGCTGAACTGAAATACGGAGTGTTCAGCTAGTGAAAATATATCTATGCTAAACTTATTCTTAGCCTCGCTGGCTAATAAATGCTTAGATTTTACTCGCCAATGCAGTGTTAATTTCGTTGACGAATAATTTTCGTCATAATTTTCGTCAACAACCTTTTTTCACTGATGAAAACGAGACGATAACTAAATAAAAACTAGTGTTGGATGACAAAAACTAAAACGAAAATCAACTGTCATTTTCGTCAACAAATAAATCGAGACGAAAATGTTAGTGAGGGTCGATTAGGGAAGAGATCCAGTCAGAACTGATGTCCTGTGTCACAGATGCGCACATTTGAGTTGAGCTGATCTAACCGCTGGAAAACACGGCGCTGTTGCTTCTACAGGCTCACACATCCCCAATCCAGCGCTCCAGAGCGGCTCAATCAATGAATAACACACATTTATGCCAGAATATTGTTTATGAACTAATGCTGATGAATAATGACAATGTTTACTTTACGATGTTTATTTAGTAATGTGTTTTAGACGGTTGTAACAACGCATATTTTATCTCCTCATCTGAACTTGAATGAGCTCCTGCAACTGCAATAGTAAGGTGATATTTCAAAATAAGAGTCCCGGTGTATTTCCAGCTGGTTTAAAATTAAAAGTCACGCATTATATATTTGTTTTTGCTTACACAATAAACTTTATTTAGTTTCATTCCCATTTAATTCATAGTCAGGAGGAAAGACCAGTATTTGACACATATTAAATAAAGTATCAGGGTTATAATAGTTCACTAAAACCATTTAAAAAATCTTTGTTACTTGAAATTAAATAAATGTTAACTGAAATTAAAAAAATAAATAACAAACTTATTTGAAGCTTTAGCTTAACCTGATATGGCCTACTGACTAAAACAGAAATACAAAGTTATAAAAACTATATAGATGTTTTTAAAAACAAACAAAAAAGTGAATTGAGCTCTCTCGTGTATTTTTAATGTCAAAAACAAAATGATGTCAAAATGTCAGTTCAAGTGACAGTCAGTTATGTAAGGCTTAACTGCTTAATGTATTACAATTTAACTAAACACATTAGATTTTAGGAGACTCAATCTACTGTAGATTTAGTCGACTAAAATCTTATGATATTTAGTCGACTAAAACTAAAAACAATTAAGGTTTTAGACTAAATCTAAATGGCATTTTAGTCAAAAGACTATGACTAAATCTAAATCAAAATATGCTGTCAAAATTAAAACTGCGCTACGGAGCCCCCCTAGTCCCACTTTGTCAAAAAAATTTATTATAACTATCTTGTGGCCTCAAGATAGTAACTCGAGATACTATCTTGAGGCCACGAGTTACTATCTTGAGGCCACGAGTTACTATCTTGAGGCCACGAGTTACTATCTTGAGGCCACGAGATACTATCTTGAGGCCACGAGTTACTATCTTGAGGCCACAAGTTACTATCTTGAGGCCACGAGTTACTATCTTGAGGCCACGAGTTACTATCTTGAGGCCACGAGTTACTATCTTGAGGCCACGAGTTACTATCTTGAGGCCACGAGTTACTATCTTGAGGCCACGAGATACTATCTTGAGGCCACGAGTTACTATCTTGAGGCCACGAGTTACTATCTTGAGGCCACGAGTTACTATCTTGAGGCCACGAGTTACTTGAGGCCACGAGTTACTATCTTGAGGCCACGAGATACTATCTTGAGGCCACGAGTTACTATCTTGGGGCCACAAGATACTATCTTGAGGCCACGAGTTACTATCTTGAGGCCACGAGTTACTTGAGGCCACGAGTTACTATCTTGAGGCCACGAGATACTATCTTGAGGCCACGAGATACTATCTTGAGGCCACGAGATACTATCTTGAGGCCACGAGTTACTATCTTGAGGCCACGAGTTACTATCTTGAGGCCACGAGTTACTATCTTGAGGCCACGAGTTACTATCTTGAGGCCACGAGTTACTATCTTGAGGCCACGAGTTACTATCTTGAGGCCACGAGATACTATCTTGAGGCCACGAGTTACTATCTTGAGGCCATGAGTTACTATCTTGAGGCCACAAGTTACTATCTTGAGGCCACGAGTTACTATCTTGAGGCCACGAGTTACTATCTTGAGGCCACGAGTTACTATCTTGAGGCCACGAGTTACTATCTTGAGGCCACGAGTTACTATCTTGAGGCCACGAGATACTATCTTGAGGCCACGAGTTACTATCTTGAGGCCACGAGTTACTATCTTGAGGCCACGAGTTACTATCTTGAGGCCACAAGTTACTATCTTGAGGCCACAAGATAGTTATAATACATTTTTTTGACAAAGTGGGACTAGGGGGGCTCCGTACTGCGCCAATGGCTAATAACAGATATTATTTAGTCGGCCAGAGTGAAGATTTACTCGTGTATGCGAGTGATTTACTCGCATTGTAGAGGGTTGTAGGGTGTAGTATGCAGTAGGACAGGTACCTGACTGGGTATGATCTCCAGCCGTGCCTCTTCATACACAGACAGCAGGGCGGATTTGAGCGTCTCATATTCCACGTCCTTAAAGTCGACTCCGGGAAACACGTCTCTGACCAGCGCATCAAACCGAGAGCTATCGGCAAACGTCAACTTTGACATGGTGTTCAACCGCAAAGCCTGAACCACTAACCAGCTCTCTTTCACTGCAGACAGACACAAAGAGACTTTGGACGTCAACTGACCCTGGGCAGTTTATTGATTATGGAGTCCAGTGTGAGTGACTTACTGGGGTTGTTGTTTTGTCTCTGTAACTGCAGTAAACTCCCACAGCCTCTCAGGACCGTCTTTAGTGCACGCAAACCCCAGTCATAGTGCTGCTGGGGCGTCAACAGCTCCCTGCACACAAACACACACACACACACACACACACACACACACACAGAGACAGCATTTGATCAAATGTTATATTATCAAATAATAATTATATTAAAATCAATTATATATACGCTACATTTAAACAGATTGGGATTGGTACAATTTTTAATGCTTTTGAAGGCTGCATTTATTTGATCAGAAATACAGTAAAAAAAAAGAAAATATTACTACAATTTAAATGAATGTTTTATTATTTGAACATATGTCAAAATGCAATTTATTCCTGTGATCAAAGCTGAATTTATCATCATTACTCCAGTCTTCAGTGTCACATGATCCTTCACAAATCATTCAGATATGATTTGATGCTCAAGAAACATTTATGATTATTATCAACAGTTCATATTTCTGTGGATGCACAATTAATCACATTTCTAATCGTGATTACAATTACCGATGCCACAATTATGTAATCGTTTACAGCTGCAATTACAAAAAAAATGTCCACTTACATTATTCTGCCTGCTTAAAATGTGTTTGTTTCTTTCATTCTACAGATTGAAGGGTCACAGATTAAAGCTTTGTATCAGTAGAAACCCGGTAGTATATTCTAATGATCATGCCCCCCATATCCCCCTGAGACGAGAGATTTATGTATTTTATGTCTGGAAAAAAGCCTCAGATGATGCAAATATCGTCATTTAGCGTCAGTGTTGGGAGTAACGTGTTACAAAAGTAAAGCATTACAGTAACGTATTACTTTTTGCTGTCACGCAGTAGTGTAAGGCATTACTAATTTTACTCGGTACATGTTCAGTAACGCTTGCGTTACAACACACTTTTAGCCCAAAATGTAATTGTTAAAAATAAAATAAAAACCAGCAAGACCGCGAGACATTAACGAATGAAAAATGCAAGTACGTTATTACCTGTTCGTGGTCAGTCAATAGTCGCGTGTGGTGTCTAAGTTTGTAAATAAAGACTAAATGACAGCTTCTGATATATTTGTATAGCAATTTATTTCATTCATCTCCCAATTGCTGGTGTGTATTGTGTGACATAGTCCAGCGAAGGTGTGTTTAGGGCGGGTTTTACAGGAGTGCCGCGAGGCATGATTTCGGCCAGTGGAAAAGCGGCTAGATGGCAGAAGAAAACTGTACATTCGCGAGATGGACGTATGCGCATTACTTCGAGTTTGACAAAGATAAGATCGTATACATTTTTAAATCTTGCTTACTACTTACAAAGCACAAAATTATTTCGCTCGCCAGTACTTGAGTGAGCTCAACGCATTATAGTCTTTCACATCTTTTGTCTCAAAATTCTGGCCAGATGATAATACCTAGAATATCAAAATCAACAGCTGGCGGTAGATCCTTTTCCTATTTAGCACCTAAACTCTGGAACAGTCTTAGTTGGAACAGTCCAAACAGTCCAACCTCTCACATGACTTTTCCCCATTCATTTCAATTACCCCACACAAAACTCACCGCACACATTGGGTCCTGTTTTAAGTCAATGGGGAGAGAGGAGCTGTAACTTCACCTGCAGGTGTCGCTGATGGACAGTGTTACTTTATAAAAATGTGTGACCTCTACATGTTTTAATGTCACATTCTGTAATATTTGTGTAGTTTTTTTTTTTGCAATATCAATTATTTTCTAATCTAGTTTTTTTGAGGAGGCACTGGGTACCCTGCAATTATATGCTATATTGTTAGGATAGCCCACAGTCATTATGCTACATCATATCGCCTTCTACTGGATGTAAAATGCTCTAGTAACCTACATTTTGGGATCTCACTCACAGAATGAAAATGCGGACAGCCACTCGGGCATTAATAACGGAGCGAAGCGGAGCAAAGCGAGTGTTCTCAAGGTTAAACTTCCATAGCGATGAACTGAAAACTCACTTAAATAGGCGCTTTTACATTTCGCTTTGAAACCAAATCTTCTGTGATCTGGTCTGTCAGCTCTTCGCTGAGATCTGACTCCTGCTGCGTTTGTGCTGCGACTCTCGTCAGCTCACGCTGTGTTGAGCAGACACGTTCAGTTTTGAATTGTAGTGTCTGTTCTCTAACTGAACTAAATGCTTTTATTACTATAAAAATTTAAGTGATGGTGGGGTGGTGTTGCGGTGGGCAAGTGCTGTAACCGGCATGGCTTGGGAGTGGCCTCGTAGGGCAGCGAAGCAAGTGCATTCTGGGAGTTGTTGTCTTTCATCCACATGAGACAAAAATACATTTTCTGGCTTGTCTCAGTATAGAAGGCACCAACTTCTAAAATAATTTCACATTTCTACTACAATTTAAATACACATTCATCTTTCCAGCGGTGACGTATCATTTTTAGTTTTAGTATAACATTATAATACCATGCATATTTTTACTTTTATTTTTATTTAAGGCGAGACACGGCAGGTGAAAACATCGTTTTTTCATGCACTGGTCAATTTTGGGCCAGTGTGCTCCCTTAACATGTAAGCTTTCATGTCAAAATAAAAAATCTATCAATATTACACTTTAAGGTGGTTATTTCATTATATTTTGTCAACTTACGCCTCAACTGGAAATCACCAAAAGTTTCGGACCCACTTTATATTAGGTGGCCTTAACTAATATGTACTAACATTTTAATTAATAATTTAATACAATGCACTTATTGTGTACATACATGTTTTTACATTGTACTTATATTTTTAAAAATACCTGCATGTAATTACGTCTGTAATTAATTTCTGTAGTTACATTTGTAATTACACAGTTGACACTTCCCTTACACCTAACCCTACCCTTAAACTTACCCATACCACCACACCTGTCCCTAACCCTACCCTTAAACTTACCCATACCACCACACCTGTCCCTAACCCTACCCTTAAACTTACCCATACCACCACACCTGTCCCTAACCCTACCCTTAAACTTACCCACACCACCACACCTGTCCCTAACCCTACCCTTAAACTTACCCATACCACCACACCTGTCCCTAACCCTACCCTTAAACGTAGCCACACCACCACACCTGTCCCTAACCCTACCCTTAAACTTAGCCACACCATCACACCTGTCCCTAACCCTACCCTTAAACTTACCCACACCATCACACCTGTCCCTAACCCTACCCTTAAACTTAGCCATACCACCACACCTGTCCCTAACCCTACCCTTAAACTTACCCACACCACCACACCTGTCCCTAACCCTACCCTTAAACGTAGCCACACCACCACACCTGTCCCTAACCCTACCCTTAAACTTAGCCACACCATCACACCTGTCCCTAACCCTACCCTTAAACTTACCCACACCACCACACCTGTCCCTAACCCTACCCTTAAACTTACCCATACCACCACACCTGTCCCTAAGTCTACCCTTAAACTTACCCATACTACCACACCTGTCCCTAACCCTACCCTTAAACTTACCCATACCACCACACCTGTCCCTAACTCTACCCTTAAACTTACCCATACCACCACAACTGTCCCTAACCCTACCCTTAAACTTACCCATACCCCCACACCTGTCCCTAACCCTACCCTTAAACTTACCCATACCCCCACACCTGTCCCTAACCCTACCCTTAAACTGACCCATACCACCACACCTGTCCCTAACCCTACCCTTAAACTTACCCATACCACCACACCTGTCCCTAACCCTACCCTTAAACTTACCCATACCACCACACCTGTCCCTAACCCTACCCTTAAACTTACCCATACCCCCACACCTGTCCCTAACCCTACCCTTAAACTTACCCATACCACCACACTTGTCCCTAACCCTACCCTTAAACTTACCCATACCACCACACCTGTCCCTAACCCTACCCTTACACTTACCCATACCACCACACCTGTCCCTAACCCTACCCTTAAACTTACCCATACCACCACACCTGTCCCTAACCCTACCCTTAAACTTACCCAAACCACCACACCTGTCCCTAACCCTACCCTTAAACTTACCCATACCACCACACCTGTCCCTAACCCTACCCTTAAACTTAACCATACCCCCACACCTGTCCCTAACCCTACCCTTAAACTTACCCATACCACCACACCTGTCCCTAACCCTACCCTTAAACTTACCCATACCACCACACCTGTCCCTAACCCTACCCTTAAACTTACCCATACCACCACACCTGTCCCTAACCCTACCCTTAAACTTACCCATACCACCACACCTGTCCCTAACCCTACCCTTAAACTTACCCATACCACCACACCTGTCCCTAACCCTACCCTTAAACTTACCCATACCACCACACCTGTCCCTAACCCTACCCTTAAACTTACCCATACCCCCACACCTGTCCCTAACCCTACCCTTAAACTTACCCATACCACACACCTGTCCCTAACCCTACCCTTAAACTTACCCATACCACCACACCTGTCCCTAACCCTACCCTTAAACTTACCCATACCACCACACCTGTCCCTAACCCTACCCTTAAACTTACCCATACCACCACACCTGTCCCTAACCCTACCCTTAAACTTACCCATACCCCCACACCTGTCCCTAACCCTACCCTTAAACTTACCCACACTACCACACCTGTCCCTAACCCTACCCTTAAACTTACCCACACCACCACACCTGTCCCTAACCCTACCCTTAAACTTACCCATACCCCCACACCTGTCCCTAACCCTACCCTTAAACTTACCCACACCACCACACCTGTCCCTAACCCTACCCTTAAACTTACCCATACCCCCACACCTGTCCCTAACCCTACCCTTAAACTTACCCATACCACCACACCTGTCCCTAACCCTAACTTACCCATACCCCCACACCTGTCCCTAACCCTACCCTTAAACTTACCCATACCACCACACCTGTCCCTAACCCTACCCTTAAACTTACCCATACCACCACACCTGTCCCTAACCCTACCCTTAAACTTACCCACACCACCACACCTGTCCCTAACCCTACCCTTAAACTTACCCATACCCCCACACCTGTCCCTAACCCTACCCTTAAACTTACCCATACCACCACACCTGTCCCTAACCCTACCCTTAAACTTACCCATACCCCCACGCCTGTCCCTAACCCTACCCTTAAACTTACCCATACCACCACACCTGTCCCTAACCCTACCCTTAAACTTACCCACACCACCACACCTGTCCCTAACCCTACCCTTAAACTTACCCATACCACCACACCTGTCCCTAACCCTACCCTTAAACTTACCCATACCACCACACCTGTCCCTAACCCTACCCTTAAACTTACCCATACCCCCACACCTGTCCCTAACCCTACCCTTAAACTTACCCATACCACCACACCTGTCCCTAACCCTACCCTTAAACTTACCCATACCCCCACACCTGTCCCTAACCCTACCCTTAAACTTACCCATACCCCCACACCTGTCCCTAACCCTACCCTTAAACTTACCCATACCCCCACACCTGTCCCTAACCCTACCCTTAAACTTACCCATACCACCACACCTGTCCCTAACCCTACCCTTAAACTTACCCATACCCCCACACCTGTCCCTAACCCTACCCTTAAACTTACCCATACCCCCACACCTGTCCCTAACCCTACCCTTAAACTTACCCATACCACCACACCTGTCCCTAACCCTACCCTTAAACTTACCCATACCCCCACACCTGTCCCTAACCCTACCCTTAAACTTACCCATACCACCACACCTGTCCCTAACCCTACCCTTAAACTTACCCATACCCCCACACCTGTCCCTAACCCTACCCTTAAACTTACCCACACTACCACACCTGTCCCTAACCCTACCCTTAAACTTACCCACACCACCACACCTGTCCCTAACCCTACCCTTAAACTTACCCATACCCCCACACCTGTCCCTAACCCTACCCTTAAACTTACCCATACCCCCACACCTGTCCCTAACCCTACCCTTAAACTTACCCATACCACCACACCTGTCCCTAACCCTACCCTTAAACTTACCCATACCCCCACACCTGTCCCTAACCCTACCCTTAAACTTACCCATACCACCACACCTGTCCCTAACCCTACCCTTAAACTTACCCATACCCCCACACCTGTCCCTAACCCTACCCTTAAACTTACCCATACCACCACACCTGTCCCTAACCCTACCCTTAAACTTACCCATACCACCACACCTGTCCCTAACCCTACCCTTAAACTTACCCATACCCCCACACCTGTCCCTAACCCTACCCTTAAACTTACCCATACCCCCACACCTGTCCCTAACCCTACCCTTAAACTTACCCATACCCCCACACCTGTCCCTAACCCTACCCTTAAACTTACCCATACCACCACACCTGTCCCTAACCCTACCCTTAAACTTACCCATACCCCCACACCTGTCCCTAACCCTACCCTTAAACTTACCCATACCCCCACACCTGTCCCTAACCCTACCCTTAAACTTACCCATACCACCACACCTGTCCCTAACCCTACCCTTAAACTTACCCATACCCCCACACCTGTCCCTAACCCTACCCTTAAACTTACCCATACCACCACACCTGTCCCTAACCCTACCCTTAAACTTACCCATACCCCCACACCTGTCCCTAACCCTACCCTTAAACTTGGTCGATGTGAATTTCCGACTACGTGATTTGTTCTCACGTTGCCTTGTGTATTCTCCGCCTGAGAGAAAAGACAACGCCGAAATCACAATCAGCTCATAAACGTTCACAGAAAAGACTACAACAGCTGTCACTTGCAAAAAGAAAGTAAACAACAACAGATTAGACGATGAAACCCTGTTGCGAATTAGATTCAGTTATAGATGGACATATAACAAACAGGGACAGTTCGTCTGCAGTGTGTGTGACTGTTGTTGTGTGTGTTTGTTAAGGTAGTTCTCTTCAGCTTAAGGCTATTGCTATTCATAATTTATTCATTTTAATTCGTTTTTTCTCACACTCAGAGTCAGATTTATCCACTTCAGTAGCTCACCTACAAGCACCAGCTTTCCCAGTCCTATACTGAACTATATTCTGAAGGCTTTTACAGAGGGATTTGTTGATATATCATTCCTATCCTGAGTTATAGGTCCTTTTACTCCCAAAAAACATGGCGAAAATTGATTTTTTTTAAGGCTATTGTCGGTATTCTCTAATTTACTAAAGCACAAAATCCTCTGTGAAAGCCCTCTCATCTAACATGTCAACAAACAGAACCAAGTATTTTAAACCTAGTCCTTTCCAATTCCCAGATTTTGTTTTTGGAAATGTATGCAAATGAGCGTATATTTAAGTATATAAGGCCTCATTTGCATATTAAAACATTAATTTACACAAAACTTGTAATACATTTTTTTCTTATGTTTATGCCAGTAATAAACTGGAGAAGTTTCACAGTGATATCTTCTAATTAAAAAAAAATCCCTATTCACCTGTAGTGTCTCGCCTTGAAAAAGAAATCAAACCAATGTAATAGTTGGCATTTGAGGCTTAATGCTATAGAAAAGCTTATTTTTCATCTTATTTTCATATAGCATGCAGTCGCTTCACACAATGGTATAAAGCTATTCAAAACATCCTTCAATGTAAATTGTGATCATCGTAATTATTAATCCGCAGTTACAATTTCAATCAACAATTATGATTTTTGTCATAATCGTGCACCCCTAGTGGAAACTGTGATACACTATTTTTTCAGGATTCTTTGATGAATAGGAAGAATTGAAATATAATCTTTTGTAACATTATAAACGTCTTTACTGTCACTTTTTTAATGCATCCGTGATGAATGACGAAACTTTTGAACTGTAGAGTTACATTACATAAACATTCGAGCTGCTACCTGGCTAGATTGAATATAGCGACCAATTTTCGCCCAAGCGCCTTTCCTTCCTTAAATCCCTCGGAGTACAGGATGACCTCAGCGATGAGCTCGTTATCAGGACTCGTCATGGCAACCGGTCGGAAGAGCTGCTTCAGATTATCCGGCAACTTCTGCCGCCCTCCGTATCCTTTACCCGCTGGGTTCAGAGTAATAAAGACACCTGAGTTTGGGTCCAAATCCACCTGAAAACACACACAGACGGGTCTCACTGTCTCAAAGACTCTTTTGTGTTGGTGTGTGTTATGAACTGAGGTGTGTATGTTTGTCTCACCTCTTTATTGAGTAGCTGGCAGGTGGTCCGATGGTTTTTCAGAGAGTTCTGGATGGCTTGAATCTGCATGGAGACGGCGGAGAGCACGGCCTCTTCCAGACGATTGAACTCATCAAAACAGCCCCACGCTCCGCACTTCACCAGCCCGACGAAGATCCGCCCCATGGACTTCACATCTATACCCTAATACAGAGAGATTAGACATGAAACCTGTTAAATTGCTGTAAAATTGCCTGATTAACTTTTCCAGTACTGGCAACACTTCTGTTATTGACAGAAATGTGAAGCTTAATGCATAGTTTTAAAATAATGCCGAATCAGTGAGAAACTTTTTATTTTTCAATAGAGACAGTAAGCAGGTTTACTGGCATTTTGTCAATGATAACCTCTAAATGGAAAATGCTTTTAAATGTAAAGGCTTATTGCGAAATGTCCCTATTCACTAAAAAAGGAAATTAATACTTTTATTATGCAAGGATGCATTCAATTGATCAGAAGTGACAGTAAAGACATTTATAATGTTACAAAAGGTTATCAACTCTGAATCCTTAAAAAGTATATCATATGATAATAATCATGTTTCATGAGCATCAAATCCTCATATGAGAATGATTAGTGAAGGATCATGTGACACTGAAGACTGGAGTAATGATGATAAACTCAGCTTTGATCACAGGAATAAATCACACTTGACTATATATTCACATAGAGAACAGTTCTTTTAAATTATAATACTATTTTACAACGAGCAGCCATTACTGGGGCCAAGCGCAAAGAAGCCAATAAGACATGCCAACATGTCTGGGAGTGTTAGACCAACTGCAACAATGAGCAATTAAAGGCATTTTAAGATGATTTTAGGCAAAATGGCTGAAAAATCATATATACAGTCACTAATAATATGAATTAATGGTTTATGACTTCTGACCAATAGGTGGCGCAGTTACGAAATTGATGTGGCGTGGTCAGAGTGAGGTGACAATGACAGGCAAAGTTTGGTGTCATTATGTCAAAGTATTGCAGAGATACAGCCTCGAGAGTCATTTTCAACTTCACCGCTGTGGTATATGAAAACGGTTTTGTCTGTTGACGCGAAATTAATAAATTTTTGCTGTCATGATCTGAAGATATTACGATTCGATTTAGGTGAAAATCAGACAAAGGGTCTAGGAGCAGTTTGAAAAAGTACGTTTGTAAAGGAAATCAAAATGGCGAACAGGAAGTTTGGCCAAATATGGTAAAATTGGGATCTATGTTCTTGGCATGACCCAAGGAATCCATGATTTATGACAATAGTCAAATTGAATCAAGAGTTATTAGCATTTTTGGAAGATTCATCGTAACTTTTGTCCACAAGATGGCGCTGCCCCAAAACTTTTTGAGTACTTTCAGGGCTTGGTGCCGAAGACACATGCCGAGTTTCGTAACGATGCGCCAATGCGTTCGTAAAAAATATAGTACTTTTTGACAACATTTAAAATGGCGATGCCCAAAATGGTTGTATCTCTAGACCCGGGGTCGCCAACTAGCGGACTCCGGTCCGAATCCGGAGCGCAAGATGCTTCCATCTGGACTGCAAAGCCTTTTGACGTAATGAAATAAATGCCAAATGCCATAAAAAATTTTTTTAAAAATCACATTTATATCAGGCATTTATATATGCTCACTGTTGCTACGTTCAGACGCGCGGTCACGCATGCAGTGAAGAAGAGACTGAGAGCAGAAAGTGGCGCGCAAAAACAATGGCATTTTCAAAAACTAGGAAAGTTGACGCTGAAAACTGAGTTTTCCGAGATGAATGGGTGAAAAAAAATGGCATTTATTCTTCCTGCAGGCCTGTGTGTCTCATTTGCTCTGATTCTGTTGTGGTTGTCAAAAGTGGAAACATTAAATAAAATGTTTCTTGCACTTTTTTAATTTTTCCAACACTGGTGGCACTTTATTTTTGCCTGTTTGTGTTTCTGAATGATATTGATAATGATATTTCACCAGTGCAATTTGAAGCACAGCAGAGAGCAGTGTTCAATATTAGAGACATTTAGTTAAGACTATACATGTGAATGAACATAAAATGTGTTGAGATTTCAGGGTTTTTTTTTTAACCAAGGGGGTTTGTGTTCATTGATTGTTATTATTTATCTCAGTTCAGCAGGGAAAAGGCACTTTAGTTGCTAGTAATGTTGAAATGAATGTATTTTCAGTGCAGATTTAGAGATGAAGGCATTTTTCGTTCATCATATTTTTGTCAGGCATGGTTACTGGTTTAGATATTTTGATATTTTGTACCAAAGCAACTTAAAGGACATAACAGAACAACAGATCAATTTTGTGAAGGATTACCTATGTTTGCTTTAACAATATGAACAGACATGTTTTGTCCATGCTATCTACACTAATTTCTTTAGTCTGGCAATAAACATACATTATTGTTTTTAGGTATATAATTGTACGGACCTCGGCCGGTGAGGAGGGTTCATTTACTGGACCTCAAGCAATTTTAGTTGAAGAAACCTGCTCTAGACCAAAAGGTGTGTGTGTGTGTGTGTCTGTCTGTCTTTGTCAGGACCGGTATGAGTTTTAGACCATCGGAGTGAGGACAAAAGCCGCTTTTCCACCGTCAGGCTGAACGGTTTTTAGAATGGTAAGGGACTTTTTAGGTTCCAGTAGTGTTTCCACTTGCCTGGTACAAACCGTCCTCGGCCCAGAATTCTCAGCACGGTTGTCTGACCGCATTTGAATTAAATCGGTGGCGGTTATCAGCCCCACAGTGGAAAATGAAACTGTAACTGTACCGACTGGCTCAGATCGGCACGGAATGGTTACGCAATGAGAACCGTTCGGCCCGATAGTGGAAAAGCAGCTAAAGAGAGTAAAGTGAACACAGTCCGGTCCTCACTTCCTGAGAGCCTGTTTTACCCCTTTTCCACCAAGGCAGTGCTAGAGCTAGTTCAGAGCCAGAGCTAGTCCCAGTTCATAGTTGGTTCAACTGAGGAGCCTTCTAAGAACCGTTTGCTTTTCCACATGCTGAGAGCCACAACAGAGCCACGTCTCATCTTTCTCAGCAACACTTGGCAGTGGCAGTGTTGCCAAGTCTGCGGTTTTCCCGCAGAATTGGGCTACTTCATCACTGTTGCCGCGGGCTGTTTTTAATGTCCGCGGGTTGAAGCGACCCCAATTATTTGCTATTTAGGCCCGGGAATGCGAATTTTAGTAGGCAACCATGCCAAAAAACCCACATATTTTACCCCCAAATGTGATTTTTACCGGGGAAGCCCCCCTAAAACGCGATTGGGCTTGTTTTGAGTAGCAATTATGCGGGTTTTGTTGTGAAAACCTGGTAACGGGAAACACACCAGGCTTGTTCGAGATGCATCAGAACGATCCACGCATGATATTAAAAAAAATGCATGAGTGAATCAAAAGCATAAGGAGTCGTGTGCTCTCGCTGGACTCGTTATCATACGGCGATCGGTCTCTGCACAGCACCGCTGCCAACAAGCCTTCCATCAACAATGCAAACGTTGCGTTACTATTGATTCACATGGCTTTACGATCCTACATCGGCATCAAAACACAACGAAAACACAGCGAATCCAACTCATTTCTAATTTGTATAGACGGAGATTACAAACGAGCAGCAGCTGTTAGCTCCATTAGCTGCTATTTCAACAATGGCGGATCTTAAGTTTGTGTTGGTCTTGTTGACCCCGCCCCCAGCGCCTGACGTAATCGGTTCTTACTTCTAGCCCTGATCTAGCCCAGCAACGTTTTGGTGCTACTTAAGAACCACTTTTCCTGGCTCGGAGCTGGGGCTTTGGGTGTGGAAACACAAAGAACCGATTTGAAACTAGGCTCTGGCTCCGATCTAGCTCTAGCACTGCCTTGGCGGAAAAGGGGTATTTGAGGGTCACGGCTTGGTTTTAGGGATCAGGTTATAATTAGGTTGTGTGTGCGTGTACCTCATCACAGTTGAAGACCAGCACTTGTCTACCAAACAATCCTCCCAGGGCTTTGACGGACTCAGTCTTGCCGGTTCCTGCAGGGCCGTAGGGGTTCCCGCCCAAACCCATATTCATGGCCTGTGTCAGTGTCAGATAGCACTTGTCCGTGAGAGGCGTGTGCACCAGTTTAGGAGCATTGCCCTGAAAGAAAGAGAGAGAGAGCAATTCTAGCCTTCATGTGAGACTAAACCAGCATCAAAATCCGGCTCATGTGACCCTCACCTGATACTCATAGGTGTAGCTGAACTCTGCGTCCACCATCTGTATGGAGCAGCGCTGGTCTGCGCTCAGGTAGAACCGCAGCTGTTTCTTCCAGATCCAGTCGTCAGAGGTGTGAATCTGAGCTTCTCGCAGACTCTGAACAACTGATATGTTGTGGATCACGTCCAGAATCAGAGCCTTCAGTTTCAACTGCAGAACTCTTGATTCTACACAACAAAACCATCAGAGATTCGACATCAGAAGTTGCCTGCGGAAGCACTAATAATGAAGTCCTCACACACACACAGATTGGGAGCAGAGGTGGAGAGATTGTAGTGTGTTTTCATCAAACAGACTAAAAACAGGCTAAAAGTGTTTGCAATGGATCGTTTGGGCCCTGAGGCAGCAGCAGTTTTTCCTGAGTGACTTATACACAGAATTAGCCATAATCACTGTTAACAGTGTGGCTCATCAGCTCCATTTACTTGAGTTTATAGTGATTCTCATTGAAGCTTCAGTGAATAAACCCCTGAGCTCATAAATGGACTAAAGAGCTTTATGGATGTTCGCAACGCTTTATTCGCTTGATTAATCTGACAATCAGCAAACGATGTAAATATGCAGGCAGAGAAATTAGAGGCTTTACTAAGAAAAAAACTGAGATTCACATTAATAAAATGAAACACACTGAAACAAACCCACACATATTTACTTTATCAAACCATAATTCCTATTTATTTAACATAAAGCCAATTATTACACTGCAAAAAATGCTTTTCTTACATAGTATTTTTGTCTTGTTTCCAGTCCAAATATCTAAAAATTCTTAAATCAAGATGCTTTCACTATATACGTAACATGACATAAGATATTTTTCTTGTTTTCTGTTTGGGACAGAAACAAGAAACAAGATTTCAAACAGAAACATTTATTTTGTTTTAAGCAAAAAAATTCATTTTCATTTTGACCTGCCGGGATCCAATGTCAGAGTTTCCCAAATTTCAATCGATTTTTTTATTTCTTAAAATATGGACTCTTATATATATATTTAACGTCTTTGGTGACATAGGGTCGTGGGGAGGGAGGTGCCTGAAAGTAGCCCTTGACACGTTTGACCCGTGTGTACCATGTATACCATGACTGAGGTGAGACCCAAAACCAAACCCCCAACTTCTCCCCGGGCGTGTGAGCAATTAAACAGAGGAAAATAAGTATTTGAACACCCTGCTATTTTGCAAGTTCTCCCACTTGGAAATCATGGAGGGGTCTGAAATTGTCATCGTAGGTGCATGTTCACTGTGAGAGACATAATCTAAAAAATAAAATCCAGAGATCACAATGTATGATTTTTTAACTATTTATTTGTATGATACAGCTGCAAATAAGTATTTGAACACCTGTCTATCAGCTAGAATTCTGACCCTCAAAGACCTGTTAGTCTGCCTTTAAAATGTCCGCCTCCACTCCATTTATTATCCTAAATTAGATGCACCTGTTTGAGGTCGTTAGCTGCATAAAGACACCTGTCCACCCAACACAATCAGTAAGAATCCAACAACTAACATGGCCAAGACCAAAGAGCTGTCCAAAGACACTAGAGACAAAATTGTACACCTCCACAAGGCTGGAAAGGGCTACGGGGAAATTGCCAAGCAGCTTGGTGAAAAAAGGTCCACTGTTGGAGCAATCATTAGAAAATGGAAGAAGCTAAACATGACTGTCAATCTCCCTCGGACTGGGGCTCCATGCAAGATCTCACCTCGTGGGTTCTCAATGATCCTAAGAAAGGTGAGAAATCAGCCCAGAACTACACGGGAGGAGCTGGTCAATGACCTGACAAGAGCTGGGACCACCGTTTCCAAGGTTACTGTTGGTAATACACTAAGACGTCATGGTTTGAAATCATGCATGGCACGGAAGGTTCCCCTGCTTAAACCAGCACATGTCAAGGCCCGTCTTAAGTTTGCCAATGACCATTTGGATGATCCAGAGGAGTCATGGGAGAAAGTCATGTGGTCAGATGAGACCAAAATACAACTTTTTGGTCATAATTCCACTAAACGTGTTTTGAGGAAGAAGAATGATGAGTACCATCCCAAGAACACCATCCCTACTGTGAAGCATGGGGGTGGTAGCGTCATGCTTTGGGGGTGTTTTTCTGCACATGGGACAGGGCGACTGCACTGTATTAAGGAGAGGATGACCGGGGCCATGTATTGCCAGATTTTGGGGAACAACCTCCTTCCCTCAGTTAGAGCATTGAAGATGGGTCGAGGCTGGGTCTTCCAACATGACAATGACCCGAAGCACACAGCCAGGATAACCAAGGAGTGGCTCTGTAAGAAGCATATCAAGGTTCTGGCGTGGCCTAGCCAGTCTCCAGACCTAAACCCAATAGAGAATCTTTGGAGGGAGCTCAAACTCCGTGTTTCTCAGCGACAGGCCAGAAACCTGACACTAGATTTATTTAGATGTTTAGTTGAAACATTTAATTAATAAACTAAATTAACCATATAAACTAAATTACTGATCTAATTATTGATCTAAAGCCCACACTGTCACCGTATGGAAATTGAAATGAACTGATGACATCAAATGGCTGTACAGCTTAATAAAATTATGCTGCATTATTTTCCTGTTTAACACTGTAAAGCTGCTTTGAAACAATCTACATTGTTAAAAGCGTTATATAAATAAATTTGACTTGACTTGACTTGACTGATCTAGAGAAGATCTGTGTGGAGGAGTGGGCCAAAATCCCTCCTGCAGTGCAAACCTGCTGAAAAACTACAGGAAACCTTTGACCTCTGTAATTGCAAACAAAGGCTACTGTATCAAATATTAACATTGATTTTCTCAGGTGTTCAAATACTTATTTGCAGCTGTATCATACAAATAAATAGTTAAAAAATCATACATTGTGATTTCTGGATTTTTTTTTTTTAGAATATGTCTCTCACAGTGGACATGCACCTACGATGACAATTTCAGACCCCTCCATGATTTCTAAGTGGGAGAACTTGCAAAATAGCAGGGTGTTCAAATACTTATTTTCCTCACTGTATATATATATATTAGTGCTGGGCAAATTAACGCGGGAGATTAATTTTTTTAGTTTAACGCATTAAAAAATGTTATGCAATTGACGCAGCGTCCGTTTTTTAATCCATTCTTGCCCAGCGTTACATTATATGATCAGGCTCTTATTCATGTAAATGCTTTTAAACAATCTAAGCGCAACAAGACACAAGAGAATGCGCTGTCTGTCAATGTCCTGACACACACACACACGACAAGACACAAGAGAACACACTGCCTGTCAATGTCCTGACACACACACACACACACACGACAAGACACAAGAGAACACACTGTCTGTCAATGTCCTGACACACACACACACACACACGACAAGACACAAGAGAACACACTGTCAATGTCCTGACACACACACACACACACACACGACAAGAGAACACACTGTCTGTCAATGTCCTGTCTGTGTGGGTGTGCCTCATGTCAGCTCATTGAGAGACATGCAAGTAGCATGTCTAAGTGGTGTGGGTTAAGGGTCCTGCACACTGTGCGATTTTTCTAAATCCTTTGCGAATGTTGCTTGTCATACTGTACGAACATACGATCACACTGTAGGATCTCCGTTGTCATTATGTCAGACTGTACGACAGTCAGACGTGAAAAACGGACGCAAGCAAGAGACTCGTCATCAATCCGTGACACGTTCGGTAACGGTGAGCCGCATTCGCAGACACAATGGTAGAGTTCAGCAAACAACAAAAACAAGCGGTGGCATTTTTCATTCACCTGACTCTTTTCGACATGTTCCCTGTTGTGATTTGATGTTGTCGCACGAAATGCGTCATCAGGTTCTGCGCTCCTATTGGTTCTTGATTTGACGGTCGTCCTAGGAGAAGTCACACTGCAGGATTGCGCCTCAAATCTTAAAATCCGAGGTAAAATTTGATCGCAACGGTCATTAATCGGTTGTCGGTGCACATGTCAAACTAAGGATCAAAGACTTCAGATTTTAGCCTAGGATCAGAGAAATCTTTTAGGATTTCAAAATTTGTCTCAGACGGCCAAATCGTGGCCAAAATCGCACAGTGTGCACCCGGCTTTAGTCTGGAGCACAGCCTGTTGACAGTTAAACCCGAGGCAGAAAACAACCTCAATCCTTCTGTCTCCGCAGCGTGAGCCTCGGCTGACAGCGCGCACGCCTCCTGCGCTCTATTGTGTTCTTTGAAACGACAGAGGACGACTTTTTCTATAAACCATCAGGAAACAGCAGCGAGAAGAACATACGCGACAATGTTTACTTTAGTAAACTTGACCAAAACCACACTATTAAAAGCCTTAAACAAGGCTTCAGATGGCACTGGTAACGCCTCGCTAGAGTGGCCAGCCTCGGGAAGCGCCGTTCATTTGCTTTCCACCCGTTAGGAGCTTGTTCTACTGCAGTATTTTTCTGTCGAAATGGTCCCACACTGTAAGCTTTTCCATTGCTTCATTTTGCGAGATATATCTGGTTTGTGGTTGCACGTTGACGCGCTCCGTGAGTGAACAAATAACTGTTACAGCATATTTTTCTTAACCATGCATCAAAAAACAAACAAAAAAGCGTTAAAAACATTTAAACCGTTTAACTGGTAGTATTAATCAGTCAAAGTTCTTACTTTCGGTTAACGGTTAAATGGTCAATAGCATCCCTACACTGCTGTGGACGTTGTTTACTTCGTTAATGTGTTTACTGTGATAATGGACTGAGGATGGGAGAAGGATTCGGTATTCGGATTCGGCCGAATCTTAACCAGTGGATTCGGTATTCGGCCGAACCCCAAAAATCTGGATTCGGTGCATCCCTAGTTGAAGCACACACACACACACACGTAGGTGTTGATGTACCTGCAGTGTCGTCCATGTTGGTGTCTACACTGGTGTAGTTCTCCAGTTTGGCGGTGAGCTCCTGCTCCAGCTGATGGAGGTTCTGCTGGCGTATGGCGTTCTCCACATCTGCTGTGAACTGGATCTGCTCGGCCAGGCACAGAATCTGGAAACAGAGTCACTCCAGAGTCACTTCAGCTGAACCGCAGAAACTCATGGGTGTGTCTGAAGAAACAGACACGTATGTGTGTGTGTGTGTGTTACCTGAGAAGGGAAGCGTGTGGGGTCCACGTTTCCTCTCCTCCCAGCATTCACACACTCACACAGGAGATGCTTCAGGGTGTTTTTCATCTCTGTGGAGAGAGCGCTCAGCCAAACCTGACATCAAAAATATTTATTAAATACAATATTAATATTATATTAGATATAATATAGAATATGTAATATGTAATACAAAAGAATAAACTATAAAATATTGTTAATTATAACTATATAATATAACTACAATATAACAAATATGGCAAACCACAAAAAAAGAATCAAATAGTGGCCAAAAGTGATGTCCATAGATGTCCGTATATTTGTTTTTACAAAACACTAAACTTGGTTTAAATGGTTAGTTCACCCAAAAATTTAAATCCTGTCATTAATTACTCACCCTCATGTCGTTCAAAACCCGTAAGTCTTCCGAACAATTATTAATTAATGATTAATGTCATTTTTGGGTGAATTAACCCTTTAAGGCGATTATCTGACAAGATTATTTGTCCAAAAAAAAGGCAAACTACAGCTACAGGTTTTGTTTTACCATGCAAAGAAAATGCATAGAAAAACAAAAAGCACACATTCACTACAACATAATCAGCTATTAATATTTGGTTGGTTCTCTCTTGTTTTTGCATGTGTTCATAAATTCTTTGCATGACAGCCTGGTCAAAAATGATGTCTGCAAAATTTGCCATGTTTCATTGCGTTATCACAAATAAAACAATCGACTCCAAGCACAACTACGCAATACATGTCCACTAGGGGTGTAACGGTACACACAAGTTCTACAAAATTGCTTTTCATGTATTTGTATTAAACAGTGGTTTACTGAGAAAAAATGTGTCTGTCCTTAAATTAATTCAATATCAATATCTTAAAGATAATGCTGTAAACTATAGGGAGCCCTTACTTGCACATTACTGTAATATTAAAGGTTAACAA
Source organism: Romanogobio albipinnatus (assembly GCA_023566225.1). Lineage (NCBI taxonomy): Eukaryota > Metazoa > Chordata > Actinopteri > Cypriniformes > Gobionidae > Romanogobio > Romanogobio albipinnatus. The sequence continues at coordinate 6,074,989 of CM042247.1, read as the reverse complement.
AAGAGCTCAAATTAGCCTAAATTCAGTTGCTATTTATTTTTAGATATAATAACCAACACTCAAATATCACATTGTACACAAACATGTAAACTTTACATAAGGCAGTTTTTGCATTAACTAAATCTAATGATAGAAATGTTGGCCCATATTGATAGGATAGCATCTTGCAGTTGATGGAGATTTGTGGGATGCACATCCAGGGCACGAAGCTCCCGTTCCACCACATCCCAAAGATGCTCTATTGGGTTGAGATCTGGTGACTGTGGGGGCCATTTTAGTCCAGTGAACTCATTGTCATGTTCAAGACACCAATTTGAAATGATTCGAGCTTTGTGACATGGGGCATTATCCTGCTGGAAGTAGCCATCAGAGGATGCCACGCTCAAAATTGCTTAAATCACCTTTCTTTCCCATTCTGACATTCAGTTTGGAGTTCAGGAGATTGTCTTGACCAGGACCACACCCCTAAATGCATTGAAGCAACTGCCATGTGATTGGTTGATTAGATAATTGCATTAATGAGAAATTGAACAGGTGTTCCTAGTGAAATCTCTCTATTGAACTGACAGCTGTGACACTGAATTCTGAGCGATTACATGACATATGATAGTTTTGATGATAGTTTAAGTTTTAATGTATCCTCAACATAGCTTAAGATGTTGATTCATGTATGAATGGGTGAATGTGAGGCAATGTGTAAAGTGCTTTGGATGGCCATGGGTCTGTTAAAAGCGCTATATAAATGCAATCCATTTACCATTTATCAGTCACGTCACATTAAAGAGCGTCAAAACGGCATTTATCCTTTGAATTTCGTGATAAAATGGACTGAATACTTCATATGTTGGTGTGGGAAGTCGGATTGAAGTGTGTTCCACGCATAAAACAAGCCGACTGTTAACACACGTGCACCGTACCATACGCCCTGTACCGAAACGGTTCGGTACGAATACGTGTACCGTTACACCCCTAATGTCCACACAGACAGCATGAGAGCGCTCTGACCTCCACGTCGTTGGAGATGCTGATGGTGTTCTGGAGCGCCACCGTCTCTCCCTCCAGTGATTTCATGGCTGTGATGCTCTGAAAACTCTGATCAAACTCCACACTGCTGATGCCTTAAACACACAATCATCCATGTCTCTATATGCAGCTGCAGCTGTGTGATAATTGTGAAAAGGTGTGTGTGTATGTGTGTTACCTGCGAAGAGTTTCTTTAGGTGTGTGTGTATGACGGTAGGGTTTGTGGCCTGTCCGAGAATCTCCAGTAGATCGTCGTCTCCAATGAAGTAAAACCGAGGAAATGCAGAACGCTTCTCCTGCATGGGTCACACAGGGGTCGAATGTCATTAAAAATGTTCACGAAATTCCATGAAAATAATAATATATATTTACTTTTAAATATTTATATATTAATATAAATTGATCCTATTAATTATATAAGATTAATATAAAATATATATTTTCATATTGTTAATTTGTATAGATTGACAGCACTAATACACATATTTTAGTTATATATTATAGTTTTTTTATGATGCTTATTTCAGTTTTTTCATGTTTTTGTTATGATGGTAGAAATAATATATCAGTGTATATATATATGGCATGTGCCGGTATCAAGTTTTCATGTTGCGATTAATTGCTGAAGCTTTTATCGCGGTATTCGGTATTATCACGGTATTGAAATTCGTTGCAAAAAAAGTGTTGTCATACTATAACAGGTTTAATAACTTTCTTATAACAAAAGAACTGAACATTTAAATACCATAAAGAAATACACAAAAATGTATAAAGTAAACATTTAAAACAGATTAAAGTGCTAAATAATTATAGCTAAATGAACAATAGGTAACACTTTACAATAAGGTCTCACTAGTTAATACAATAACATTAACAAAAGCGAATAGCTACATTTATACAGAAGTTATTATTCTTTGATAACGTATAGTTAACAAAAAGCAACTGTTAGTTAATGTTAGCTCAGGTCCATTCAATAATACAGTTACAACTTTTGATTTTAATAATGTGTTATTAAATGGAGAAATTTACATTTAACTAAGATTAATAAATGCTTTAGAAGTATTTTTCATTGTCAGTTTTTTAATGAATTAACTAATGTTAAATAATAGAGCCTTATTGTAAAGTGTGTGACTCAACAACAAAAAATCAGAACATATTCAAACAATATCTAGGGCAGGGGTCTCCAAACTCGGTCCTGGAGGGCCGCTGTCCTGCAGAGTTTAGCTCCAACCCTAAATAAACACACCTGAACCAGCCAATCAGTGCATAACTAGGGCCTTGTAAGACACCGATTGGCTGGTTCAGGTGTTTAATTGGGGTTGGAGCTAAACTCTGCAGGAAAGTGGCCCTCCAGGACCGAGTTTGGAGACCCCTGATCTAGGGCATGTAGTCCAGATTAAAATATAGCCTTAAGTCTTTAATTATTGAAGTATTTGGTTATGTGATGAGCACCATAGCAAATAAAGAAAATGGTTTTGTTTACGAGGGTTACCGGGGAAACGGCTGCATTTCTGCTGTTCCGTCAGCGCCCTCTGCTGTCAGAGAGTGAATGTGCACTTCACGCGTTCTGCCATGTGCTCATGCACGTTGAGTTTGTTTACATCAGTGCGCGTTCCTCTTTGACTTGTTCATTTTAAACGGTTGATGGGTAAAGTATTCTTAAAATGCATTCTAAGAAATCGAAAATAATATGTAATAAATAATTATTTACGGTATTTTGAAGTGCCCACGGTAACAATATCGTGCATGTTCATTATTGTGATATATCGTATTACCGTGTACCGGCACATGTCTAATATATACATGGGCGTCGGAACCATTGTATGTGGGTGGGACAAGATCCGATCTGATATGTGATGGGAAAAGGGAGAAGATTGAACTCGGCGAAAGGCGGACTTGAACCGCGGGTCGATTTGTGTCAAAACTAGATGCCGTGCGTCTTACCCCTACACTACTACCACTCTCAGTGAGATGGCGATTCTCGTAACTTTGTCTTTCCGAATCTTTTGGTCTTATTTTCGTTTCTGTTAATTTATTGGTTTATTTGACATTTATTCAAGTTTTTGCTATGACTCTACAAATATGTCAGCAAGTAAATCGATCTATTTGTGCCTAAATCAGTAGCTCTGCTTTACATTATTTATGCGCGAGAGAAAAACATAAGATGTGGAGAATGTGTCCCAAATCAAGACAAGGAAGACTTGCAACTAAGGGGTGTCTTTAAAACAGGACAAATGAATTATATCACATTTTAATATCATTTGTGATATATTATTTGAATATAGGCTTTACCTCCAGGAATTCATTGAGGGATTTCTGGCAGCGCTGTAACTGGTCCAAGATGGTGACGAGAGAGTTTCTGATTCCAGCTCGAGTCGTGAGAGACGTGACCCTGTTGTCCCTCTGAACATCTGACATGATCGCCCTACACACAGACACAAGTGAGTGATTCTACCCTCATCTCTCTCACACCTGTCCCAGCATCCCCTCCCCGCTGACCTGAAATCCTGGTCCACCCTCTGAAAGCGGGCCTGTTCCCGCGGCAACGCCCCACGCCCGAATATGGGCTCAAGGTAGACCCACTTCCTCTGAATGGTGTTGAGGTTCTGGAGGTACTCGTCCAGGTCGGCCAGTCGGGTTTCCCACAGAGACACTTTGTCCTGGAAGCGCAGGTAATACGGCGAGTCTTTGAGCGACTGCAGCAGGCAGCGGTTGTCACCCACCTGGTTGACCATGTCCCTCCAGTCCTTGATGACGCACAGCGAGCCGGCCTGACTGTCTGTGTAGTCCGTCAGGGTGAAGCACGCTCCGGCGCCCCACAATTCCAACTCCCGCAGGGCCTCGCGGATGGTGACCTCCGCCTGGGCGCGACTGTTCAGATCCTGCTCAGAGAGAGAAATGATTGCTGTGTGTTTATGGGGAATCTAACTGCAGAAATTTTCATTCTTGCTCCTCATAACTATTTAACAGCGGTTGCTTCGTATTGTGCAGCATTTCACTCATGAGTGTGTTTGTGTGTGTGTGTGTGTCTGTGAGAGTGTGTCTGTGAGTGTGTGTGTCTGTGAATCTGTATCTGTGAGTGAGTGTGACTGAGTTTGTGTGTGTCTGTGTGTGTGTTTCTGAGTTTGTGTGAGTCTGTGAGTGTGTGCCTGTGAGCATGTGTGTCTGTGAGTGTATCTGTGAGTGAGTGTGACTGAGTTTGTGTGTGTCTGTGTGTGTGTTTCTGAGTTTGTGTGAGTCTGTGAGTCTCTGTGTGTGTCTGTGAGTGAGTGTGTGTCTGTGAGTGTATCTGTGAGTGAGTGTGACTGAGTTTGTGTGTGTCTGTGTGTGTGTTTCTGAGTTTGTGTGAGTCTGTGAGTCTCTGTGTG
>CM042247.1:6043098-6065598 GCA_023566225.1 Romanogobio albipinnatus | reverse complement strand
GCGCTGCAGAGCCTCGTGGTCACCTGACTCGATGATGTCATGCCCGGGTTTGAGCTGGTCCCAGCGAGCTCTGAACTTCTGCAGGTCCTGCAGGTAAACCTGAACCCGCGACTCCACGTTCCCTTTCATCACCTCCACCTGAGAAACACAGCCCCACTGCAGAACAACTCACTAAAATACAACACACTGTCCTTCAACTAACAGTGAGTGATCTCCTGAACTCACTCAGATCAACTCAAATGTGTCATCTTAAAAATAAACTGACGTCTTTTTCATGACAGTGTTATTTTGTATTCATTAATGTTTTGAATTAGTTTTTATTTTTTTATTTTCCATTTCAACTAAAATTGAAAATTTTTGTTTTGTGTTTTTATTTAATAAAAATGAATATGTATATTTAGTTTTTATTAATATATAAATTTCATTTTTTTTTGTAATTTCAATTTTTAAATTATATGTTTTAATTTATTTAAATATTTAATTTTTAAAAATTACTTGTTTTAAAAAAACTGACTTCTGACTATTTAAATATTTTCATTCTTTTTTAATTATATTTTGTATTTTTATTTTAGTTACATTTCTGGTAACTTTTTGTTTTAAGTTTAATTAGTTTTTTTAAAGTTTTTTTTATTAAATTTATTTTTAATCTATCTAGGTTTTTAATTTTAATGATTTTGTTTTAGTAATTTCATTACCTTAACTCAATACAAATTCTGAAAATTTAATTAAAGTAAAATTTAATAAGCAAAAGTAAAAATAAAAAAAAGTATTAGTAAAAAATGTTTTACATACATATTTTATTTTATTTCTGTTACATTTATATTCTTGTTTTAGTTAACAACAACAACACTGAAACAGTATATTATTTTTATTTTAAATTCTACTGGTTATTGTGGGGGAAATTATTTTTATATTTTCCATATTCATTTTAATTTTAGTTAAAGTTTAAGTAATTTTGTTGTGTTTTTGAATTTGTTTTTATTATTATTTTGAAATATGTCTATTTAGTTTTTATTAATTTATATTTCAGTTTTTTAGTAATTTCAACTCAAATATTTTAATTATTTTGTATTATTATATTTTCCATTTTTATTTTAGTTAATGTTTGTTTAAAGTTTTGGTTTAATTAGTTTATTAAATGTATTTTTTTACTTTAATGATTTAGTTTTAGTAATTTGAGCACTTCAGCACTTGAAACAGTATTTTATTGAATTAAAAGAAAAAATACAAATATGGTTGCAAGTGTGTGTGTGTGTCTGTGTGTCTGTGTGTATGTGTGTGTGTGTGTGTGTGTGTGTGTGTGTGTGTGTTTGTACTTGTTCTTTAATCATGAGCTGATGACTCTCCATCATGAGCTCAAACTTGTCCCATTTGGCTCTCAGGGAGCTGATGGTGTCCACACCTCCACCTGCCACGGAGCGCAGCAGCCTGTTCTTCTCCTCCGCCTGCTGGAAGTGAGGCAGTACCTGCACACAACATTTACACACACACATCTTTACATGCTGCCGGTTCTTGGCTAGAATGAGCTGCAACATGGCTCATATTTAAGCTACATTTCCCATCCCACAGTGAACTGAATGAGGGTGTTGATGGAGATGTACCTCAGGTTTCTGGGTCTGTAACTGGCCGTGTTTGGTATTGGCGTCTCCAATCTCATCAATGCTCTCGGGACGCAAGGACAGCGTCTCCATTGCACCGCTCACGAATGACTCAATAACCTGAATGTGACCTGTGTAGGTGAACACACACACAGTGCAAATACAGCCAGCAGAGGTCAATGTTGCACCATCTGATCTCCTACACACCACTGGAAAGATCTGTGCTATAGTATGTGCTTGCGGTTATATGTCTGAGTTTTAAGTTTTACAGCTAATACTTTATATCACAACACTATATTTTTAAAAACACTGGTTTGGAGGATGCATGCCTATGAGCACAGTGTGTGTGTGAATATCTGATCTCACCCTGGATGGATCTCCTCAGGGACGTCAGAAGAGCGTCAAACAACTTCTGGATGAGATCGTCCACGGCTACTCTTACAGGTTCACAGTTCACTGTGATGCAGTCAACCTTCTCTGTGCTACACACACACACACACACACACACACACACATACCGTTAAATGCAGCACAACTTATCAAACACACAGTATATATGCACTGAAGAGACAAAACATTATGACCAGTCACAGGTGAAGCCAAGAATCGTCTCCTAACAAGGCCACATATTAAGGTCTGGGTAGAGTAAACAATCAGGTTTTGTAATCAGTGTTTTGGATGCATGTCAAGGGCCAAACTGTTATGGCAAGGCGACTGGGTCAGAGTATCTTGTGTGTCGCTCCTGGTCAGCAGTGCTGGGATGTTGGGCGCCCAAGGCTCATTGGTGCACGAGGGCAATGAAGGCTATCCCGTCTGGTCCTAGCCAACAGAAAGTCTACTGTGGCACACAGAATGTGATGGTTATGGGAGGAATGTGTCACAACACACAGTGTGTCAGGACCAATCAGAGAGCGTATGATGACCCCAGTCCACCGTCTGAAGCGCCTAGAATGGGCACACGAGTGTCTGAACTGGACCTTTGAGCAGTGGAAGGTCACCTGGTCCGATGAGTCCTGTCTTCTCTTACATCACGTGGACGGGTGCACCGTTTAGGGACGGCACCAGGATCACTGTGGGATGAGCGGTGAAGGGAGTGTGACGCTCTGGGAAATGTTCTGCTGGGAACCTGGCCATTTGTGTGAACGTGAATTTGACACGTGCCGTCTCCCTAAACATTGTTGCAGAGCAGGTCCAGCCCGTCATGACGCTGGTGTTTCCTGGTGGATGTGGCGCTTTTATCAGATAATGCACCCTGACACACTGCACACACTGTCCGGTTTGAGGAACATGATAAAGAGGTCAAGGTGTTTCCCAGATCTCAATCCAATGGAGCATCTGTGGGATGTGCAGGACCAACAAGTTCAATCCACTGCTGCTCGACCTCTAAACCTACAGGATTTGAAGGATCTGCTGCTGACGTCTTGGTGCCAGAGACCACGGCGGGTCGGCACTGTTTTGGCTGACCAACAGTATATTAGACATATCATAATGTTTTGGCTCATCGGTGTATGATGTCACACACACACACGGGCAGATACCTGGGCAGCCGCTCGGCCTCTTTTCCTTTGGCTTTGAGAGCTTTGAAGTTTCTCTCCCAGTCCTGGACACTGTGAAGGTGTTTCTCCACCAGAACATCTACATCCACCTGTCCCAGAACCACCCAGTCCTGGACACAGACACACAGGGAAATCAAACAATCCCAAATGCAAAAAGTAGTGGAAAAAAAGGTAGTCAACAAACATTCATCGTTTACGAAATTAACACAAGTCAAATTAACACAATTTTGAATTAAATTGTCGCGGTATCCTGTTATAGATAAACATCTACCGTGCCTGTTGACAGTTTTGTTCTGTGGGAGGGGCATGAAAAGTCCTCACATCCCCTGCACAGCCTGGAACATAACATTAATATCCATGACCTGACATTTTTTGAGCTATTATCGTTGCTTGCTTCTTCACAAAACCTGCATGATTCTGATGATTCGGCTGTGCAGGTCCACGTTAACTCTGCCTGGCCTTGAACATGGGCTGGTATATGCAAATTGTGGGGGTGTAAATATTAATGATCTCGACTGTGTAGTGCTGGGCGCTATACCGGTTCATACCGAATACCGGTGTTTATTTTTGTTATGATATGAATTTTGATGATACTGCAATACCGGTCGGTATATGTCGCGTTCAGACATTCTGTTTGAGAGGGGTCCCGTTTCACTGTTGCACAGTAGTGCGAGCACAGCTGAGATCGCATCACAGCCTATGGTAAGTCCGAACCCCCCCCCCATTCACTATTCCCTACGCTATCCACTTATATTGTTTACTTGAAAGAGTGAATGAAAACGAGTGAGTGACTTCGGACAGCCGTTGTGTGTACACTCGTTATATGGCGGTGCAATGTGAGATTGAATGAGTGCACTCAATAACGTCCACTATGGTTTCGGACACCACTACAAAATGGCTGTCCCCTCCAATAATGCCCTATTTGAGGTTATAAGGGGCGATTTCGGATTACAGCGGAGAATTCAAACTACACGCAAGAGAGAGAGAGCGGTTTCTGCGCGGAGCTGAGATTAACATTCTCCACATGAATCATATTATAGCACATATAGACCGGAGCGAGCGCGTTTAAGTTTTTTATGGACATATTTCATATACTCTAGTGCCCTAAACATAAATCAGCAGCGTGTATGTGCACATATTTCATCACGTCTTCTTCAAATGAAATGTAACATTATGCAAAGGACAGTGAACATGACCGCGATGACACGATGCTACACAGAAGACGATGAAGTTAATAAATAGACTGACAACTCAAAGAAGAATGGGCATAAATGTAACTGCTTTATTCTTTCTGTGTTAAACTGACGCGTGCCATTTGTTCAGAGACTGTTGTGCTCTTAAATGTACTGAAAATATCCTTAGACAGTTGAATGCTATTCCGCGTTTCTCCCTCGTTTTGTCAGTTTGTTGGGTTAGATTTTTTAAATGCTTAACCCTCTGGGGTTCTTCGGGTCAAAAATGACCCGAAGCGTTTTATAAAAAAATAAAAAAATGGTAGCTTCATCGGAATGGTCCGAAACTTGGTGACTTTATTGGTACTTGGTATATGAACACCCAAAAAAATTGGGGACAGGATTTGAAAAGTCTAAGTGGTCGTAAAAAAAAATAGTCACACTCAGGACCTTCGGGTCAAAAATGACCCCCATAAGGAAATGAATGGGAAATTGGCAAAACGTTTTTTTGTGCATACAATCTACAAATCAGCCAGGATGCAGAAAAAAAAGGACTCAACAGTGAAGGGGTGAATCTCTAAAACATCAAGAGTGCAAAACAGACAAAAAAAACACACACACAAAAACACAATTAGCTTTTGGAATGGCACGTGTTCATTTGTGTGTGCATGTGTTTTTGTGTGTATAAGTGTATGTATGTGTGTGTGTGTGTGTGTGTGTGTGTGTGTGTGTGTGTGTGTGTGTGTGTGTGTGTGTGTGTGTGTGTGTGTGTGTGTGTGTGTGTGTGTGTGTGTGTGTGTGTGTGTGTGTGTGTGTGTGTGTGTGTGTGTGTGTGTGTGTTTTTCTGTTTTGCACTCACCCCTTCTGTGTAAATTTTAGTAAGTTTAGTACTTCAACTTTTTTTTTCCAATATTTTTTATCTAGAGTTTTTTATCTAATATTTATATTTAGTTTTTTCAGCTTTGTGTCAGTTTTTTTTTAATAATATTATTTATTTACTATTATAGTATTTATTAATAATAAAGTTGTATTTTCATTTTAGTTATGCTTATGTTATTTTTATTACTTTTTTATTAATATTTCTACTTAGATTTTTATTTCAGTGTAAATGTTAGATATATTAATACATTAATATTTATATATTAAATATAAATTTATATTTAGTTTTTTCAGCTTTATTTCAATTACAGAAAATATTTTAACAGTTTTGAGTTTTATTTAACAATAACACCTGTCAAAGACACATTTTGAAACTTAATTTCAGCAGATGTTTTTTTCCTTTTGCATATTGCTCGACCAGTTCATTGTGATATAAAAACATGTTTGATTTAATGAGTATGTGCAATGAATAATGTTGGTACTGCATTGAGGTCGGAAAAAAACATTTGAGTTTAATTTTCAGAAGGGTCTAAATTTGAAGAAACCTATTCATTCAGATACTAAACTCATTTATTGTTGGAATTCTCAAAATTTAGGTTGCAAACCTTCCCTTCTGCTATTAGCCACATCAAAAAATCCAATCGAGCAAAACTGAAATAAACCACTTTTATACAAACGCTTTTATTAGGTCGCTTTCTTAGGAAGTGATGAAATGAGCAAAACGCTGAGCTGTCAGATTTGGAAACACACTACTTAATAATTTTGCATACAGTGGGCAACTTGTCTGACTTGTGCAAGTTAATGAATCTACGATGATGGATCATCGTCAGCGAACAGAGCGTTTTATACGGCTAATTAAAGCAGCACCTGCCCACTGATCGGACATCTGCTGTTAGCAGACACTCAGATCTCCGACAGAACGACTCGTATGAGCTTTCCCAGCCGTGCTGCTAAAGAGGAAGCGCTCAGCCCGTTTCCCCTCTGTGTGGGCGGCAGAAATCAGAAGTGAGTTTGAGTGCGAGTGGGCTGGGATTCCCCGTGACAGTACTAAAGTGTCCTTTGGCACAGTGTGCGCTGGTCTAAACCACAATTGAAAGCAGTTTCAAGAATGGAAGTTTGTAAATGCTAAAACACAATAAATAGATGTTAACACTTGTTATATCTTTAAAATAAAAACTAGTGCACTGATCTAGACGTCATTTGGGCATCTTAGATGCATTCAACATGTCGAGGTAGGCAGTTCGCTCGGTTTTACGCTGCAGGTAATGTCTAATAAACAGGGGATCTGGTTGGACGTGTGTGTGGGTGGGTGTTCACGGTGTTTTCTTTAACATCACTATAAAAGTGACCTCAGTTTATGACCTTTATGTGCAGAAATTCCCATCATGTTCTAATATTCTAATACAATTGGAATCCACCATGCATGCATTAATGGTCCAGAACTTTATTACAATCAACATTTCTCTCAACTAACACTTTTAAGAGAATATTGCAATGTATTCTGGGATTGTTTTATCCTTGAAGGGTGTACTGGAGTTCAAAAGTTTGAACTGGAAGTCTCATCACAGCTGCATTTATTTGACCAAAAATACAGTAAAAACAGTGAAATATCATTATAATTTAGAATAACTGTTGTCTATGTGAATATATAGTGAAGTGTAATTTATTCCTGTGATCAAAGCTGAATTTATCATCATTACTCCAGTCTTCAGTGTCACATGATCCCTCACTAATCATTCTCATATGAGGATTTGATGCTCGAGACACATTTATGATTATTATCAGTGTTGAAAACATATTTCTGTGGAAACCGTAAAACCTTTAATTTTTCATGATTCTTTGATGAGTAGAAAGTTTGAAATGTTTGAAATAAAACAGTTTGCAATGTTAAAAATGTCTTAACTGTGACTTTTGATCAATTTAATGCATCCTTGATTAATAAAAGTATTACGTTTACTGACCCCAAACTTCTGAACGGTAGCTAAAATCTTAAAACGCCCCAAAATCATTGGTGCATCAATGACGTTACCCAGTTAGACAGCTCACTAGGGTTTGAAACGCAGTCTGTGTACCTTAAACTTGTCCAGCACTTGTGTGAGTCGACTGAAGAGGAGTTCAGCTTTGCTGAAGATGGTCAAGAAGCCGCTGGCGTTGCGTTCGATCATGCAGGTGAATATGGGCTCCTCTCCCGTCTCGCTCACGCCCTTAAACTGGTTCGGGATGCAGATGAACCGTTTCATCTCGCGGTAGTACTTTGCCCTGACCTCTTCAAACGCAGGACGGAACTGCAGCCGCCCCTGCCTGAAGAAACAACAGTCTTTGTGAGTAAATGATGAGGTTTTTGAGTGAGCTAGTCCTTTAAAACGCATCAAGAGGACAGAGGCTCTTACTTGAAGATGAGGTCGATGTTAATCTCCGGCAGGTTCTTGTTGAGGGCCTCCAGTCCCACCTGATACTGATGCTCCAGAGCTTTATACAGCTGATGGTTCCAGTGCTGACGCCAGGCCCTCATGTCTCCTGTACGAAATCCCTGAACACACACACATCCAGGCATGTTTTTAGGATGCTGATAGAAACACTGAGCGTTCCAAAACCCAGTGAACTGCCTACACAGACAGTATTTCTAGACACCATTATGCCACCGCTTTATAAGCACTTCTCATTTCAACTTTGGGAAGATTGTTGCCGCATGTTGTGTTCCCAGATGCACAATATAAGCGACCTAAACTGAGTTTGTGTGGGGCAGCATTTACTGTGAAGCGAGCCGCTCTGCAGACTCATGATTACCTGAGACTCCAGTGTGGCAAATCCAGTCCTGAGATCCTGAAGACCATCTTTCCATCTTTGCTGCTGACGCAAGAGATCCACTCCCATCAGACACACCACCTATAAAACACACGCACAAAGCCACAGTCAGTCAGCTATTCCATGTTCATCTGTGCCTCGATGCTCCAAATGTGCGCGTTTGAGGTCAGGATGAAGGCCTGAGGAAGAGGAAAGCGCGAGATCACCTTGTCAGTGAAGTCGGTGTGCCACTTCCTGAGTTTGCGGTTCTCCGTGGAGAGTCTCTCAGCGGCGCTCTGCAGTTTACTGATGTACTGCTCCAGCTCTTTAGGATTCTCCCATGTGATCTGGAGTTTTCCGCCTTCCTCCCGAGATTGAGACCGTGGGTTCTATTGTACAGCAAACAGAAAGATGATGTGACAAAGTGACTGGTTTATTATACTATGACACTCAAAACACTGCCTGTAGTCATTTATCATGCAAAATACACTGCAGTTTAAAAGTTTGGGGTCCGTAAGAATTAGGGTTGGGAATTGAAAATCAATTCCAATACTGGAATCGGATATTTAAGGCCAGGAATCGGATACTTATTATAAAATTAAAACTTTGATTCCTCTTATCGATTCATTTGTGTGCATTTTAGTATGACCTGCACTCTGCAGTTGCACACACATCCAGAGCGCGCACACAGAAAGCCACCTCTCTTAAGCCGCATTTCCACCACAGGAACTTACCCCAGGGACTTTGGGGTGGTACTCGGTGTGTTTCGACCGCAGGAACCAGGGTCTAAATGAAGTTCTGGGTAAATATTTCCCCCTCACAACGGCACTGCTTGCGAGGCAGTACTTTTTCAAAGTTCAAGAACTTTCGGGGGTGGGTTTTGCTGATTGGTTCACGCAGCCTTTTGATTGGTCGACTTGATGCAGCATTTTATTTCAGACACTATTTTTAAAAGTCTGTGGCGTTGCGTGCAGTAAGAGTTGTTTGCTATTCGAATCAACAATGGAGTTTTAAAAATACGACCGATGGGCCGAGGACGAGGTTCAGGCTTTATTAAGAGTATTTGCAAAGGACGAAATCTTGTGGGAACTCTAAAGTTGACGCGCGCAGTCCTACGTCACCGGACTAATCTTCACGGTACTTTAGACCGCGATGGAAACGCAGACAGCAGCAGGTCTGGGGGGAAAAGAGTTCCTGGGACAAATTGTTATCCGGGTAATTTCGTTGGAAACGGGGCTATACTGTATAGGGAATTTTTGTCCACGTATGTTAGCACTCGAACATTCAAATACACACAAAAAATGTCATCCTTGTGTAAACAGCTGTTTATGTCTTAAGTGAACGTAGAAAACGCATGTATATTGGATCTTAAAGTGACAGCAGCCTAATGAACCTGCTGCCGTCTCTATAATAACGTATTAAAACAACAAAAGACAATTTACAGTTTCTGTACCTGAATACAATTTTCAGGTATTTCAATCGTATCTTTGTTGAGTTGCTTTTTGTGGGATTGCTCATTTGTTTATTTTTGTGTTTATGTGTCTTTAATAATGTTATGTGTCTTTATGTTAATGTTAAATTTATATTATTTAGGGTAGTGGTTTTTGCTATGGTATTTTTTTAGCTCCTTGTGTAAATTGTGTAAATGTTCTTTATCGTGTTGATGTTTGTTCTTTCCAATAAGACTTCAATATCTACGTTTTTTTACCTTATTGGAATCAAAATTAGTATGGATAAAATGGGAATTGATAAACATAATCGGAATCGTTAAAATTCAATCTATACCCAATTCTAGTAAGAATTGTAGGGCTGCAACAACTAGTCGATAAAATCGATAATGAAAATCATCGACAACGATTCTCATTATCGATTAGTCAGGTCTGCCTGTCTGACCAGGTCTGTATTAATTATTACTTGTATAACCACAAAAATACCAAATAGTTAAACTATGGTTTTGTGGTTACCATGGAATAACTACAACAACCCTGTTATTTATTATTATTTTAATTTTATTTTTTGTTCATTGTAAAACCTGTTAATTTATATATTCACTATGTATGTGTTCATAGCACTCAGCTGACACGTTTGTTTGAAGCACAGCATTGGGCAGGATGTGGAATAGTGTGTTTTGTCAATAAAAAAAGGGCTTTTTATCTGATTAATCAAAAAAAATCATCTGCCAACTAATCGATTATCAAAATAATCGTTAGTTGCAGCCCTAATGAATAGTTTTTTTAAGAAATGAATCCTTTTATTCAGCAATGACACACTAAATTGATCAAAAGTGACAGTAAAGACATTTATAATGTTACAAAAGATTCTCAAATTAATGCATCACAGTTTCCACAAAAATATGAAGCAGCACAACTGTTTTCAACACTGATAATAATCAGAAATCATCCTATTAGAATGATTTGTGAAGGATCATGTGACACTGAAGACTGGAGTAATGATGATAAATTCAGCTTTTGATCACAGGAATAAATCACACTTTACTATATATTCACATAGAGAACAGTTCTTTTATTTTTTATCTGTTTTTAATGTATTTTTGGTCAAATAAATGCAGCTTGGGTGAGCAGGAGAGACTTTGTATATTGTAAAATACTATAGAATAGTTTGATGTCAGTAGGAAATGGGTTACCTTGATGACCTGCTCAAAGGCCAGAGCACAGCCGAGCATCATGGGCCGTTGAGAAGGTATCATCTGCTGATCGATGGTGTTGTAGAAATGAGCCACCTGTTAAATACACAAATACACTTGTACTCGCAACACGTGTCTACATGCAACACAATATTTGACATGAGAAAACATTGCGGGGGAAGCTAAACTACAAGCGAATTAAAATTAAAGTTGATAAACAGCTCAAACTACTAACAAAGGATAACTTGCTACAACTAAACTATGTAAGAGGGCAGTATCTGTTAACTGAATGGTCAACTGGAGTGTTGACTCAAATTAATTAGTGATTCATTTCAAACGATATGAATAAACTGATTCACAATGCCACCTGAGAGAACATTCTAGAACTGAATATCGTCTAGAAATGTCAACTGTTGGGTTAGTAGTCATATTGGTACCAAAAACACCTCCGGTCCATTTGTATATGTGTGTTCACACACCTGTTTGAGGATGATGGCCTGCCGGTAGAACTTCTCTGCGGTGTTTGCCGCCTGCTGGATCTTAGCAGGGATGGTGAAGCCCAGAGCTGACAGCTGCCGCACCTCTCTGAGCAAACTCACCAGCCGGTCCGAGTACTGGATCTTCAGCTTACCATCCATGTGATCCAACTCCATGACACGATTACTGGCCTGCAAACTATTCATGTGAACCATGAGCTGAAGGTGGTTATCTTTACAATTATACTAAAAGGCGGGAGTACACTGTGCGAGTTCGGACACTCGGGAGGTCGTGAGATATTGCACACGGTATAGTTAACTTAATAATCGGCACGACATGGTTTCCTTTCAACAGAAACAACCAGAGAGAGAGAGAGAGAGAGAGAGAGAGAGAGAGAGAAAGTGCGCGTGTGTGTGACAGTGTATGTGCATGCTGTATGGTTGCAGCATAATAATACTCATAGATTTAGCCTATGTGAAGTGGATGTGCATGATTTGGCAATAGGGAACAGCCTATACACTGTTGAAAATCGGGCCGACTCCCCAAACTTTTTAAAGGTCCCAAGGCATGACATTTTCATTTTATGAGGTTTTTCAACATTAATACGAGTTCCCCTATCCTGAATATTGTCCCCAAGTGGCTAGAAATTTTGATCGGTGTAAACCGAGTTCTGGCTGTCTTTCTCTGCCTTTGAGAAAATGACAACCCAGACGAGCTGATCTTTAATTCTCCTGTTATGACGTCATAACAGGAACGGTTACCTCCCTTTCCTCCGCCCAGAGAATTTGGCATGCCCATGCGAGCGCCATATTTGTTTGTCCTCTAGAGATAATGGCTTGGGAACGAGTGAATGCTGGTAGTTTCTCAGTGTTTGGATGTACAAATGAAAACAGAAGTCTTTTTTCAGTTTCTTCTGATCTGTGATCAGTGATTTCTGATGTGTAGCTAATTATTCAAGTTCACACCGAACTTTATTATTCGTGCACACACTGCGGCTTCTCTCTCGCCGGTGTCCGGTTAGCGAACAAATCATTCTTTTGAACCGGTTCTTTTTAGTGAACCGGTCGAACCGGTTCACCAAATCAGACTGAATCGTTCTAAATGGTTCGAAATAACTTTCTGACACGAGTGACAGTCCCTCCGACTAGAAATAAACTAATAACCTGACGTATATGCTTTTAACTACAACAGTTCACTGAACTGAGACACACTGAGAGAACTGATGAGAAGTGAACTTGGGTCCATTCGTCTCTCTGGCAGGCTCGTTCCTCGTAGTCCTCGTTAAACCACACACCCGCCGCTACAAGATCTAATACTCATTTCAAATGCAAAGATGTCAGCCAATTACAACAGTGGGCGTTTTCACTGAAGTCTCACAGCAGACACGCCCCTTGAAACAGGGCATTCAGCCAGAGGGCAAACATCAGTATAGAAAAAATGCCTTTTATTTCTAAATTATGACATTTTATTATGTACAAATCATACTAACAATATAAGTACACCTCAGAATACATTATAAAATAAGATTAAAAATCCATGCCATGGGACCTTTAAACCTGTTTAAAAGTGATCGGGAGGTCGTGCGGTGCTCGTAACGTGCTCGGCTCGTCTCGTAATTCCTCTCACACGCTGCGAGCCGTGACCATACGAGCATCAGCGATTTCCACGCTCGTACGACAGCAAAAATCGCATTGTGTACGTCCGGCTTAAAAGGCCTTTTACTATGAAATGCCCTTAAAAGTATGTCTACATGTTTGTTGCATGTGTGTGTTAACCTGATTCCAGATTTGGGATCGGAGAGTCCTGACAGCAGGTCTCTGGTCCAGTCTTCAAACTGCTCCTGCTCGTACGACCTCAGCTGCTCCTGCAGCTCATCAGAGAAACGGACCAGTGACCGAAACCCAGACAGGTCAGAGAGCAACGCGTCTGCCATCTTCAGAGAGTCCTCCACCTACACACACACAGACTTCACTGCTATAACTAGTGACCAATTCAAGTGCTTCACCACTTTAATGGTACGGGTGCTTGTGAAGGCATTTCCCAACAGGCAAAAGTAGGCTCCTTTCAGTAAAAGTCCAACATATTAGGAATACTTTTAGCTGTGTTGCTATGTGTCATGAGTAAGCAGTTGAGTAGGCTAACACTCTCTGTAGAGCGAATGTGAGCGTCTCGCCTATAATAAAGAGAGAAAACCCATCCAGCATTTTCTGACATGACGCGCCACAACTGTTTGAGGATGAGTAAACATTATAAACATTTGTCTTTCTGAACGTGTGCATGATGATGCGGTAATGAAGCGTCTATGTTAGCGTGTAGCATCGCAGTCAACCCAGTTTGCCCACGCGTCCATGACCTGTTTAATCTTTGAAGGTCTAAATGCAATGATTTTTGGCCAAAATGTAATGTCTTTTCCCTTGAACGAATCAGCCACGCCCCTAACTCACGCTATTGGCTGAGCTGGAAAGTGATTGACAGATCTGAGCGGACGCTCTCAATGATTTGATGGTGACTGGGAGGCTCAATGTTCACACTTCTGGGGAGATAAACCCATGAATGGCATACTAATAGTGAACAATGAACATTAAACTGAGTTAAGAGAATGTATTTTAACATTAAAAATCTTACATACTTCACCTTTAATGCATAACACTACAGGTGAATAGGGTAAAGATAATTAACTGTTAGATATCACCACACTTAGTTTCAACAGTTGCTTAATCACAGAACATTGACGCTTTTCTGAAATGTTGTTGCATTATCTAATTAAATATGCACTAAATTGCATAAATGTCCAGCATGGGAATCAGAACATTGGATAAAGCTATTTTGTTGACATATTAAAGGTTTTTACGGAGGGTTTTTTGGATATTTATCACTCCATTAACCAGAAATAACAGAAAAATATATATTTTCATCATGTTTTTGGAAATATATTATAAATATAAATCAGCCAAATGATATATGAACAAAACCCTCTGTAAAAACCTTCAGATTATAGATATAAACCTGTAAAGTCTGGTGCAAGTGCTGCTAAAAGTGGAGATTGCTGGATGAAAAAGCAATGGATCTGCATGTAGTGTCTTATATTGCTCATTTAAATGCTGTCCATTAATTAATCCTGTATAAACTCATGAAAATCGTCCGTGTGTACGCACCTTAAGCAGCAGCTGTCTGACCCACACGATATTGTTGACGACCTCAGGAAGGTTTCGTCCTGCAAGAGGACCAGTTTTCTCTCCTGGAGCGCCATGACATCGGCTCTCAAAATCTGCCCGCAATCCTGCATGACAACACAGCTAGCATGAAAAACTCTTTAAAGACCTGTCTTTCTCTCCTCAAAGGATGGCAGTTCTGAATCTAAATGCCCTTCGTCATTTGTGAAACTTTAGCTATGTAAACTCTAGCGAGCTTCATAACGTAGAAGGTCCTGATGTAGGTCCCAAAATGTGTGTTTCAGATCAGTCAATTATGTGGTTTGGTTTCAGTTAGGATACTGTCTCAGAAGGTAGCTGCCTATAGACAGTATTCAGTGAACTGGTGATATATTGCTCAGTGTGTGTGTGTGTGTGTGTGTGATCTGACCCTTGTTGTAGTCCAGCAATCGTGTGAGGAGCGTTTCTCTCTCAGGCTGCAGTTCTTTGCTGATTGTGGGTCGTTTGATCAGATCTCTGTGTTTCTGAAACGCCTGTAGCAGCTGAAACGACAGTAAGAAAATGTGCATGTCTGTGAGTTTATTATAAATCTGGGGTCAAACATCAAGCACACAGACAGTCTCGAGGTTCACAAGGTTAACAATTTGAGTTTTGTTTGAGAAATGGATATAAGATATTTAACTATGCTTTCTGAGAAAATTTAACAATGTCTCACGGTTCTTCTAATACACTACTGTTCAAGTAGTGTTTGGGGTTGGTATGATTTCATCAAGGCTGCATTTATTTGCAATAATCAGACAGTCTCTTTCTGTCTAAGTGGGCGGTTCTTGACTAGCGTAAACTGTAATATGGACAAAAAGCCAAATGTCCGGACACACATGACTAGTGTGAGGGTGTGTACCTGCTGCGGACTGTCCTGTGCATCTATTATGAAGGACTTGAGTTTTCCAGCTGCTTCCTGTTCTGCTGGAGTGATGAGTCGATCAAACTGAGACACTGCGGCTCTCCATAAGGGCTAAACACACACACACACACATATCGATATATCAAATAATCAATATGATGGAAATACAATAGTGAAGGTTTTGTGCATGTGTGTACCTCAGTATAAGGGTTGTAGTGTATCGGGTTGAGTCCCGTGAAAGGCTGATACACACGTGCGGCTGAAACCTGCTGATTCCCTCCGGATAACAAGCGCTGCAGTTTTTCACACACAGATCGCACCTGCACCACCTAAAACACACACACACACACATGAGATAATGCACCAGATTATACAGCAAAGACTAATAGGTGTGCGGCCCGACCTCATCCAATCGCTGGCCGAGGCTCGGTAGCCCCTGTGGGCGGTGCTTCTCTCCGCTCCATGGATGAGGTGAGTAGCGTTTCCACACCTGACCAGTCAGGTGTTCACAGGCCGCCACCCACTGCTCACAGACAGCCACGCCCCCTTTAAGCCCCTCCCTGACTGTGAAATAAGGATCTTCCCACAAGCGCAGTGCATTCAACTTCCTCTGTACAAACCTGCCGAGAGCTCCGCCTGTCCACACACATACATCAGGAACGTCATTAGTACTTTCTCAAATATATTATCAAGTCAAGCATCATTATTACTTATTAACACTTGATGTGCACCTATGACATCCATGAGTCTGATCATGCGTGTCTCGGGATAGGGGGCGTGCTCATTCTGCTTCCACACGTCATCCACGGTCTCACGTGTGCTCTCAATCAGGTCCAGTACCTCCACCAGACTGAAACTATCCAGATTACTGTAGTCCTGAAACAAACGCATGTAGGGTTAAATGTTCTTGGTTTTAAGCATGAAATTAAAATGTTAAAATACCTAAACCGACTGGATCTGATTTAAAGTTGACGTAAAAAGCCAATTCATGGACCCCTGTGTTATTGTTAACTATTAAAAATATTCCGTTCATTGAATTAAAAAATAAAGTATAAATATTAGATGAAAAACTTAAAAAAGTAGAAATGAATCATTAGCAACTTACTGAAATAAAATAAGTTAATAATAATAGACGTCCGCATTGTTATTGTTAACTAACGCTAAACTAAAACGATTAAAATCGTTTTTGGTATAAAATATAAATATTAGATGAAAATTAGATGAAAATAAATTGAGTTAAAATAATAATAAATAGAAATAGAAAAAACTGATCAAATTAAAGCTAAATAAAAATATTTTAAAACAATAATAAAAATGACAAAAGCACAAAATTCTAAAACTTCAACTAAAATTTAAATTAAAACTGAAAAAACGCATTTCAAACTATGAATAAATGCCATAATAATATATAAATAATACTACAAAAACAAGGTCATGGTACAACTAGGCCTGTCACGATAATTACTTCCGTTGGGCGATATATTGTGCACATTGATATATTAATGCACTGAACATACACTCACCTAAAGGATTATTAGGAACACTTGTTCAATTTCTCATTAATGCAATTATCTAATCAACCAATCACATGGCAGTTGCTTCAATGCATTTAGGGGTGTGGTCCTGGTCAAGACAATCTCCTGAACTCCAAACTGAATGTCAGAATGGGAAAGAAAGGTGATTTAAGCAATTTTGAGCGTGGCATGTTTGTTGGTGCCAGACGGGCCAGTCTGAGTATTTCACAATCTGCTCAGTTACTGGGATTTTCACGCACAACCATTTCTAGGGTTTACAAAGAATGGTGTGAAAAGGGAAAAACATCCAGTATGCGGCAGTCCTGTGGGCCAAAATGCCTTGTTGATGCTAGAGGTCAGAGGAGAATGGGCCGACTGATTCAAGCTGATAGAAGAGCAACTTTGACTGAAATAACCACTCGTTACAACCGAGGTATGCAGCAAAGCATTTGTGAAGCCACAACACGCACAACCTTGAGGCGGATGGGCTACAACAGCAGAAGACCCCACCGGGTACCACTCATCTCCACTACAAATAGGAAAAAGAGGCTACAATTTGCACGAGCTCACCAAAATTGGACAGTTGAAGACTGGAAAAATGTTGCCTGGTCTGATGAGTCTCGATTTCTGTTGAGACATTCAGATGGTAGAGTCAGAATTTGGCGTAAACAGAATGAGAACATGGATCCATCATGCCTTGTTACCACTGTGCAGGCTGGTGGTGGTGGTGTAATGGTGTGGGGGATGTTTTCTTGGCACACTTTAGGCCCCTTAGTGCCAACTGGGCATCGTTTAAATGCCACGGCCTACCTGAGCATTGGTTCTGACCATGTCCATCCCTTAATGACCACCATGTACCCATCCTCTGATGGCTACTTCCAGCAGGATAATGCACCATGTCACAAAGCTCGAATCATTTCAAATTGGTTTCTTGAACATGACAATGAGTTCACTGTACTAAAATGGCCCCCACAGTCACCAGATCTCAACCCAATAGAGCATCTTTGGGATGTGGTGGAACGGGAGCTTCGTGCCCTGGATGTGCATCCCACAAATCTCCATCAACTGCAAGATGCTATCCTATCAATATGGGCCAACATTTCTAAAGAATGCTTTCAGCACCTTGTTGAATCAATGCCACGTAGAATTAAGGCAGTTCTGAAGGCGAAAGGGGGTCAAACACAGTATTAGTATGGTGTTCCTAATAATCCTTTAGGTGAGTGTATAATCATAATATAACCGTAATAATGAAAGTAGGCCTACACACTTTCAAATGACAACAAACTTTTAATTTTTAAGAATATACTGTAATTGAAGTGTCAAAAAATTACTTGAATAAATAAACCTATGCTAACAAAAAAGTGCAAAGTAACATGTACCACTGTTTTTATGTACACATAATGGGCAATATATCAAGTCAAGTTGATATATTGATTATCATGACAGACCTACATACAACTGTGCGCATGAGCATCAAAACTCTTAATGTGTGTGTATGTACCTTCTCAATAGTGGTGAAGAGCTCAGAGAAGTGTGCCGCCCGCTCTCTCGCGCTGCTCTGCTGTCCAGAGTGACTGACATCGGCCCAGAAGCAGAACTCATCCAGAGGGGTCGTGATACCTGCACGCATCAGCATGTGGACTTTATTCCCACTGGAACTTTAAATGTATAAAAACACAAGATGAGACAACTCACTCGACACATCCGACTCCGAGTGACTCCGTTTCCCAGAATCCTTCGGTGCTGAGTGTCTAAGCACAGAGCCCAGCCCGACCTCAAGATCGGTGAGCAGAGACTGAAGCTTTGAGTCGAACGACTGACTCCATTTGTCATCCTGCAGAGAGCAGAAAACACATTAGAAACCCAACAGCACATTCACACGCGCGTGACACACGGCCCATGAGTCTGACCTGCAGCAGGACGGGACCGTAGACCTGTCGCAGGGCCTGGTACAGGGTGCTGATGGGAGACTCCAGCATGGAGGACACCAGGACGGATCGGTGCAGGTTGTCCTCTGACACCACACACGGATGAGGTTTGAAGAACACCAGAACCCTGCCATCGCCGTCCATACTCTCCAGCTACACAAACACAACATCAGCTTTATCTTTGGCTTTTCTGAGAATGCTTGGGAGCTGAATGTAGAGCTGGGTGGTTTATTGAATGTCATTTCAATATTGCAATATAAAATAATGCTAATTACTGTGAATATCAATGCATGTTTTATTCGGCCTTTAAGTTTCCTAAAAACTGTGCCTCTAATATCAATAGCAATCATTCTACATGAACATGAATCACTGAATTAGTGTTTTGAACTGATTCATTGACATAAACAGTAAACTTTGGAAGTTTGATTTGATCATATTATGGTTGTTTTCCATGTTCATTTTTCTGTAGTGTGTAATGTTGCAGTTTGAGCATGAAAAAGCTCTGCAAAGAGAGATCTTCTCTATATCAGAGTCTGTTTCTGAACTCCTGAAACGCCTCCATCTTGAGTTTCTTCCGGGAACCAACCCGTCACAATATTCCTCATTTGAATAATTAATACAGAGAATAATGGGGCGGGCCTGGTTGAGTTTGTTAGTGGTGTGTTGAAACTGGTGGTTATGGTAAGGGGCGGGACATTTCCCAAACACGCTGGAAGCGCTTGACCAATCACAACACACTCGTCCAGTCGACCAATCAGAGCACATTGCTTTTCAGAAGGAGGGGCTTCATAGAGACAGGAACTAAACAGAGCGTTAGTATCCGCGTTACCATTACAGATTTGCGCAAAACTTTTGCAATATTTTCTAAATGTTGATAAAAATAAACTACTTCGGAATGATAGCGTTTCCATTAACTAATGTTATGCGACTAAAACTTATTTTTTTCCTCTCGTGATAGTAGGTTAGCGTATATCCCAGCCACCGCACTAGCCATTATTTTTAATGGAAGGAGATGTAGGCGTGTTATCCAAGCATTAATGGCAAGGAAAGCCCCTTGTACTTGAGAGCGGCCACATATCTGGGTGTTTTTCCCTCCTTTCTGCTTCAAGGTCTTGATAAATTGTGGCATTTCTTTGTTGTTTAGAATCCAGTATTCCCGTAATTTGTCTTTTATGAGTTTAATAAAGAACTTCTTCTGTCCAAACATACCGCGCCATCTTTAAAGACTGATTGACTTTTACGTACGTCAGGTGACCTGAAAAAAACTGTTTCCATTGCAGCTTTGCGAAATATTCCTTTTTCCGAATTGCCTGAAAAAGCACCTCATGCAAGCGGAAAAACTTTTTAGCGATATATGGAAGCTTTTGCGAAATTGGCATTTTTCAATTCATAGTTTCAATTTGCGCAAATTGAAGGGTAATGGAAACGCAGCTACTGACACACTGGGAAGAGACGAGCTGAAACAATGGAGAATATGGGGAAAATAATGTGTTTTATGAACATTCAAGCATGAAAATCTGTTCTAGTAGAGCCTGAAAACAACATCAAGACTTTGTAAAAGAGCATAAAAGGGCCTCTTTAAATAACTAAAAAATCTTTCCATGTCAATGAATCAGTTCAAAACATTAATTAAAGATTTGTTTACACCATCACTCAAAAGAGTTAACTGAAGCATACATTAAAAATATATTTTTTCATTTGTTTTAAAAAAGTATTAAGAAGATCATGTAGTAAACAATGTAAGACTGATGATATATTGTGACATATAGGGCCCTATCATCCACCCGGGGCAATGTGACACCAGATGCGACGCAGGTGTTTTTGCTAGTTTCATCCTAACACACTTAGCATTTTAACATCCAGCTCCATGTTGTTTAACCCTCTTCGTTTAGGGGTTGCATTGGTCGTCTTCCCGGTCGTAAGTGACCGGACACCTAATAATTAAACTTCCTCCACCCCAGTACAACCAATGCAATTTATTTTTCTTCAAAAATATTTTTTCTTTTTAATTTTGTATTTTGAGATGATTTGATGGTATTTTTTTTATATTGGTGCAATAATTATGGTCTATTTTTGCCATTGAAAATCATACAAAAATTATTATTAATTTTCAGGTTAAAATAGAGACTAGGCCTTCAAAATAAATTTAAGACAGATTAGCGCCCTCTTTTTGAATTATGTAAGAAATCATGCAACCATGGGTGTACTCACGAGGTCTCTATGGAGAGGCTTGAGAATTCGCTAGTTCTCATTTGAACACATTTATTGATTTTTTTTTTTGATGAATATATACATTTAAATAATCTCAAAGACTATTTATTTTAAAGTTTTAGATTTTTTTTGTTGTTGTTAGAAATATAGATTTTTTTTCTGTGAATTTGTGTTTTTGCAGATTTCCCATTCATTTCCTATGGTGGAGTATTTTTTTTACGACCACTTAGCATGCTCGAATCATGCCCTCAATTTTTTGTGTGTTTACATACATAATGCTAGAAAAGTCACCAAGTTTCATATCATTCTGATGAAGCTATGATTTAAAAAAATTCAAAATGTGGTTCATAGGTTCAGTTTTTCATAGGCGTGTGTGTGTGTTTAACTGTGCGTGTGTGTGTGTGTGTGTGAGTGGATGTGTTAATATCACACTCTTGATGTTTTAGAGTGTCACCCCTTTACTGCTGTGTACTTTTTTTCAGCATCGTGGCCGATTTGTAGATTGTACACACAAATATTCGGAGAATTTTTGTGTTTTTGCCGATTTCCCATTCATTCCCTATGGTCGGTCATTTATGACCGAAGACAATGAATGCTACTTTTTTTTACGACCAATTAGCATGCTCGAATCATGACCCTGATTTTATGTGTGTTTACATACCTAATGCCAACAAAGTCACCAAGTTTCATATCATTCTGTGATTTTTTAAATTTCAAAACATAAACTTTTCCAGTCAGAAATGACCGAAGAGCACCAGAGGGTTAAATAGCAAATCCACTCGCGTCATCTGTCCGCCCATGGGCGTGCTGGTCTGAAAACCAGGTGTGTTCAGGAGCATTGTTGGCATGTTGGTATTTTGAGGAACTGAAAACGGCTGCGCCATTGACACAAACCTGCTCTCAAGTCGATAGCGCAGTATTTTAAGTGTTTTTAAAGGGTGTGTTAGTAACATGAGCCTATAGGTGGTGCACAACACACACAATCTTCTTGTTACACACACAGGGATGCGCAGCAGCACACGCACATGTTTAAACATTAAAAATAAAAGGATTCCTCTCTGGAGAAGCGTTCAGTGCGAGCGCAACTGGCTTTTAAAGGGAAAGGGAGATGAGACGTGCAATAACCAACGTGCAATAACGCGGCAACCGTTTTTTATCCATCATTGAACTAGCAAAAGTGGATTCCGACGTGCCCTCAGTGCACCTGCCTGTATGCCGTGCGCTTCAGATCGGTAAAAGAGAGCCCTTATAATTAAACGCTTACATTTTATACTTTCTAGTGTTAATCTTAGGGAGGCACCGAATGTTCGGCAACCGAAATTATTTGGCAGAAAATAGCAAAAATTGCACTTTCAGTGCTCGCCGAATAAGTGAAAAGACTGAATAAATTTAACCGTACAATAACGTTTTTGAAAACGCAATCAAATATAGCAACCAGCGCGTGTGAAAGAGAGACGCGCTTAGAGACACTAAATGCAGCACATGTCGGAAGTGTGGAAGCATTAAGCCTTGGTTATACATTCGCCTGGCTCCCGTGCCTCGTCCGCTTGGCACTCATGCGGACGCGTTGAGTATAAACAAGGCTTCAAGAAGGCTTTAAAGTGTCAGAGAAAGATGCAGAAATGGCCGTTTGCAGACACTGTTCTGCTGAATTGTCTAAGCACCCTCAAAAGCAAGCAAG
>CM042247.1:6015598-6038098 GCA_023566225.1 Romanogobio albipinnatus | reverse complement strand
ATGTCCAAAAAACATGGAATTGCCATTATATCATGTCTAAAACAAAAGATGGTATTGCCAGAGTAGTTTTTGGGACTTTCTTGTTAGAACACAATGACCTAATATATAAAACAATACATTTAAGATCAGAGAGAGAGCATTGCTAATGTGTATTCAACTCACTCAAATATAAGTTATAGCAACAGAAACAGCTCTAATCTCATGGAAAATATATCAGGAAAAATAACAAACCTGAAGTGGTGCCAAACAATAAAAACTGTAGTTGGACCAAACAGAGTAACAGCAGGTGGCGCTGTTGCATTAAACGGCAGGACACACGTTTCTCTGGCAATATTCACTGGATCTACTGATCATACTGTAAAATAAAATATACATTGTAGATGAAAAACTTAAGCTTAATAAAACAGAACAGAACATTTAAAACACTAAAATTATTTACTAAAAACTCAAATTTAAATAAAAATGTATATTAATGTAACCAATATAAAAAATAAAGCTAATTTAAAAATATGAATAAATACTATAATAGTATATAAATAATGCCAAAATAACACTGATCTTATGAGACAAAATCAAACTTGAGACTACAATCAGAACATAATCAAGGGTGTAAGTCAGGACTAATTATAATAAAACTGAAAAGTGCCAACTTCAGCTATATTAAGAATCTTCATAGTCATTGATTAGCAAATAAAAGTTTGTAAAGATAAGCAAATATTGTGTTTACAGTAATACAATGGAAGTCTATGGGGCAAGACCAGAATCAATGTTAAAGGTCCACTGAAGTGCCTTGAAACACAGCCTTACTCAGTGTTGACATATCGACAAGCTCCTCCCCTTTTTTTAAATAGCCAATAGCATTTGGTTTATATAAAGCTTGGTCAGAGCCGTTGAGCTCAGTAAAGCTGCAGTTTCCTCCTAATCTCTAACCGTTTCACCTCCTACTCTCCTCCATATCACTACTACTCAAACACTGGGTTGTTACGTCTGACCTAGGATCTGTGTAACACAAAAACTACTCAAACACTAGGTTGTTACATCTGACTCAGGATCTGAGTAACACAAAAACTACTCAAACACTGGGTTGTTACGTCTGACCCAGGATCTGTGTAACACAAAAACTACTCAAACACTGGGTTGTTACGTCTGACCCAGGATCTGTGTAACACAAAAACTACTCAAACACTGGGTTGTTACGTCTGACCCAGGATCTGAGTAACACAAAAACTACTCAAACACTGGGTTGTTACATCTGACCCAGGATCTGAGTAACACAAAAACTACTCAAACACTGGGTTGTTACGTCTGACTCAGGATCTGTGTAACAGAAAAACTACTCAAACACTGGGTTGTTACGTCTGACCCAGGATCTGTGTAACACAAAAACTACTCAAACACTGGGTTGTTACGTCTGACCCAGAATCTGAGTAACACAAAAACTACTCAAACACTGGGTTGTTACGTCTGACCCAGGATCTGAGTAACACAAAAACTACTCAAACACTGGGTTGTTACGTCTGATCCGGGATCTGTGTAACACAAAAACTACTCAAACACTGGGTTGTTACGTCTGACCCAGGATCTGAGTAACACAAAAACTACTCAAACACTGGGTTGTTACGTCTGACCCAGGATCTGAGTAACACAAAAACTACTCAAACACTGGGTTGTTACGTCTGACCCAGGATCTGTGTAACACAAAAACTACTCAAACACTGGGTTGTTACGTCTGACTGAGGATCTGAGTAACACAAAAACTATTCAAACACTGGGTTGTTACATCTGACCCAGGATCTGAGTAACACAAAAACTACTCAAACACTGGGTTGTTACATCTGACCAGGATCTGAGTAACACAAAAACTACCCAAACACTGGGTTGTTACATCTGACCAGGATCTGAGTAACACAAAAACTACTCAAACACTGGGTTGTTATCTCTGACCCAGGATCTGTGTAACACAAAAAACTACTCAAACATTGGGTTGTTACGTCTGATCCAGGATCTGTGTAACACAAAAAAAACTCAAACACTGGGTTGTTACGTCTGACCCAGGATCTGAGTAACACAAAAACTACTCAAACACTGGGTTGTTACGTCTGACCCAGGATCTGTGTAACACAAAAACTACTCAAACACTGGGTTGTTACGTCTGACCCAGGATCTGAGTAACACAAAAACTACTCAAACACTGGGTTGTTACGTCTGACCCAGGATCTGAGTTACACAAAAACTACTCAAACACTGGGTTGTTACGTCTGACCCAGGATCTGAGTAACACAAAAACTACTCAAACACTGGGTTGTTACGTCTGACCCAGGATCTGAGTAACACAAAAACTACTCAAACACTGGGTTGTTACGTCTGACCCAGGATCTGTGTAACACAAAAACTACTCAAACACTGGGTTGTTACGTCTGACCCAGGATCTGAGTAACACAAAAACTACTCAAACACTGGGTTGTTACGTCTGACCCAGGATCTGTGTAACACAAAAACTACACAAACACTGGGTTGTTACGTCTGACCCAGGATCTGAGTAACACAAAAACTACTCAAACACTGGGTTGTTACGTCTGACCCAGGATTTGAGTAACACAAAAACTACTCAAACACTGGGTTGTTACGTCTGATCCAGGATCTGTGTAACACAAAAACTACTCAAACACTGGGTTGTTACGTCTGACCCAGGATCTGTGTAACACAAAAACTACTCAAACACTGGGTTGTTACGTCTGATCCAGGATCTGTGTAACACAAAAACTACTCAAACACTGGGTTGTTACGTCTGATCCAGGATCTGTGTAACACAAAAACTACTCAAACACTGGGTTGTTACGTCTGACCCAGGATCTGTGTAACACATAAACTACTCAAACACTGGGTTGTTACGTCTGACCCAGGATCTGAGTAACACAAAAACTACTCAAACACTGGGTTGTTACATCTGA
The DNA here is from genome assembly GCA_023566225.1 of Romanogobio albipinnatus. Classification (NCBI taxonomy): domain Eukaryota; kingdom Metazoa; phylum Chordata; class Actinopteri; order Cypriniformes; family Gobionidae; genus Romanogobio; species Romanogobio albipinnatus. The sequence continues at coordinate 6,035,147 of CM042247.1, read as the reverse complement.
CCCAGGATCTGTGTAACACAAAAACTACTCAAACACTGGGTTGTTACGTCTGACCCAGGATCTGAGTAACACAAAAACTACTCAAACACTGGGTTGTTACGTCTGACCCAGGATCTGTGTAACACAAAAACTACTCAAACACTGGGTTGTTACGTCTGACCCAGGATCTGTGTAACACAAAAACTACTCAAACACTGGGTTGTTACGTCTGACCCAGGATCTGAGTAACACAAAAACTACTCAAACACTGGGTTGTTACATCTGACCCAGGATCTGAGTAACACAAAAACTACTCAAACACTGGGTTGTTACGTCTGACTCAGGATCTGTGTAACAGAAAAACTACTCAAACACTGGGTTGTTACGTCTGACCCAGGATCTGTGTAACACAAAAACTACTCAAACACTGGGTTGTTACGTCTGACCCAGAATCTGAGTAACACAAAAACTACTCAAACACTGGGTTGTTACGTCTGACCCAGGATCTGAGTAACACAAAAACTACTCAAACACTGGGTTGTTACGTCTGATCCGGGATCTGTGTAACACAAAAACTACTCAAACACTGGGTTGTTACGTCTGACCCAGGATCTGAGTAACACAAAAACTACTCAAACACTGGGTTGTTACGTCTGACCCAGGATCTGAGTAACACAAAAACTACTCAAACACTGGGTTGTTACGTCTGACCCAGGATCTGTGTAACACAAAAACTACTCAAACACTGGGTTGTTACGTCTGACTGAGGATCTGAGTAACACAAAAACTATTCAAACACTGGGTTGTTACATCTGACCCAGGATCTGAGTAACACAAAAACTACTCAAACACTGGGTTGTTACATCTGACCAGGATCTGAGTAACACAAAAACTACCCAAACACTGGGTTGTTACATCTGACCAGGATCTGAGTAACACAAAAACTACTCAAACACTGGGTTGTTATCTCTGACCCAGGATCTGTGTAACACAAAAAACTACTCAAACATTGGGTTGTTACGTCTGACCCAGGATCTGTGTAACACAAAAAAAACTCAAACACTGGGTTGTTACGTCTGACCCAGGATCTGAGTAACACAAAAACTACTCAAACACTGGGTTGTTACGTCTGACCCAGGATCTGTGTAACACAAAAACTACTCAAACACTGGGTTGTTACGTCTGACCCAGGATCTGAGTAACACAAAAACTACTCAAACACTGGGTTGTTACGTCTGACCCAGGATCTGAGTTACACAAAAACTACTCAAACACTGGGTTGTTACGTCTGACCCAGGATCTGAGTAACACAAAAACTACTCAAACACTGGGTTGTTACGTCTGACCCAGGATCTGAGTAACACAAAAACTACTCAAACACTGGGTTGTTACGTCTGACCCAGGATCTGTGTAACACAAAAACTACTCAAACACTGGGTTGTTACGTCTGACCCAGGATCTGAGTAACACAAAAACTACTCAAACACTGGGTTGTTACGTCTGACCCAGGATCTGTGTAACACAAAAACTACACAAACACTGGGTTGTTACGTCTGACCCAGGATCTGAGTAACACAAAAACTACTCAAACACTGGGTTGTTACGTCTGACCCAGGATTTGAGTAACACAAAAACTACTCAAACACTGGGTTGTTACGTCTGATCCAGGATCTGTGTAACACAAAAACTACTCAAACACTGGGTTGTTACGTCTGACCCAGGATCTGTGTAACACAAAAACTACTCAAACACTGGGTTGTTACGTCTGATCCAGGATCTGTGTAACACAAAAACTACTCAAACACTGGGTTGTTACGTCTGATCCAGGATCTGTGTAACACAAAAACTACTCAAACACTGGGTTGTTACGTCTGACCCAGGATCTGTGTAACACATAAACTACTCAAACACTGGGTTGTTACGTCTGACCCAGGATCTGAGTAACACAAAAACTACTCAAACACTGGGTTGTTACATCTGACCCAGGATCTGTGTAACACAAAAACTACTCAAACACTGGGTTGTTACGTCTGACCCAGGATCTGAGTAACACAAAAACTACTCAAACACTGGGTTGTTACATCTGACCCAGGATCTGAGTAACACAAAAACTACTCAAACACTGGGTTGTTACGTCTGACTCAGGATCTGAGTAACACAAAAACTACTCAAACACTGGGTTGTTACGTCTGACCCAGGATCTGTGTTACACAAAAACTACTCAAGCACTGGGTTGTTACGTCTGACCCAGGATCTGAGTAACACAAAAACTACTCAAACACTGGGTTGTTACGTCTGACCCAGGATCTGTGTAACACAAAAACTACTCAAACACTGGGTTGTTATGTCTGACCCAGGATCTGTGTAACACAAAAACTACTCAAACACTGGGTTGTTATGTCTGAACCAGGATCTGAGTAACACAAAAACTACTCAAACAATGGGTTGTTATGTCTGACCCAGGATCGGTGTAACACAAAAACTACTCAAACACTGGGTTGTTATGTCTGACCCAGGATCTGAGTAACACAAAAAATACTCAAGCACTGGGTTGTTACGTCTGACACAGGATCTGAGTAACACAAAAACTACTCAAACACTGGGTTGTTATGTCTGACCCAGGATCTGAGTAACACAAAAAATACTCAAGCACTGGGTTGTTACGTCTGACACAGGATCTGAGTTACACAAAAACTACTCAAGCACTGGGTTGTTACGTCTGACCCAGGATCTGAGTAACACAAAAACTACTCAAGCACTGGGTTGTTACGTCTCACACAGGATCTGAGTTACACAAAAACTACTCAAACACTGGGTTGTTACGTCTGACCCAGGATCTGTGTAACACAAAAACTACTCAAACACTGGGTTGTTACGTCTGACCCAGGATCTGAGTAACACAAAAACTACTCAAACACTGGGTTGTTACGTCTGACCCAGGATCTGAGTTACACAAAAACTACTCAAACACTGGGTTGTTACATCTGACCCAGGATCTGAGTAACACAAAAACTACTCAAACACTGGGTTGTTACATCTGACCCAGGATCTGTGTAACACAAAAACTACTCAAACACTGGGTTGTTACGTCTGACCCAGGATCTGTGTAACACAAAAACTACTCAAACACTGGGTTGTTACATCTGACCCAGGATCTGTGTAACACAAAAACTACTCAAACACTGGGTTGTTACATCTGACCCAGGATCTGAGTAACACAAAAACTACTCAAACACTAGGTTGTTACGTCTGACCCAGGAACTGAGTTACACAAAAACTACTCAAACACTGGGTTGTTACATCTGACCCAGGATCTGAGTAACACAAAAACTACTCAAACAATGGGTTGTTACGTCTGACCCAGGATCTGTGTAACACAAAAACTACTCAAACACTGGGTTGTTACGTCTGACCCAGGATCTGAGTAACACAAAAACTACTCAAACACTGGGTTGTTACGTCTGACCCAGGATCTGAGTAACACAAAAACTACTCAAACACTGGGTTGTTACGTCTGACCCAGGATCTGTGTAACACAAAAACTACTCAAACACTGGGTTGTTACATCTGACCCAGGATCTGTGTAACACAAAAACTACTCAAACACTGGGTTGTTACATCTGACCCAGGATCTGAGTAACACAAAAACTACTCAAACACTGGGTTGTTACGTCTGACTCAGGATCTGTGTAACACAAAAACTACTCAAACACTGGGTTGTTACGTCTGACTCAGGATCTGTGTAACACAAAAACTACTCAAACACTGGGTTGTTACGTCTGACTCAGGATCTGTGTAACACAAAAACTACTCAAACACTGGGTTGTTACGTCTGACTCAGGATCTGTGTAACACAAAAACTACTCAAACACTGGGTTGTTACGTCTGACTCAGGATCTGTGTAACACAAAATCTACTCAAACACTGGGTTGTTACGTCTGACCCAGGATCTGTGCAACACAAAAACTACTCAAAGTAGTGGAACTGATTTAGACACTGTATAGCTCAAATAACACTTTTTGTGGGGAATAATCAACACAAGTACTTCACATTTCTGCTTTCAAACCCCCATAGACGTCCACTGTAAGTGCATTAATGTAAATGTGATTTATGTTTTTTTTTTTTTACAAAGCAAGTCCAGATTGTTGTCTGTAGCCAGGAGAGCGGAGAACAGTCGCTCTTTGTTGGTTTGTATAGTCTCCCTCGTAATGAGTGTTTACAGCTTTTCATATTTCTGTAACAAACCATAAATGCCTCCACAAAACTCCTCATAAAGTTCCAGCGAACGCTCGTTTCCCCCCCGAGCGCGGAGCAGCTTTTACCTGCCGACGTATTTTTATATTTTCCCAGCATTTAAACATGTTTGCTTCAATCAAACCAGATGAAGGTGTCCGATTCTCAGCCAGGCTAAACACGAGAAGCGATCGCGGCCAACTCTCTGTGAGTGATGGATGCTGTGTGTGTGTGTGTGTTTCAGCGGAGGAGATCAGCCGTGTGTTTATCGTATCTGACTGAGATCAGAGCTGTGTGTGTTTCATAGACCTTAATGTTTAAATAAACTCACACACGCTGTAATTCACGGCTATATCATCGCTTGGTCTTTTTCCTGTAATGCCTCTCCTCTCCTCCCTCTCTGTTACACATCATTTTTCCTTCTCCCTCCCCCCTTCATTAATCATGCTGTCGTCCGTGTGTTCTTTCAGTGTTTACATTAAACAGGACTATCACGGAAGGCCCGCGAGACGCCGGAGGAATTTAACCCTTCACACACACACCTTCAGAACACTCGTTACCCAGAGGCCTTTGCACACACACACAGAGAACATGGCTAAAGCTGAAATCACCCCCTATACCCTTAATAGGGCACTATTTGAAAGGGCAGCCATTTGTAGTGGTGTCCGAAACCATAGTGGACATTACCGAGTACTATCCCACTTATTCGATCCCACAATGTACTGCAATAACGAGTGTATTAGTGGACTAACGGGAATTTAGGATTTCGGATTCATTCCACTAGACGGTGTGGTGAGAAATCGAGTCTCCCCTCCCCCTACAGTAAACTGAACTCATTGTTTTGAGTTGTATGAACTCGGTTCCTTTAATTTAGACTAACTTAAGTTTAACTGAAACTGGGCTGGGATTTTTTTATTTCCCAGTATGCTTTGCCCATGGCAATGGTAAATGCTAAAAATCAAGTGTTATATAATGGTTTTTAGTGCAAGATTAATGGTAAGGGAGATTTAGTAGTGATTCATGTTTTGTTATGCTAATGTAGAAGAGTTTCTGTTAATGTGGGTTTTTGGAGAGTTACCATCATGCACTGTAAAAAAAAAAAAAAAATTGAGAAAACTTAAAAGTTTAAGGCAACCAGCTGCAGAATATTTGTGAGTTTTCTCAACTTAGGGTCAATTAGTTGTACAAACTTTTTTCATGTTAAATAGTTGAATAAACTTTAAAAGCTGAATTTGTCATACGAAACATAAGTTGGATTTTTTACAGTGTGGAACTCACGTTCATACCAGAAGCGAACGAGTGATTTACATGTTAAGTCAATGCAAAGACGCGAATAGACATTCTGCGGTGCGATTCGCGCGATTGACGTGGCGCGAATTGAGCGTTTCGGGCGCTTGATGCGCAACGCGTGAAAATCCCAACAGACTTTTAATGGGTAGTATTTTTAGCGCATAATTACAATTCTACAATTCAAAATGTATTATAATGACCATCTTTTAAAGTACATGGTTCATATATTAGTATATAACTGAAGCTATAGTTTGTGAAATCAAGCATTTCTTACACTCTAAACCAGGGGTCTCAAACTCATTTTACCTGGGGGCCGCTGGAGGTAGACTCTGGGTCAGGCTGGGCCGCATCAAGTATTCCACATTAAAAGTGTTTCAAGTATTCCCAAAAAAAGTAGCACAACAGATCCAATCTTCTCAATCTTTATTATTAACAGTTCTTCAACATGAATGTTTCTTCTGAACATGAACTGTTCCTCTGAATTTGAACTAAATATAGCCTATAGAAATTAAATCATGTAATATGAAATAATTAATTATTTTAATTTTATTTTAAATAATAGACTAATTCACAGCAAGGCTGTAACAGGTCAAACAGAACAGTGAGTGAAATTCTAGGTCTAATTCTAGTTGGGAAATAATCTTTTTGGGACTATTTGTAAACAATATTTGCATTAATTTGCGTCAAATATATTATTAGTCCCGATATTCTTTGCATGAGTGAGTGAATAAATACATAGATCCGCAACAGAATATTGCATTCTCTAGTGGTCTGGTGGTAGAATTTTTGTCAACCGTGTCAAAGGTTCCGGGTTCTAATCCGCTCTCGTGTAGTTTTTCTTCATTAAAATCAAAGATGCTCATCAATGATTATATAATAAGACCATGGACACTTTGCATTTTGTCCGGAAAGAATAGAGTCTCTCTCAGCAACGGCATTAAGCGATAGATTGACGCGCTCGTCTGTGTGTGAAGACTGAGCAGTGTGCATGAGCCAAAAGAAGCCAAAAGAGAACGTAAACCCCGCCTACTTTGATTTGATTGGCCATCTCAATCATTTTGACATTGAGGAGCGCTGTTAGACCACATTCGTTTCAACTGTCTGATCAGCTTCGTTCCTCTGTTCCTGTCAATCACGCGGTGTCAACCAATTATACTGCACGAGGGAGGGGCGAGCCAACTCTCTCTCTCTCACACACACACACACAAAGGAGGTAGCAAGCGTGGCAAGCGCGGCACACGCAACGACTCAGCAAAAAGGTGCTTTTCAGAGCAACGCGCGGGCCGCACTTACACTAAACTTTGATGTCAAGAAGGGGGCCACAAAATATCATCCTGCGGGACGCAAGTGGCCGGCGGGCCGCGAGTTTGAGACCCCTGCTCTAAACCCTAACGCTCAAAATACTTATTTGGTTTTAGTTGGACAAACTTAAATGAAATGTTACGAGTATTTAGAACCAAGGGCGATTCTAGGATTTTCATTTTAGTGAGAGTATTAAAAAAAAAATGGTAAGACTTTAGTTTAGGGTCCAATTCTCACTATTAACTAGTAGCTTATTAGTATGCATATTAGGATTTTGGCTGTTTAGTATTTCGTTTCGGGGGCATGGCCCCTCGAAAAAATGTTGATTTCTATGATCTACATATGTGCATTTTAAGATGTTCTGAACGCCAAAAAATTAGATAACAAATGTCAGTGGGCAGGTATGAATGATAAAGGTCAGTGAAGAAAGTAAACATATGTTTAACTGATATTTATATGTTTTATGAATCATTTTCAAAGGCTAAAAGGAAAGCTGGGTAACTAAATTTATCAAATTCATTCCCAATATGCACACATTCATTACTAATCTTATGCCTATCTGAAGAAAACGGCTTTGTTAATATTTTTTGTTTGTCATATTATAAATGACATTACATAGGCCTATTTCAAATCAAAATGGCGAAATTAGACAAAAGTTTATTAATTTGGCTGAATATTTTTGTCATTTGTTTAACATTTCTGACTTAACCCTTGTGTTGTGTTGCGGGTCAATTTGACCCGTTTTGATTTTTAAGTTGTCAGAAATATCAGTTAACCTATGTTTTTTTTCTTAAAATTTTGTGACTTTTTCTCATTTAGGGTCATGAACATGCATGCAAAGTTTCAACAAGCTGATGTGTTTTGACATATACACACACATTTACTGTTACGTTCGTGATGTTCACGGGTCATTTTGACCCGCATATTTTAATGTTCTAAGACAATTGTAGAGACCCAAAATAATAACATTTCTTGGTTATATTTTGTTATTTTAGTTTTTTACTAACCTATGAAGCGAAAAAAATGAGCTTTTCCCCATTTATTTCAATACAGAAATATTTTTTGTATGCCACAAATGGTAAAAATGAGCTATAATTTCTTTTTTCAATCTATCTGAAATACTATCTAACCTACATTGTTTTTCTTGAAATTGTGTGACCTTTTCTCATTTAGGGTCATGCAAAGTTTCAACATGCTTATGCGTTGTGAAATGTGCATATCAAAATTTTATACACTCTTGCTGTTTGTGGGTCAATTTGACCCATATAGGACAGCTATTCAAAAGCAACTGTACAGACACAAAATACAAAACACTTTGTTGTATCTCAGAGCTCTTCAACTCTAGTCCTGAAGTGCCACTGTCTTGCTGAGATTAACAACTTCATGAAGCAGTGTTTTGAAATCGGCCATCACTGTATAAGTCGTAAAAGTAAAGTTTAAAACAAGTTATAGAAGTTTATGAACATGTAATATATATAACATATATATATATTTATATTTTATATAAAATATACATTTTACAAAACATGTTCAATTCTAAAACCTCAAGAAAATCAAAGCTAAATATCTGAACAAATTCTGTACCAAATTTTAGGTTGAATCTAAAAAAAAAGATGTTTTTGTGCGCAGTACCAACGTTTTCCACTAGATGACATGCAGACTCTTCGATTTCCATATATGGTTTGAGTGATCTGAACGTTATATTTTCATACTTTTCAAAATATCTATGAAATAGACATCCTATTCAGAAGTAGTTTGGGCAGTAATGTTAATATTTGATTTGAATTCAATCTCTAAAATGCATATAAAAACATATGGAAAGAGTCAGAGCGTGCGTTATAGTTTGGCACCGCATCACAAATGACGAATCTATCGCTATTTATCTACTGCTCTGTCATCTCTTTTGAAAATTAGTCACCAAATATGAAAATAAGAGCCTGAAAGCTTTAAAATGCTATATAGTTGGTCAAGATTACTTTTGGTTTAGACTAAGATATTATTGTTCTAAATGTATAAAACAGTCCTTCCAGAAAAATGCGTCTTTTGTGTGATTGTTGCGGGCAAAAATCCTTGATTATACGGCACGTTTTCTTAAAAAATGCGATGGAAAATGCGGGATATTTCTGCAATTATATGTGATAAAATTGCGGGAACTTGCAAAAACTGCGGTTTGATGAAAATATTTAGGGTATATTTAAGTTCTCATCTTGTTTTATTGAAGACCTTAATAAAAACACGGCTCAAATTTACAAAACATTGAGTCAAACAAGTTCTGTAGCTTTACAAAAGGAATATGCTACAACTTCTGAAAAAATAATAAATAACTTCCTGTTTTACAGACATTTGAGTGCTTCCAATGCACAAAGTGCAATCTCTTAAAGGGTTAGTTCACCCAAAAATGAAAATTCTGTCATTATTGACGTCCCCTCATGTCATTGGACACCCGTAAGACATCCGTTCATCTTCAGACACAAATGAAGATATTTTAGTGTAAATCCGATGGCTCAGAAAGGCCTCCATTGCCACACTGTACACTCTCAAGACCCATAAAAGCTACTAAAGACGTCGTTACAAAGTCCATCTCACTACAGTGGCTCTACAATAACTTTATGAAGCGACGAGAATAGTTTTTGTGCGCAAAAAAACCCCCCTAAATAACGACTTATATAGTGATGACCGATTTCAAAACACAGCATCATGAAGCTTCGAAGCGTTATGAATCAGTGAGTCGATTTATGATTCGGATCGCGTGTCAAACTGCTGAAATACGTGACTTTGGCGAACCACTGAATCGACTCACTGATTCATAACGCTCTGAACCGCTGAATCGACTCATTGATTCATAACGCTCTGAACCGCTGAATCGACTCACTGATTCATAACGCTCTGAACCGCTGAATCGACTCACTGATTCATAACGCTCCAAACTGCTGAATCGACTCACTGATTCATAACGCTCTGAACCGCTGAATCGACTCACTGATTCATAACGCTCTGAACCGCTGAATCGACTCACTGATTCATAACGCTTCAAAGCTTCATGATGCTGTGTTTTGAAATCGGTCAACACACCTGGGAAACTGCTTTGCGCGTCTTTTGCTGTTATTTTTGTTGGCCAATGGGAGTTTGCGCTTCATCATGGTTTCACTGATATCTATGGTTTCTCCACGGGGTTTGCAGCTTTTTGATGATGTTCACGTCGGGTAATTACGTCACTTCAAAGCGTTCCCATGGCAATAGGGGGAAATGGCGGCTCTTGTGTGAAGTAAACAAACATTTTTCAACTTTCTGCTAATATATATATGATTTTTTTGCAACGAAAATGCAGGGATTATGAAATCATGCTAGCCCCGCATATTTTGCACGTGGAAATAGGCAATTTATGCGGCGAAAGTGCGGCGTATTATTTTGACATTGACGAGCGGTGACAGACCAATGAGGCTCAGATCAACGCACACAGATCTGCTTCTGACGTGCGCTCTGCTCGCCGCCACAGCGGATTGAAGAACACGCTGATTAAAAGACAGGACGAAGCCGAAGCCTCCCGCCAGTTTCATATGTTTGAAAGCTTAATCACACATTTTTTAGGGGGGGCTGGAAGGCTGAAGCCCCCCTAAAAAGGGTCTAGTGACGCCCATGTTTAGAACTTTCTTTTTTAGTTTACAAAACGGACATAGTATTTCAAGTAAACTTAACTATGAACTGATTTCCTTTAATTTTGACTAACTTAAGTTTACCTGAAACTGGGCTGGTATTTCCCAGCATGCTTTGCCCATGGCACTCGAAAGGGAGAGTAAATGCTCAAATTAAGTGTTATTTGTGCAAGATTTGATGTTTTGTTATGCTAATGTTAGCAAATTGCCATTTTCTGAATTAGTTTGTTACGGCTAGCAAAATATTTATGTTTAGATCAGGTTAAATGCGTAAATTAGTGTACTCAAATATTTCAGGTTAAATTTCAGGAGTTTCTTCAACGTTTTTGAGTTCTGACAACTTAGGGTTTACAGTGAAGTAAATATCTCGTTTGATTTGCAAGAACTCAAAATAAAAATGATAATTAACTAAATATTAATGTTAATTGCTATCAGAATGTATGAGTTGGCAAACTCAGTAAGTTAGGAGTTAGCCTGGATGCCAGACGAACTTAGCCCCGCCCACATTTTTTTTTGCACGGGCAGTTCGGTCTGGACTTGATCCATAGAAAAGTAATTATGCCCGAACAGAAACTGTTTGGACCAATGAAATTGTCAGGGCGGGCTTTAGACGATGATGGACAGATGATAAACAGTAACGTAATCATCCACGTCATCAAAGGCGCTTGGGTTGAATTTGTTCTAATCCTAAACGGAGAACTTGTTCGTATATGCGTTCACCTTTACTATTTCTCTCAGAAATGATGATGGTGTTGGTAAGTACTCTGTGTATCCTTAAATTCTTTCTTTACAACACCGGCAAAGATCGTTTACACTCATCTTCTTCTAACGTGACTTATTCCAGCGCGCACAGACAGGGTTGCCAAGACTCGCCCAATTGCCACTCAAAACTAGCCAAAAACAAGCCCAATAGCTTTCCGGGTGGGGGGGTTCTCCGGGAAAAATGGCATTTGGTGGGTAAAATATGTGTTATTTTGGCACGGCTGCTAAATTTCGCATTCCTGGGTCTGTATATCACATAATTAGGGTCGCTTCAACCCGCGGACTTGGCAACACAGTGCAGTTGAGTTCTGTTGACATTTGACAACTAACGTTATGCGTCGCTCAGTTGCTCTGATTGGTTGTAGGACTATCCAATTGAGGTCTTTCCTGGTTCGGTTGAAACACGCCCCATAATCACAGCCCAACGGAGCAGTATCAGACTCATATTCTGACTAGAACTGAGTATGACGACGTCAGGCTAGTTAGGAGTGCTACAAACTCAAAACTCGATAGTTCTGCTGACTTCAAATTGGGAACATAACTCCAAACATTTGATTTAGCTGATTACCTTTGAGTTAGCCCAACTTATTTGGGTTTACAGTGCAGAATACACGATAAATGATCAATTACGCGCCTCATTTCCTCTACAGTGTCTTTGTCAGAAATGTAAAAGGAAAGAAGACGAACAGACTGAAAGACACGTGTGTTTGTGTGCATTTGGTGTTTTTCATGATATCGATCTCAGATCGACAGCTGTCTGGGGTTCATCACTGTGCATGTGTGACCGTCTTTAAATGTGTGTGTATTAATAGACGTGCTTAAGACTCGACCTTTCCCTTGGGAGTGCACGTTAAACTCGGGACGGTTAACTTGAGACGCCGCCGAGCATAACTGAGGCGCTGGGTCTCGATATCTTAACTCCAGCGTGTTAACTTTGAGACGTACACATTACTGAGCTGGTAATAGCATTAGTGTTGGCTTTGAAGCCTCTGCCAGGGATGCATGGCAGACGATCCGGACACTCCAGAGGAAAAGTAAAGACGACTCTGTATCTGGGAAACACAAACAGATCGGTGTAACTAGGAAACTTGAACACTATGTGACACACTTCTTCAGATCTGCCCTGGATTGTGTCGCTCAGATGTAGCTCTGCATGCCTCAGCTATGCTGCAGTTATTTATCGATCACGGCTCAGGTGTTTTTCCCGGGAACCTCTTTAATTCCTCACTGTCTTTAAGCAAAGACAACAGAACAACTGTCACCGTGAGCCAGAGCAGCACTTGTGTGGGGTCTCAGTTGTGTAAACTGGAGCGGTTAGCGGCTGTCAGTCAGCTCGGCTCTCCGGGGTCTGCGTTCAGAGGTTTATTTTGTTATTTTCGGTCATGCGGCGCCTCACAAGAGAAACTCAAACCATCTCATGTCTGTTTGCGCTCTCATTGCCCCTGGTAACAGGCTAACAGCCCCCGCGGCTTCGGTTTAGCCCCAGAAGGAGGGGCTGATGGGAAGGGAGAATGTCTGACCTTGTAACTGTATCAGGGGAGAAGTGATGGGGAGCAAACCACACACACACACACACACACAAACACACAACAGTCATGTGCACACTAAATATATCAAACAAACACACATCAAAACGCACACATGCAGCACAGAGCGAATGAACGACACAACCGTGAGCAGGATGTGACATCATCAGGTCATTTACACGCCGCGCTTCAGTAACAAAAGAAGTTTACAGTGGAGGCCCATTTCTGACACTTACTGTGAGAAAAACTCAATCATAATTATTATGACATAGAAAGTCATAATGACAAAAAATCTAAGTCAAGACCATAATAATGGCCATTATGGTAATTAGCTATGATATAGTTATTGAGATTCTAACAAAGTCAATTGTGAAAATTTTTTATTTGTCATAATTATGACTTATCTAAATAGTTTTACTTGTATAATTGTGCATTTTTGTCCATTTTCTTTTTACTTTTTATGTCATATTATGGCTTTTATCATTTTTACTTTTTATCTGATACGTTTGACTTGTCACATTTATGCATTTTTATCTAATTATGGTTGACCTTTTTATGTCATAATTGTGGCTTTTGTCTCATTTTCTGTACTTTTGATCTCATAAATTAGATTTTTTCTATCTCATAACTTTGACTTTTTATGTCATAATTATGGCTTTTATTATGATTTTTATCGTATAAGTTTGACTGTCATATTTTGACTTGTCACAATTATGCATTTTTATCTAATTATTTTTACTTTCTATGTCATAATTATGGCTTTTATCCTATAATTTGTACTTTTTATTTAATAAGTTTTGCTGCCATATTTTGACTTGTCACAATTATCAATTTTTATCAAATAATTTTTTACTTTTTGTCATAATTATGGCTTTCGTCTATTTTTTTACTTTGTCATAATTATAGCTTTTATCTCACAATTGTACTTTTTATCTGATATGTTTGACTGTCATATTTTGACTTGTCAAATTTATGCATTCTTATCTAATTATTTTTTCATTTTTGTCATAATTATGGCTTTTGTCTCATGTTATTACTCTGATAAGTTATTCATCTCATTATGACTTTTTATCTCAAAAGGTTTGACTTTTTATGTCATAATTATGCCTTTTTGTCTCATTTTTAAAAACTATATGTCATAATTATGGCTTTTATCTCTTTTTTTTTCATTTTTATCTCATAAGTTAGATTTTTTTATCTCATAATTGACTTTTTGTCATAATTTCAACTTTTTGTGTTCCGACTTGTCATAATTACGACTTTTATCTCATAATTATGACTTTTTATCTCAAAAGGTTTGACTTTTAATGTCATAATTATGCCTTTTTTTCTCATTTTTAAAAACTATATGTCATAATTATGGCTTTTATCTCTTTTTTATTTTTACTTTTTTATCTCATAAGTTCGATTTTTTTATCTCATAAGTAAGATTTTTGTTAGATTTTTGTCTCAATTATGCATTTTTATCTAATTATTTTTACTTTTTATGTCATAATTATGGCTTTTATCTTATAATTTGTACTTTTTATTTCATAAGTTTTGCTGCCATATTTTGACTTGTCACAATTATGCATTTTTATCTAATTCTTTTTTTTTTTTTCATTTTCATGTCAAAATTATGGCTTTTGTCTCATTTTTTTTATACTTGACTTGTGTCATAATTAAGATATTTCATCTCACAATTATGACCCTTTTTTTCATAATTTCAACTTTTTGTATTCCGACTTGTCATAATTACAACTATTATCTCATAAGTTTGACTTTTTATCTCATAATTTTTACTTTTTGTGTCATAAGGTTGATTTTTTTGTCATATTCTGACTTTTTAATTACTTTTTGTCATTATTTCAACCTTTTGTGTTCTGACTTGCCATAATTGCGACTTTTACCTCATAATTATGACACTATCTCATTCCATTAAAACTCTACGAAGTTATATAAAATATTACATATGTTAAAATTATGTATAAATTATATAATATATATAATCATAACTTTCATAATAATTAAAATAATCATTATTATTTCGATGATAATGATTATTATGATAACTAATTTATGATTAAATATGAACGAAATGAGGTCATGTGACCACAGATGTACCAGTAGAAGGCCTCAGTCAAAGTAGCGCCATGTTTGATTTTTGACAGAAATGACCCCGAGACTGAGGGACAGAAGTAGAGTGTGTTCAGTGGATTGTGCTGTTATTAACATCATATTATGGGCTGTTCAGCTGGCGGTGTGTCTTTCAGGGGGGGAAAGCTTTCAGTAGACCAAAACCCCATGAAACAGCTTTAAAGGTTGTGAAAATGACACGTGAGCCATTGTAAAGACGTCGATCCTTAGCCTGATTTTCATCTGTGTTAAAGTGCAATACGGCGTGTAACCTGACTACGCTCAGTTTCTGGTGTGACTTGGCTTTTAGAAAGGCAGGAAGACCAGCAGACCAGATCAGGCTGGTTTAAGCAGTTCCTTTTCCAGCATTTGCACTAATATTTCATTCTGAACATAATCTATAACACAAAGATCCCAGCGGTGTCCTGCCAAATATGTGTTATGTGAATATGGTGTGTGTGTGTCCCCTCACGGTTTGATCTGTGTTTGCTAGGGACGACACAACTACACACCACACATAAACACATCATTCTTCTGAACTCTTGGACTGGTAAAGTCATTCTGGAACAGAGGAACAGAAACAAATGGAGAGAAGGACAGAAAGAAAGAGTCACCTGGGGGACATTAAAGCCGCCGGTTCTCCCCACAGGAAGCGCACACGCTGGACTGCGTGAGATGCTACACACACACAAACGCACACTCGAGGTATTTCACGTTTGAAACTCGGTATCCTCCACGGAGCGATGTTGAGGATCCTCCAGACTAAACGAACAGAACGCGGGCCGCCCTTCCCCTCCGGTGCAGGACTCTTGGCCGTCGGCGAGCTTTAATATTTCCTGCGCTGTCAGAATATGTTTGTACTGTTTCAATACCTTCAGCCCGGCTTTATGAGGTTTATGGGTGTATTGTCCTTGTGTAGTTTCTCACCATCATGCCGATCCAAACCCATGACTATTTGTTTCTGTGGAACACAAAAATTCCCGCTGTTATTATTCATACAATTAAAGTGGATGGAAACTGGAGCTGCTAAGCTCAAAAAACAACACAAGACTCCATAAAACACTATAAAACTAGTGCACTATCATATTTCCCCAGAAAGCCTATAGGGCGCATCGGTGTAAGCCACAATTGACTGATCAATTCAGAAATCATGTAAAACACCAGTGAGCAAACACAGACACAATGAACCTGCATCTCAGTTCCCCTCACTCCACAACCAACCGTTACATTGAAAGGGAATTCAGACCAGAAATGTTTTTTTTAAGAGTTTATAGTGGCATTCATTAAAAACTTTATTACAAACCCGAAGACTAAACAAGTGAAACTGAAACTACTGGTGTACTATCACTTTTATCTCTTAATTATGACTTTCTACATCATAATTATGACTCTATATTATAATTTTGACATGAACAGCAACATCAACATTTGTCATAACTGACTTTATCTCGTAATTTTTACTTATCTCATAACTTATCTCATAATTGACTTTTTATCTAATAATTTTTACTTATCTCATAACTTCTCATAATTGACTTTTTATCTAATAATTTTTACTTATCTCATAACTTCTCATAATTGACTTTTTATCTAATAATTTTTACTTATCTCATAATAATGACTATTTATTTCATAATTTTGATGTCATAATTCTACGTCATAATTTTGACATGAACAGCAGCCATGACTGACTTTATCTCAATTTTGACTTTTTATTTCGTAATTTTTACTTATCTCATAATTGACCTTTTATCTAATAATTTTTACTTATCTCATAATTATGACTATTTATCTCATAACTTTGACTTTTGATGTCATAATTTTGTCATGAACAGCAGCCATGACTGACTTTATCTCAATTTTGACTTTTATCTCATAATTTTAAGTTTCTGTCATAATTATGACTCTATATTATAATTTTGACATGAACAGCAACATCAACATTTGTCATAACCGACTTTATCTCATCATTTTGACTTTTTCTAATAATTTTTACTTATCTCATAATTATGACTTTTTATCTCATAATTTTGATGTCATAATTCTACGTCATAATTTTGACATGAACAGCAGCATCAACATTTGTCATGACTGACTTTATCTCAATTTTGACACTTTCTCATAATTTGACTTGTTTATCTTATAATTTAAAGTTTCTGTCATAATTATGACTCTATATTATAATTTTGACATGAACAGCAACATCAACATTTGTCATAACTGACTTTATCTCATAACTTTGACTTTTTATCTCATAATTTTGATCATAATTTTGACATGAATAGCAGCCATGACTGACAGCAACATGAACATTTATGTCAACTGACTTTATCTTATCATTGACTTTTTATCTCATAATTATGACTATTTATCTGATCATTTTGACTTCTCATAATTATGACTCTATATTATAATTTTGACATGAACAGCAGCATCAACATTTGTCATAACTGACTTTATCTCAATTTTGACTCTTTCTCATAATTTGACTTGTTTATCTCATACTTTTAAGTTTCTGTCATAATTATGACTATTCATCTCATAATTTTGACATGAACAGCAACATGGACATAACTGACTTTATCTCATAACTTTGACTTTTATCTCATAATTTTTACTTATTTCATAATTGACTTTTTATCTCATAATTAGGACTACTTATCTCATAATTGTGATGTCATAATTCTGTCATAATTTTGACATGAACAGCAGCCATGACTGACTTTATCTCAATTTTGACTTTTATCTCATAATTTTAAGTTTCTGTCATAATTATGACTTTCTATATTATAATTTTGACATGAACAGCAGCATGAACATTTATGTCAACTGACTTTATCTTATCATTGACTTTTTATCTCATAATTATGACTATTTATCTGATCATTTTGACTTCTCATAATTATGACTATTTATCTCATAACTTTGACTTTTTATCTCATAATTATGACTCTATTTTATAATTTTGACATGAACAGCAACATCAACATTTGTCATAACTGACTTTATCTCAATTTTGACTTTTTATCTTGTAATTTTTACTTATCTCATAACTTTGACTTTTTATCTCATAATTATGACTATTTATCTCATAACTTTGACTTTTTATCTCATAATTTTGATGTCATAATTCTACGTCATAATTTTAACATGAACAGCAACATCAACATTTGTCATGACTGACTATCTCATAACTTTGACTTTTTATTTCGTAATTTTTACTTATCTCATAATTATGACTATTTATCTAATAATTTTTGCTTATCTCATAATTATGACTATTTATCTCATAACTTTGACTTTTTATCTCATAATTTTGATGTCATAATTCTACGTCATAATTTTGACATGAACAGCAACATCAACATTTGTCATAACCGACTTCATCTCATCATTTTGACTTTTTCTAATAATTTTTACTTATCTCATAATTATGACTTTTTATCTCATAATTTTGATGTCATAATTCTACGTCATAATTTTGACATGAACAGCAGCATCAACATTTGTCATGACTGACTTTATCTCAATTTTGACTCTTTCTCATAATTTGACTTGTTTATCTCATAATTTTAAGTTTCTGTCATAATTATGACTTTCTATATTATAATTTTGACATGAACAGCAACATGGACATAACTGACTTTATCTCATTACTTTGACTTTTTATCTCATAATTTTGATCTCATAATTTTGACATGAATAGCAGCCATGACTGACAGCAACATGAACATTTATGTCAACTGACTTTATCTTATCATTGACTTTTTATCTCATAATTATGACTATTTATCTGATCATTTTGACTTATCTCATAATTATGACTCTATATTATAATTTTGACATGAACAGCAACATCAACATTTGTCATAACTGACTTTATCTCAATTTTGACTTTTTATCTCGTAATTTTGACTTATCTCATAATTATGACTATTTATCTCATAACTTTGACTTTTTATCTCATAATTTTGATGTCATAATTCTACGTCATAATTTTGACATGAACAGCAGCATCAACATTTGTCATGACTGACTTTATCTCAATTTTGACTTTTATCTCATACTTTTAAGTTTCTGTCATAATTATGACTTTCTATATTATAATTTTGACATGAACAGCAACATCAACATTTATGTCAACTGACTTTATCTTATCATTGACTTTTTATCTCATAATTATGACTATTTATCTGATCATTTTGACTTCTCATAAGTATGACTCTATATTATAATTTTGACATGAACAGCAGCATCAACATTTGTCATAACTGACTTTATCTCAATTTTGACTTTTTATCTCGTAATTTTTACTTATCTCATAATTATGACTATTTATCTCTTAACTTTGACTTTTTATCTCATAATTATGACTATTTATCTCATAACTTTGACTTTTTATCTCATAATTATGACTATTTATCTCATAACTTTGACTTTTTATCTCATAACTTTGACTTTTTATCTCATAATTTTGATGTCATAATTCTACGTCATAATTTTGACATGAACAGCAACATCAACATTTGTCATAACTGACTTTATCTCAATTTTGACTCTTTCTCATAATTTGACTTGTTTATCTCATACTTTTAAGTTTCTGTCATAATTATGACTTTCTATATTACAATTTTGACATGAACAGCAACATGGACATAACTGACTTTATCTCATAACTTTTACTTATCT
>CM042247.1:5978098-6008098 GCA_023566225.1 Romanogobio albipinnatus | reverse complement strand
AAATCATGCTAGCAAAAATGTTTTATCATAATGCTAACAAACATGGTTATTCATGTTAAATCAATTACAAAAAATGCTAGCATGACAATTAATGCTAAAAACTGCAAAATCATGCTAATTCATACTAAAACAACATGCTAATTAATGCTAAATCATATTAACATGCTAAAACATGCTAATGATATGTTTAAACATGTTATCAACATGCAAAATCATGCTAGCAAAATGTTAATTCCTACTAACAAAATACTAAAACATGTTAGCAACATGTTAAATCCTGTTAAAACAATTATAAAACATGCTAGAATGCTAATTAATGTTAACAACGTGCTAATTAATGCCAAATCATATTAACATGCTAAAATATGCTAACAATATGTTTAAACGTGTTATCAACATGCAAAATCATGCTAGCAAAATGTTAATTCCTACTAACAAAATACTAAAACATGTTAGCAACATGTTAAATCCTGTTAAAACAATTATAAAACATGCTAGAATGCTAATTAATGTTAACAACGTGCTAATTAATGCCAAATCATATTAACATGCTAAAATATGCTAACAATATGTTTAAACGTGTTATCAACATGCAAAATCATGCTAGCAAAATGTTAATTCCTACTAACAAAATACTAAAACATGTTAGCAACATGTTAAATCCTGTTAAAACAATTATATAACTTGCTAGAATGCTAATTAATGTTAACAACGTGCTAATTAATGCCAAATCATATTAACATGCTAAAATATGCTAACAATATGTTTAAACGTGTTATCAACATGCAAAATCATGCTAGTAAAATGTTAATTCCTACTAACAAAATACTAAAACATGTTAGCAACATGTTAAATCCTGTTAAAACAATTATAAAACATGCTAGAATGCTTATTAATGTTAACAACGTGCTAATTAATGCCAAATCATATTAACATGCTAAAATATGCTAACAATATGTTTAAACGTGTTATCAACATGCAAAATCATGCTAGCAAAATGTTAATTCCAACTAACAAAATACTAAAACATGTTAGCAACATGTTAAATCATGATACGTTAAAACATGTTAGCAAAATGCTAAATCATGCTAGCAAAAATTTTAAATCATAATGCTAACAAACATGGTTATTCATGTTAAATCAATTACAAAAAATGCTAGCATGACAATTAATGCTAAAAACTGCTAAATCATGCTAATTCATACTAAAACAACATGCTAATTAATGCTAAATCATATTAACATGCTAAAACTTGCAAATTATATGTTTAAACATGTTATCAACATGCGAAATCATGCTAGCAAAATGTTAATTCCTACTAACAAAATACTAAAACATGTTAGCAACATGTTAAATCATGATAACGTTAAAACATGTTAGCAAAATGCTAAATCATGCTAGCAAAAATGTTACATCAAAATGCTAACAAACATGGTTATTCATGTTAAATCAATTACAAAAAATGATAGCATGACAATTAATGCTAAAAACTGCTAAATCATGCTAATTCATACTAAAACATGCTATCAAAATGCTAATTAATGTTAAAACATAACATGCTAAATCATTTAAAAAAATGCTAACAGAATGGTAATCAATGCGAAATCATGCTAATAACATGCTGATAAATGATAAATCATATTTCACGAGTTCGTTTACTCATATACTCTTTAGCTGATAAGGGTTTTTAGCGTATTTGGCTTGCTGTCCGCGGTGGAGGGGCTCGAGGAAGCCGCTTCCACTCAAGCTTAGATTTACCCCCCAGGGACTACTAGTGCTAGGAAGAAGAGAAAGGTAAACATGAATGTAAGTAGGTGGAGTTGGGGAGGTGGAGGGATGCAAACGACTGATGCCTGAAGGAAGTAGGAGGCTGCTTATATGCTTAGCAGTTGATTGAAAGATTAGATGGGTTCACTCCTCCCGAATTTGCGTTTGTGTACGTTGCTAATTGAAAGATTACATGGGTTCACTCCTCCCGAAATTATGTTTTGAACTTCACTAAAATGGCTAAATCATGCTAATAACATGCTGATAAAAGATAAAGCATATTAAAATTGCTAAATCATGCTAATAACATGCTGATAAAAGATAAAGCATATTAAAATTGCTAAATCAATTATAAAACATGCTAACATTCCAATTAATGCTAAAAACTGCTAAATCATGCTAATTCATGCTATCAAAATGCTAATTAATGTTAAAACATAACATGCTAATTCATGTTAAATTATGCTAGCAAAATGGTAATCAATGCTAAATCATTTTAACATGATAATAAATGATAAATCATATTAAATTTGATAAATCATGCTAATAACATATTAAAGCATGTTAGCAAAATGATAAATCATACTAGCAAAATGCTAATTCATGCTAACAACATGGTTATTCATGTTAAATCAATCATAAAACATGTTAGAATGCTAATTAATGTTAAATAATGCTAATTCATGATAAAGGATGCTTGCAAAAATGCTCAATCATGCTAACAATGTCAAATAATGCTAAATCATGTTAACAACGTCAATTTATGCTAAATCATGTTGACATTTTAAATAATGTTAGCAAAGTGCAAATGCATGCTAACAACATGGTAAAACATGTTAGAAAAATTATAAATCATGCTAGCAAAAATGCTAATTCATACTAAAACATGCTAGCAACATGGTTGTTCATGTTAAATCAATTATAAAACATGTTAGCAAACTAATTAATGCTAAAATGTTAAATTATGCTAATTCATGCTAAAACATGCTAATTAAGGTTGAAACATAACATGCTAATTCATGTTAAATAATGCTATCAGAATGGTAATCAATGCTAAATCATGCTAATAAATGATAAATCATATTAGAATTTGCTAAATCATGCTAATAACATTAAAACATGTTAGAAAAATGATAAATCATGAAGCAAAATGCTAATTCATGCTAACAACATGGTTATTCATGTTAAATCAATCATAAAACATGCTAGAATGCTAATTAATGTTAAATCATGCTAATTCATGCTAAAGCATGCTTGCAAAAATGCTCAATCATGCTAACAATGTCAAATAATGCTAAATCATGTTAACAACGTCAATTTATGCTAAATCATGTTAACATTTTAAATAATGCTAGCAAAGTGCAAATGCATGCTAACAACATGGTAAAACATGTTAGAAAAATTATAAATCATGCTAGCAAAAATGCTAATTCATACTAAAACATGCTAGCAACATGGTTGTTCATGTTAAATCAATTATAAAACATGTTAGCAAACTAATTAATGCTAAAATGATAAATTATGCTAAAACATGCTAATTAAGGTTGAAACATAACATGCTAATTCATGTTAAATAATGCTATCAGAATGGTAATCAATGCTAAATCTTGCTAATAAATGATAAATCATATTAGAATTTGCTAAATCATGCTAATAACATGTTAAAACATGTTAGAAAAATGATAAAGCATGCTAGCAACATGGTTGTTCAAGTTAAATCAATTATAAAACATGCTAGAATGCTAATTAATGTTAAATAATGCTAATTCATGCTAAAACATGCTAGCAAAAATGGTAAATCATACCAACAACATGTCAATTAATGTTAAATCCTGTTAACATTCTAAACTATGCTAACAACATGTTAAGTCATGCTAGCAAAATGGCAATTAATGTTAAAACGTGCTACCAACAGGCTAAATAATGCTAGCAACATGCTAATCTATCTGTTTTTCTGACAGACTGTATCGCCTTCAAAACATTCAAACTTTAAACTTCAAGTGTGTCATCAAACTTTACTCAATTGTAATAACATTTCATCATTTTACTGTATTTTGATCAAATAAATGAAGCTTTGGTGTGTAGAAGAGACTTCTTTTAAGCTACACACACTCTCAGCCATTAGCGTGACTTTCCTCACTAACTCTGTGTGTGTGTGTGTGTTTTATGTGGTGGGCAGTGTTGTATTGCATTAGTCAGTGTGAGTCGGTTGGTAAACGTGAGCGCTTGTTAAAAGCTACTCTAGAAACATGTTCCAGCTCTATGAGCGCACGACAGCCGAGGAAAACACACACACACACACACACACACGACAGCCAGGGGCCTGGATCTCCACTGCTGAGGAAACTCAAGATGGCCGGAAAACACACACAATCTCACACACACACACACACACACACACACACACACACACACACACACACACACACACACACACACACACACACACACACACACACACACACACACAATCTCACTCACACACACATAGCCTGAGGTGTGTGTGCCTGCGCAGTGATGTCATCGTCCACTGGTGTGTAGCTTAAACCCCCGAGGGCTGTTTTGGGCTCAAACCCCGTCCCGTGTGAGACTCTAAAGCGCAGTAATGAAAGCAGGGGATGAATGCTGGCAGCGGCTCCTATGAGGTGGAACAGTAACTTTAGGAAAATTGTAGTTTCGTAATTCGCTTTATGAAATAACGTGAACCATCCGTTCGCAGAGCCACTTCTGTGCGAGAGAGAATCAGGCTGAGAGTTTCCATGCGATCACCTTCAGTTTGGACATGAGGGCAGATTAATAGGAACTACTTTAGTGTTGTTAAATATGAATAATGAGTGAAGTTGTGTACTAGTGTCCAACACTCTCATAGCAACCACCCAAACACTGTAGCAACCTCCCAGAATACCCTAGCAACCACAGAACATCCTAGCAACTGCGTAGATACCACCCAGAACACCATAGCTACCACATCAAGTGTATCCTAGCAACCACCCGAGTACCCCAGCAACCGCATAGCAACACCCTAGTAACCACCCTGAGTACCCTAGCAACCACATAGCAAGACCTTAGCAACCACCCAAGTACCCTAGCAACCACATAGCAAGACCTTAGCAATCACTCAGAGTACCCCAACTACCTCATAGCAACACCCTAGCAACCACCTGAGTACCCTAGCAGCCACATAGCAAGACCTTACCAATCACCCCGAGTACCCTAGCAAACGCATAGCAACCACCCTAGCAACCACATACACCCCAAGTACCTTAGCAACCGCATAGCAACCACCCTAGCAACCACCTGAGTACCCTAGCAACCACATATCAAGACCTTACCAACCACCTTAATTACCACCCCAAGTACCCTAGAAACCACATAGCAAGACCCTAGCAACCACACAGAGTACCCTAGCAACCGCATAGCAACAACTCCAAGTACCTTAGCAACCACATAGCAACCACATACACCCCAAGTACCTTAGCAACCGCATAGAAACCACCCTAGCAACCACCTGAGTACCCTAGCAACCACATAGCAAGACCTTACCAACCACCCCGAGTACCCTAGCAACCACATAGCAAGACCTTACCAACCACCCCGAGTACCCTAGCAACCACATAGCAACCACCCTAGCAACCACCTGAGTACCCTAGCAACCACATAGCAAGACCTTACCAACCACCCCGAGTACCCTAGCAACCGCATAGCAACCACCTGAGTACCCTAGCAACCACATAGCAAGACCTTACCAACCACCCCGAGTACCCTAGCAACCGCATAGCAACCATTCTAGCAACCACCTGAGTACCCTAGCAACCGCATAGCTAGGTCTAAACTACTAACTAAAACTCAAAACTATTTCAAACATAAAACTTTTTCACACTTTCTGGTCTGGCTTTTTCAAGCCAACTTAAAGTTTGTCTCGACTAACATTTTTTATCTAGTAACAAATTAAATAATCTGTTCTCTATGTGAATATATAGTCAAGTGTGAATTATTCCTGTGATCAAAGCGGAGTTTATCATCATTACTCCAGTCTTCAGTGTCACATGACCCTTCACTAATCATTCTCATATGAGGATTTGATGCTCGAGAAACATTCATGATTATTAGTGGATGTTGACTAAGGCACCAACAATGACAAAAAAGCACAAATGAGATTTGACATCAATGCAAGGAGTGAAAAAAGACTTTCATTTGAGTCTATTCTTCAACTTTTATGAGGCTCTTTGGTCATTTTTGGAGCTTGACAGCCCCAGTCCCTCATCCTCTTTCAGTATGTGTGTGTGTGTTGAACCTTCTGCTAAACATCTCCTTTTGTGACATGAGTGTGAGTAAATCATTTCACGCACTGTACCTGTGTCCAGTGTAGCGTCATGAAATGTGGCTGTACACCGCAAATATATATATATATATATTATTACTCAGTATTTCTGTCCTGTTCTCCTGTACAAATATCTCAAACCTTTAATTAAGATTAACATTTACTTGAGAAGGAAAATGACTTAAGATTAGTGTTGTCCAGTGGATTAATTGCGATTAATAGCATCTAACATACAAGTTTGTAAATATAAATGTGTGTGTGTGTGTGTGTGTGTGTGTACACAGATCAGGCATAACATTATGACCAGTGACGTGAATAACACTGATGATCTCTTCATCACCTGTTAGTGGGTGGGATATATTAGGCAGCAAGTGAACATTTTGTCCTCACTGGGGGGGTCACCACTGGTCCTTCCTTGGATCACTTTTGATAGAGACTGACCACTGCAGACCGGGAACACCCCACAAGAGCTGCAGTTTTGGAGATGCTCTGACCCAGTCGTCTAGCCGTCACAATCTGGCCCTTGTCAAACTCACTCAAATCCTTACGCTTGCCCATTTTTCCTGCTTCTAACACATCAACTCGTTCAAAATGTTCACTTGCTGCCTAATATATCCCACCCACTAACAGGTGTCGTGATTTAAGAAGTTTTAGATATTTGTTCTGGAAACCCGACAATAGCACAGAGTAAGAGAATCTCTTTTAGCAGGTACTCATCAGATACGAGTGAAGCAGACGCCGCAGCTACTGTTACCGTCCCACAGACAGACAGACAGAACGAGAGAAAGACGAGACATGAAAGGAAGACTTAAGGTGATGACATCACACTGGAATGAGTGAAAAAGAGAGGGAAATGTAATTACATAATCCCACACACACACACGATTGAGAGTGTGTGGCCCGCAGCAGCGCTTTGATGTGTGTTAGTATCATGTTAAATGATGAGGTGCTGGTTCAGGGGATTAGTTGTGTTGCGACACACACACACACACACACACCTCGACACACAGATTGCGCTCCGCACGACTCTTTTCCAGCAGACACCAGGAAACCCTCGGATATTATCCTTTACAAATAGAGACAAGCTCTCCCCCCGAACACACACACACACACACACACACACACACACTCGCACAGCTCCAGCTGTCCTGCGTCCCATTGTGTGTTTCCACAGTGATGGACAGAGATTAGCTGCCACAGCAACCAGCACACTCCGGTCCCGGGAAACGCTCGCTTCTTTATGCGGAAACTTCTGTGGAGAAAGAGAGAGAAGCGCTGTGGAAAACAGTGTGTGGACTTATGCAATGAAGAGCAAACAAAACACACACTTTTACAGGGTTTGTTACAGTATCCAATGGTGATAGAAAGTGTCTAAATCGATTATATTGTGTGTTTAAAACACAGATTCACAGAAATAAATATCAGCGTAAACTGAGTGTCATTATCCAGCTCAAAACCTTTTAAAGGAAATTGAAGGGAACATGAATATAAATGTCACACGATGAGTTGTATTAGCAACACTTCAACGTTTGAAAATACAATTTCCAACTGATCTCCATAACTTTTACATTAATTTGACAAAAAATTGCTTAAAGTTTGAGATAAGAAATCTTGTGAAAGTGATGTTATGCTCTTCACAAACACACACACACACACACACACTTTGACTTTCTGCCCTCTGACCTCCTGAGCTCTCGCTTCCCAGTGAAAGAATGACATGAAAACAAAGAGAGGTCATGACACACACACACACACCCCTCACACACAGAGACAGACTAAACCCAGAGTGACAGGTTGAGGCATTCGCAGACCACCAATGGAAACAGCAGAAAACAACAACACGAGCATCCTCACGCTGTTATACAGCCTCTATATGCAAATACAAGATACAGACAGACAGACAGACAGACAGACAGACAGACAGACAAGCCAGACAGATAAGACAGTCAGACAGACAGACAGACAGACAAGACAAGACAGACAGACAGACAGACAGACAAGCCAGACAGATAAGACAGTCAGACAGACAGACAGACAGACAGACAAGACAAGACAGACAGACAGACAAGCCAGACTGATAAGCCAGACAGACAGACAGACAGACAGACAAGCCAGACAGATAAGCCAGACAGACAGTCAGACAGACAAGCCAGACAGACAGACAGTCAGACAGACAGACAAGCCAGACAGATAAGACAGTCAGACAGACAGACAGACAGACAGACAAGACAGTCAGACAGACAGATAAGCCAGAGAGACAGATAAGACAGTCAGACAGACAGACAGACAGACAGACAAGACAGACAAGACAGTCAGACAGACAGATAAGCCAGAGAGACAGATAAGACAGTCAGACAGACAGACAGACAGACAGACAAGACAGTCAGACAGACAGATAAGCCAGAGAGACAGATAAGACAGTCAGACAGACAGACAGACAGACAAGACAGTCAGACAGACAGATAAGCCAGACAGACAGATAAGACAGTCAGACAGACAGACAGTCAGACAGACAAGCCAGACAGATAAGACAGTCAGACAGACAGACAGACAGACAGACAGACAGACAGACAAGACAGTCAGACAGACAGATAAGCCAGAGAGACAGATAAGACAGTCAGACAGACAGACAGACAGACAGACAAGACAGTCAGACAGACAGATAAGCCAGACAGACAGATAAGACAGACAGACAGACAGATAAGTCAAACAGACAAGTCAGACAGACAGACAGACAGACAGACAGACAAGACAGACAGACAAGACAGTCAGACAGACAGATAAGCCAGACAGACAGACAGACAGACAAGTCAGACAGACAGACAGACAGACAAGACAGTCAGACAGACAGATAAGCCAGACAGACAGATAAGACAGTCAGACAGACAGACAAGCCAGACAGACAGATAAGACAGTCAGACAGACAGACAGACAGACAAGTCAGACAGACAGACAGACAAGACAGTCAGACAGACAGATAAGCCAGACAGACAGATAAGACAGTCAGACAGACAGACAGACAGATAAGTCAAACAGACAAGTCAGACAGACAGACAGACAGTCAGACAGACAGACAGATAAGACAGATAAGCCAGACAGACAGATAAGACAGTCAGACAGACAGTCAGACAGACAGACAGATAAGACAGTCAGACAGACAGACAGACAGATAAGTCAAACAGACAAGTCAGACAGACAGACAGACAGACAGACAGTCAGACAGACAGACAGATAAGCCAGACAGACAGATAAGACAGTCAGACAGACAGACAGACAGACAGACAGTCAGACAGACAGACAGATAAGCCAGACAGACAGATAAGACAGTCAGACAGACAGACAGATAAGCAAGACAGACAGACAGATAAGACAGACAGACAGACAGATAAGTCAGACAGACAGACAGACAGACAAGTCAGACAGACAGATAAGCCAGACAGACAGATAAGACAGTCAGACAGACAGTCAGACAGACAGACAGACAGACAGACAAGACAGTCAGACAGATAAGTCAAACAGACAAGTCAGTCAGACAGACAGACAGATAAGACAGTCAGACAGACAGACAGATAAGTCAAACAGACAAGTCAGACAGACAGACAGACAGACAGTCAGACAGACAGACAGATAAGCAAGACAGACAGACAGATAAGACAGACAGACAGACAGATAAGTCAGACAGACAGACAGACAGACAAGACAGACAGACAGACAAGACAGACAGACAGACAGATAAGACAGACAGATAAGCCAGACAGACAGACAGATAAGACAGTCAGACAGACAGATAAGCCAGACAGACAGACAGATAAGCCAGACAGACAGACAGACAGATAAGCCAGACAGACAGACAGACAGACAGATAAGCCAGACAGAGAGACAGATAAGCCAGACAGACAGTTAAGTCAGACAGACAGATAAATCCGACATACAGATAGACAGACAGACAGACAGATAAGCCAGACAGACAGACAGATAAGACAGACAGACAGACAGACAGATAAGCCAGACAGACAGATAAGACAGTCAGACAGACAGACAGATAAGCAAGACAGACAGACAGATAAAACAGACAGACAGACAGATAAGTCAGACAGACAGACAGACAGACAAGACAGACAGATAAGACAGACAGACAGATAAGACAGACAGACAGACAGATAAGCCAGACAGACAGACAGATAAAACAGTCAGACAGACAGATAAGCCAGACAGACAGACAGATAAGCCAGACAGACAGACAGACAGACAGATAAGCCAGACAGACAGACAGATAAGCCAGACAGACAGTTAAGTCAGACAGACAGATAAATCCGACATACAGATAGACAGACAGATAAGCCAGACAGACAGACAGATAAGACAGACAGACAGACAGATAAGCCAGACAGACAGATAAGACAGTCAGACAGATAAGACAGTCAGACAGACAGACAGATAAGCAAGACAGACAGACAGATAAGACAGACAGACAGATAAGTCAGACAGACAGACAGACAGACAGACAAGACAGACAGACAGACAAGACAGACAGATAAGACAGACAGACAGATAAGACAGACAGACAGACAGATAAGCCAGACAGACAGACAGATAAGACAGTCAGACAGACAGATAAGCCAGACAGACAGACAGATAAGCCAGACAGACAGACAGACAGATAAGCCAGACAGACAGACAGATAAGACAGACAGACAGATAAGACAGACAGACAGACAGACAGACAGATAAGTCAGACAGACAGACAGACAGACAGACAAGACAGACAGACAGACAGACAAGACAGACAGATAAGACAGACAGACAGATAAGACAGACAGACAGACAGATAAGACAGTCAGACAGACAGATAAGACAGACAGACAGACAGATAAGTCAGTCAGACAGACAGACAGACAGACAAGACAGACAGACAGACAAGACAGACAGACAGACAGATAAGACAGACAGATAAGCCAGACAGACAGACAGATAAGACAGTCAGACAGACAGATAAGCCAGACAGACAGACAGATAAGCCAGACAGACAGACAGACAGATAAGCCAGACAGACAGACAGACAGATAAGCCAGACAGACAGACAGATAAGCCAGACAGACAGTTAAGTCAGACAGACAGATAAATCCGACATACAGATAGACAGACAGACAGACAGATAAGCCAGACAGACAGACAGACAGATAAGACAGACAGACAGACAGATAAGCCAGACAGACAGATAAGACAGTCAGACAGACAGACAGATAAGCAAGACAGACAGACAGATAAAACAGACAGACAGACAGATAAGTCAGACAGACAGACAGACAGACAAGACAGACAAGACAGACAGATAAGACAGAGAGACAGATAAGACAGACAGACAGACAGATAAGCCAGACAGACAGACAGATAAGACAGTCAGACAGACAGATAAGCCAGACAGACAGACAGACAGATAAGCCAGACAGACAGACAGACAGATAAGCCAGACAGACAGACAGATAAGCCAGACAGACAGTTAAGTCAGACAGACAGATAAATCCGACATACAGATAGACAGACAGATAAGCCAGACAGACAGACAGATAAGACAGACAGACAGACAGATAAGCCAGACAGACAGATAAGACAGTCAGACAGACAGACAGATAAGCAAGACAGACAGACAGATAAGACAGACAGACAGACAGATAAGTCAGACAGACAGACAGACAGACAGACAAGACAGACAGACAGACAGATAAGACAGACAGACAGATAAGACAGACAGACAGACAGATAAGCCAGACAGACAGACAGATAAGACAGTCAGACAGACAGATAAGCCAGACAGACAGACAGATAAGCCAGACAGACAGACAGACAGATAAGCCAGACAGACAGACAGATAAGACAGACAGACAGACAGATAAGACAGACAGACAGACAGATAAGTCAGACAGACAGACAGACAGACAGACAAGACAGACAGACAGACAAGACAGACAGATAAGACAGACAGACAGATAAGACAGACAGACAGACAGATAAGACAGACAGACAGACAGACAGATAAGACAGTCAGACAGACAGATAAGCCAGACAGACAGACAGATAAGCCAGACAGACAGACAGACAGATAAGCCAGACAGACAGACAGACAGATAAGCCAGACAGACAGACAGATAAGCCAGACAGACAGTTAAGTCAGACAGACAGATAAATCCGACACACAGATAGATAGACAGACAGACAGATAAGCCAGACAGACAGACAGATAAGACAGACAGACAGACAGATAAGCCAGACAGACAGATAAGACAGTCAGACAGACAGACAGATAAGCAAGACAGACAGACAGATAAGACAGACAGACAGACAGATAAGACAGACAGACAGACAGATAAGTCAGACAGACAGACAGACAAGACAGACAGACAGACAAGACAGACAGATAAGACAGACAGACAGATAAGCCAGACAGACAGACAGATAAGCCAGACAGACAGACAGAAAAGACAGTCAGACAGACAGATAAGCCAGACAGACAGACAGATAAGCCAGACAGACAGACAGACAGATAAGCCAGACAGACAGACAGATAAGACAGACAGACAGACAGACAGATAAGTCAGACAGACAGACAGACAAGACAGACAGACAGACAAGACAGACAGATAAGACAGACAGACAGATAAGACAGACAGACAGACAGATAAGCCAGACAGACAGACAGATAAGACAGTCAGACAGACAGATAAGCCAGGCAGACAGACAGATAAGCCAGACAGACAGACAGACAGACAGATAAGCCAGACAGACAGATAAGCCAGACAGACAGACAGATAAGCCAGACAGACAGTTAAGTCAGACAGACAGATAAATTCGACATACAGATAAGACAGACAGACAGACAGATAAGCCAGACAGACAGACAGATAAGACAGACAGACAGATAAGCCAGACAGACAGATAAGACAGTCAGACAGACAGACAGATAAGCAAGACAGACAGACAGATAAGACAGACAGACAGACAGATAAGTCAGACAGACAGACAGACAGACAAGACAGACAGACAGACAAGACAGACAGATAAGACAGACAGACAGATAAGACAGACAGACAGACAGATAAGCCAGACAGACAGACAGATAAGACAGTCAGACAGACAGATAAGCCAGACAGACAGACAGATAAGCCAGACAGACAGATAAGCCAGACAGACAGACAGACAGATAAGCCAGACAGACAGACAGATAAGCCAGACAGACAGTTAAGTCAGACAGATAGATAAATCCGACATACAGATAGATAGACAGACAGACAGACAGATAAGCCAGACAGACAGACAGATAAGACAGACAGACAGACAGATAAGCCAGACAGACAGATAAGCAAGACAGTAAGACAGATAAGACAGACAGACAGACAGACAGATAAGTCAGACAGACAGACAGACAGACAGACAGACAAGACAGACAGACAAGACAGACAGATAAGACAGACAGACAGATAAGACAGACAGACAGACAGATAAGCCAGACAGACAGACAGATAAGACAGTCAGACAGACAGATAAGCCAGACAGACAGACAGATAAGCCAGACAGACAGACAGACAGATAAGCCAGACAGACAGACAGATAAGCCAGACAGACAGACAGATAAGCCAGACAGACAGTTAAGTCAGACAGACAGATAAATCCGACATACAGATAGACAGACAGACAGACAGACAGATAAGCCAGACAGACAGACAAGACAGTCAGACAGATAAGACAGACAGACAGTCAGACAGACAGATAAGCCAGACAGACAGTCAGACAGACAGATAAGACAGATAAGCCAGACAGACAGATAAGACAGACAGACAGACAGACAGACAGATAAGCCAGACAGACAGACAGATAAGCCAGACAGACAGACAGTCAGACAAACAGATAAGACAGACAGACAGACAGTCAGACAGACAGATAAGCCAGACAGACAGATAAGACAGTCAGACAGACAGACAGACAGATAAGCCAGACAGACAGACAGATAAGCCAGACAGACAGTCAGACAGATAAGACAGTCAGACAAGCCAGACAGACAGTCAGACAGACAAGCCAGACAGATAAGACAGTCAGACAGACAGACAGACAGACAGACAGACAGACAGACAGATAAGTCAAACAGACAAGTCAGACAGACAGTCAGACAGACAGACAGTCAGACAGACAGATAAGCCAGACAGACAGTCAGACAAGACAGATAAGCCAGACAGACAGATAAGACAGTCAGACAGATAAGACAGCCAGACAGACAGATAAGACACAGTCAGACAGACAGACAGACAGATAAGCCAGACAGACAGTCAGACAGACAGATAAGCCAGATAGACAGTCAGACAGACAGATAAGCCAGACAGACAGTCAGACAGACAGACAGATAAGCCAGACAGACAGACAGACAGATAAGCCAGACAGACAGTCAGACAGACAGATAAGCCAGACAGACAGATAAGCCAGACAGACAGATAAGCCAGACAGACAGTCAGACAGACAGACAGACAGATAAGCCAGACAGACAGTCAGACAGACAGACAGACAGACAGATAAACCAGACAGATAAGCCAGACAGACAGATAAGCCAGACAGACAGACAGACAGACAGACAGACAGATAAGCCAGACAGACAGTCAGACAGATAAGCCAGACAGACAGTCAGACAGACAGATAAGCCAGACAGATAAGCCAGACAGACAGATAAGACAGTCAGACAGACAGACAGACATATAAGACAGACAGACATATAAGTCAGACAGACAGATAAGTCAGACAGACAAACAGACAGATAAGACAGACAGACAGACAAGCCAGTCAGTCAGACAGACAGACAAGCCAGACAGACAGATAAGTCAGACAGACAGACAGACAGACAGACAGACACATAAGCCAGACAAACAGATAAGCCAGACAGACAGATAAGTCCGACAGACAGACAGACAGACAGACAGACAGACACATAAGCCAGACAAACAGATAAGCCAGTCAGTCAGACAGCCAGACAGACAGATAAGTCAGACAGACAGACAGACAGATAAGCCAGACAGCCAGATAAGACAGACAGTTAAGA
This sequence comes from Romanogobio albipinnatus, assembly GCA_023566225.1. Classification (NCBI taxonomy): domain Eukaryota; kingdom Metazoa; phylum Chordata; class Actinopteri; order Cypriniformes; family Gobionidae; genus Romanogobio; species Romanogobio albipinnatus. The sequence goes on along the minus strand of CM042247.1, from coordinate 5,992,931 downwards.
CAGACAGATAAGACAGACAGACAGACAGACAGATAAGACAGTCAGACAGACAGATAAGTCAGACAGACAGACAGATAAGCCAGACAGCCAGATAAGACAGACAGATAAGACAGACAGACAGACAGATAAGACAGACAGACAGACAGATAAGCCAGACAGACAGACAGACAGATAAGACAGACAGACAGTTAAGACAGACAGTCAGACAGACAGTTAAGACAGACAGTCAGACAGACAGACAGACAGTTAAGACAGACAGACAGTTAAGACAGACAGTCAGACAGACAGTTAAGACAGACAGATAAGACAGACAGACAGACAGACAGACAGTTAAGACAGACAGTCAGACAGACAGACAGATAAGCCAGACAGCCAGATAAGACAGACAGTTAAGACAGACAGATAAGACAGACAGACAGACAGACAGATAAGACAGTCAGACAGACAGATAAGTCAGACAGACAGACAGATAAGCCAGACAGCCAGATAAGACAGACAGACAGACAGATAAAACAGACAGACAGACAGATAAGCCAGACAGACAGACAGACAGATAAGACAGACAGACAGTTAAGACAGACAGTCAGACAGACAGTTAAGACAGACAGTCAGACAGACAGACAGACAGACAGTTAAGACAGACAGACAGTTAAGACAGACAGTCAGACAGACAGTTAAGACAGACAGATAAGACAGTCAGACAGACAGCCAGACAGACAGATAAGCCAGACAAACAGACAGACAGACAAACAGATAAGCCAGTCAGTCAGACAGCCAGACAGATAAGCCAGACAGACAGATAAGCCAGACAGACAGATAAGCCAGACAGCCAGATAAGCCAGACAGACAGATAAGACAGACAGATAAGACAGACAGACAGACAGATAAGACAGACAGACAGAGACAGACAGACAGATAAGACAGACAGACAGTTAAGACAGACAGTCAGACAGACAGTTAAGACAGACAGTCAGACAGACAGACAGACAGTTAAGACAGACAGACAGTTAAGACAGACAGTCAGACAGACAGTTAAGACAGACAGATAAGACAGACAGACAGACAGACAGACAGACAGTTAAGACAGACAGTCAGACAGACAGTTAAGACAGACAGATAAGACAGACAGACAGACAGACAGACAGACAGACAGTTAAGACAGACAGATAAGCCAGACAGACAGATAAGACAGACAGACAGACAGACAGACAGTTAAGACAGACAGTCAGACAGACAGTTAAGACAGACAGATAAGACAGTCAGACAGACAGATAGGTGACAGAGAATCAGTACTAAAGCAGAGCAGTAAACGAGGCTCAGAGTCTGTGAGCTGACACACTGATCTTGCATCACAGATCAAACAATAAATAAATCTTGAAATCAGACATTGTGACCAGACAGCCCAGCCAGCATTGACCAATCAGCAGCAGTTTCTCAATCTCTCACACAGACGGTTTTCATCAAACATCACATCTCTGTGTCCATGAATCATGACACTTTACCCTCTTTCGACACCCTGTGTGTGATCAGTCTCATCCTTTATTTCCGTTAGATTTGTGTTTTGTGTTGCAATGCACATCTCCCTCCGTCAACATCAAGCGTCTGAGCGGCCGTTACTTCTCTGAGTGGCTGGTGTTCGAATGCCCAACAAAAGCCATTTAGACCAGACCAAATCTATTGAAGACATAAATGTGTTTGATTTCAACACACACACACGCACACACACACACACACAAACACACACACACACACACACACAGTCAGATGAGATCTCACTACCTGGAGCCACAATAATACACCACTGACACACACTGTCATCAGAGACAGAGACACACAATCACACATCACTCACACATACACACACACACACACAGATATCCAGGCATCTAAGTCATGTTAATCACCCATTTAGTAGCTGTGGGGATTTTTCCCAAGCTTTTATGCTGGGTCGGATTTCTCCCTGCAGAGAGCTTCTCACAGACAGTGAGATGTGTGTGTGTGTGTGTGTGTGAGTGAACATTACAGCAGATTATTCACTGCCCTGTTCTCCCTGCATGCTGTGTGTCTGCTGCTTGCTGTAAATTTGAAACTTGACAAGCTAATTTTTTTAAACTCTGGTTTTCCAGATTTAATGCTCAGAGTCACTATAATGATCCATTCATCGGTTGGGAAATGAAACACTGTGACTTTGTGCTGCTGTCAGTATAATGTGTTAGTTTGAGCGTCTGTCTGTCAAACCACTGGAAGTTCGTCAGAAGAGGGTGGGATATATTAGGTTTGAGGTGTTGACTTGACCTCCAAATTCCCCAGATCTCAATCCAATCGAGCATCTGTGGGATGTGCCGAACAAACAAGTCCGATCCATGGAGGCCCCACCTCGCAACTTACAGGACTTAAAGGATCTGCTGCTAACATCTTGGTGCCAGATACCACAGCACACCTCCAGGGGTCTAGTGGAGTCCATGCCTCGACGGGTCAGGCCTGTTTTGGCAGCAAAAGGGCAACCAACACAATACTTGGTCATAATGTTATGCCTGATGTGTGTATACACACACACACACACACACACACACACACACACACACACACACACACACACACACACACACACACACACACACAGTAGATCTAAATCAACTCAACCATCACATGATTCAATCGCTTGTTATTTTTTTGTTGTTGGATATAAGAATGAGCTAATGTATAACAGACAGGGAAGCGGACAGGAAGTGTCCTTTTTCCACACAATTGCAGCCAGGGCTCGACTTCCTGTGACCTCATCTCCTGTTCACTAGCACACACATTCCAGCAATGCACTCTGGGAAAATAAAACAGACAGATGGACAGGAGGATACAGACAGATGGATTATCCAGTGCTTGTAGGTTTGTGTGGTTTTCTCGATAGATTTCCTGGCAGCACAAACGCATCTCATGACCTAAAGTTAATCACTCTGTGTGTGTGTGTGTGTGTGTGTGTGTGTGTGTGTGTGTGTGTGTGTGTGTGTGTGTGTGTGTGTGCAGGGACAGGTGTGTCATTGTGTGCCCGCAGGTGGGCTGCACACTGACCTCAAACTGACCTCACGGAGAGCGAGAGGTGAACCGATACAGGTCTGTCCAGCAGCTGCTATCGACCCAACAATGAGAGAGATTGTAATAAACACTCATTAACACTCACACTAACAGAACCTGACCAATGAGAGTCAGGCAGGCGGATCAGCTGCTTCACACTGCTGTTATTATTTATTATTTTATTTTTATAATTAATAAACTACAGTTTTTGTCAATCGCTATGACAATTTTTTCAATACTTTTAACAAATGTCCTAAACTCTTAACGCAGTTAGCACAACATCTGTCTGTGTAGGCTATACAATTAACACATTTATTGTTGCTTTTAAACAAAATGCATACAGTTAACACACATTTAAAATGCTTGAACTTCTTTTAAGCACAAGCTCAACCAAGACCAAAACACTGGATTTTTACTGCCAAATTTACCAATGCTTTAACACTGTGTGTCAGAAGAGATAACATCATGTTCTGAACATAACCTTATAGGCTAGAGTCAAGGTAAACGGCTGTTTATATTGTGCTTTGAAACACAGATATATCCCCTGTATTTCCATCCATTGGTACTGATAAACAGCGGATTGAATTTGTGCAAATATATAAATCACAGCTGATTACCATCTAGAAATTGTTCAGGTGTTGATGTTCTTTCAATCACATGACCATATGGTAAAAGAGGGCCTATTTGGGCTGATCTTGTGTGAAAAAGGAACAATATAGAGCAACACAAAGAATGTCAGAAAAAGGCCTGCATGAGGGAGAGGGAGAGGGAGATGAGTACCAGGGCAAGGGAGAGGAGTGGGACAAGGGCAAGGGAGAGGAGTGGGACAAGGGCAAGGGAGAGGAGTGGGACAAGGGCAAGGGAGAGCATTGGGACAAGGGCAAGGGAGAGCATTGGGACAAGGGCAAGGGAGAGGAGTGGGACAAGGGCAAGGGAGAGCATTGGGACAAGGGCAAGGGAGAGCATTGGGACAAGGGCAAGGGAGAGCATTGGGACAAGGGCAAGGGAGAGGAGTGGGACAAGGGCAAGGGAGAGGAGTACCAGGGCAAGGGAGAGGAGTGGGACAAGGGCAAGGAAGAGGAGTGGGACAAGGGCAAGGGAGAGGATTACCAGGGCAAGGGAGAGCGTTGAGACAAGGGCAAGGGAGAGGAGTACCAGGGCAAGGGAGAGGAGTGGGACAAGGGCAAGGGAGAGCATTGGGACAAGGGCAAGGGAGAGGAGTACCAGGGCAAGGGAGAGGAGTGGGACAAGGGCAAGGGAGAGCATTGGGACAAGGGCAAGGGAGAGGAGTGGGACAAGGGCAATGGAGAGCATTGGGACAAGGGCAAGGGAGAGGAGTGGGACAAGGGCAAGGGAGAGGAGTACCAGGGCAAGGGAGAGCATTGGGACAAGGGCAAGGGAGAGGAGTACCAGGGCAAGGGAGAGGAGTGGGACAAGGGCAAGGGAGAGCATTGGGACAAGGGCAAGGGAGTTGAGTGGGTCAAGGGCAAGGGAGAGGAGTGGGTCAAGGGCAAGGGAGAGCATTGGGACAAGGGCAAGGGAGAGCATTGGGACAAGGGCAAGGGAGACGAGTGGGACAAGGGCAAGGGAGAGGAGTGGGTCAAGGGCAAGGGAGAGCATTGGGACAAGGGCAAGGGAGAGCATTGGGACAAGGGCAAGGGAGAGGAGTGGGACAAGGGCAAGGGAGAGGAGTGGGTCAAGGGCAAGGGAGAGCATTGGGACAAGGGCAAGGGAGAGCATTGGGACAAGGGCAAGGGAGACGAGTGGGACAAGGGCAAGGTGGGACAAGGGCAAGGGAGAGGAGTGGGACAAGGGCAAGGGAGAGGAGTGGGACAAGGGCAAGGGAGAGGAGTACCAGGGCAAGGGAGAGGAGCGGGACAAGGGCAAGGGAGAGCATTGGGACAAGGGCAAGGGAGAGGAGTGGGACAAGGACAATGGAGAGCATTGGGACAAGGGCAAGGGAGAGGAGTGGGACAAGGGCAAGGGAGAGGAGTACCAGGGCAAGGGAGAGCATTGGGACAAGGGCAAGGGAGAGGAGTACCAGGGCAAGGGAGAGGAGTGGGACAAGAGCAAGGGAGAGCATTGGGACAAGGGCAAGGGAGAGCATTGGGACAAGGGCAAGGGAGAGGAGTACCAGGGCAAGGGAGAGGAGTGGGACAAGGGCAAGGGAGAGCACTGGGACAAGGGCAAGGGAGAGGAGTGGGTCAAGGGCAAGGGAGAGCATTGGGACAAGGGCAAGGGAGAGCATTGGGACAAGGGCAAGGGAGAGGAGTGGGACAAGGGCAAGGGAGATGATTGGGACAAGGGCAAGGGAGAGGATTGGGACAAGGGCAAGGGAGAGGAGTGGGACAAGGGCAAGGGAGAGGATTGGGACAAGGGCAAGGGAGAGGAGTGGGACAAGGGCAAGGTGGGACAAAGGCAAGGGAGAGGAGTGGGACAAGGGCAAGGGAGAGGAGTGGGACAAGGGCAAGGGAGAGGAGTGGGACAAGGGCAAGGGAGAGGAGTGGGACAAGGGCAAGGGAGAGCATTGGGACAAGGGCAAGGGAGAGCATTGGGACAAGGGAGAGGAGTGGGACAAGGGCAAGGGAGAGGAGTGGGACAAGGCAAAGGGAGAGCATTGGGACAAGGGCAAGGGAGAGGAGTGGGACAAGGGCAAGGGAGAGGAGTGGGACAAGAGCAAGGGAGAGGAGTGGGACAAGGGCAAGGGAGAGCATTGGGACAAGGGCAAGGGAGAGGAGTGGGACAAGGGCAAGGGAGAGCATTGGGACAAGGGCAAGGGAGAGGAGTGGGACAAGGGCAAGGGAGAGGATTGGGACAAGGGCAAGGGAGAGGATTGGGACAAGGGCAAGGGAGAGGATTGGGACAAGGGCAAGGGAGAAGATTGGGACAAGGGCAGGGGAGAGGAGTGGGACAAAGGCAAGGTAGAGATTGAGGAGGGTGAATGCATAGTGACATTCAAAGAAGGGCCAGAATTAGGGTAGCTGATGAAATTAGAGCTACTATCATAGACCATGTCATAAACCAGGGGTTTTCAAACTGGGGTCCGGGGACCACCAGGGGTCCTCCAGAAAGTTCAAAGGAGTCCCCAGAAAATTTCAAGTTTCATGTTTCTCTCCTTTCTTGCAGTATATAGTGCAGAACTGTATATGTTTGCTTTGTATCTTAAGTGGGTTTTTCTCACTATAGTCCCCTTTATCTCGCTCACTGGGGCTGTAAGGCGGTATTCTTAACGCAGTATGTAAGCTGCTTACATACATTTATTGTGAAAGTTGCTTATACAAATAATTTTTAATTGAAAATGTTCTTCTTCAGGTTTATACATCCAACATTAATAGCCAATTTAAGTTGGGAAACAATATGTTGTATTTATAATGTCACACTTGCTATTTATCTGACAGTTTAAATGTTTTTTAATACATAAAAATAGATGGATTTTAGGAAGGGGGTCCCTCATAAAAGTTCATCATATTTGGGGGTCCTTGGCATCATAAAGTTTGAAAACCCCTGTCATAAACCACAGGCTATCATACAGAGAGGCTGGTGAATGAGTACAGCCAAAACTTATACAAAATGATATTGTATAAGGGCTTCTCCTACTGCAAAGTGTAAATCATCTGACCATGTATTACAGTGACTGTATGCCTCTGGTCTCTAATCTGTAACTGTATTTTGTCTATCTAAGGATTCAACATCTCCCTCCCTCATGGGGCAGAGGAAAGCTCCTAAATGAAGGACAGGAACTTGTTATTGTCAACATGGTGATTTCTGATAATGAAATAAAACTGAAGGGCATTCTATAAAGCTACTCTGAGATGGGTCATTCATTTTTTTGTGTTGAATTTCTGCAGCAAAATAAACAAAATGCAGGCATTTACTAAACCCAACAAAACAAAAATGTGGAGAGTCTTCAAAAGACACAATCTGTGATCAATAAAATATACTGTCTATTGTATAAGGGCAGACCTGAAACATAAAATAATGCAGTTTCTGTAATTCCATCTAGAGTTAGTGTTTTTATGACACTGTGCTATGATTGACTAAATGTTCCTGTTGGAAGAGAACATGTGTTAGGGTTTTGGTAGACATAGTGTATTGTGTTAGTGAATTATTGTATTTTGAAAATGAGTGTTGGAGTTTAGTTTACAATGTGCGATTTTGAGCATGAAATTAACCGTTTTGGCAATTGTGTGATGGAGGTGTGTTAAGAGTTTAGGAAATTTGTTAAAAGAATTGAAAAAAATGTCATAGCGATTGTAAAAAAACCCCAGTAATTTATTTTTAATTATTATATTTAAATGTATTTTTGTATTTTAATTGTGTTTGAAAACAGCCAAAAATATTTCATTTTTGTAAATATTTTATTTAAAATTATTATTATTATTATTATTATTATTAAGCAAGAGTTTTTGACATTTGTATCTTGGACGGACAGTGTGTGTGACTGTGTTTGTGTGTGTGTGAGTGAGTGTGTTTGTGTGAGTGAGTGTGTTTGTGTGTTGTGTGTGTGTGTGTGTGAGAGTGTTTGTGTGAGTGAGTGTGCTTGTGTGTCTGTGAGAGAGAGAGAGAGAGAGAGAGAGAGAGAGTGAGTGAGTCTGTGTGTGTGAGTGTTTGCGTCAGTGTGTTTGTGAGTGTGTGTGTGTGTGTGTGAGTGTTTGTGTCAGTGTGTTTGTGAGTGTGTGTGTGAGTGTTTGTGGGAGTGAGTGTGTTTGTGTGTGTGCTTGTGAGTGAGTGTTTGCGTCAGTGTGTTTGTGAGTGTGAGTGTTTGTGTCAGTGTGTTTGTGTGTTGTGTGTGTGAGTGTTTGTGGGAGTGAGTAAGTTTGTGTGTGTGAGAGAGAGAGAGAGAGAGAGAGCGAGTGAGTGAGTCTGTGTGTGTGAGTGTTTGCGTCAGTGTGTTTGTGAGTGTGTGTGTGTGTGTGTGAGTGTTTGTGTCAGTGTGTTTGTGAGTGTGTGTGTGAGTGTTTGTGGGAGTGAGTGTGTTTGTGTGTGTGCTTGTGAGTGAGTGTTTGCGTCAGTGTGTTTGTGAGTGTTTGTGGGAGTGAGTATGTTTGTGTGTTGTGTGTGTGTGAGAGTGTTTGCGGGAGTGTGTTTGTGAGTGTTTGTGGGAGTGAGTATGTTTGTGTGTTGTGTGTGTGTGAGAGTGTTTGTGTGAGTGAGTGTGCTTGTGTGTCTGTGAGAGAGAGAGAGAGAGAGAGAGAGAGTGAGTGAGTCTGTGTGTGTGAGTGTTTGCGTCAGTGTGTTTGTGAGTGTGAGTGTTTGTGTCAGTGTGTTTGTGAGTGTGTGTGTGAGTGTTTGTGGGAGTGAGTGTGTTTGTGTGTGTGCTTGTGAGTGAGTGTTTGCGTCAGTGTGTTTGTGAGTGTTTGTGGGAGTGAGTATGTTTGTGTGTTGTGTGTGTGTGAGAGTGTTTGCGGGAGTGTGTTTGTGAGTGTTTGTGGGAGTGAGTATGTTTGTGTGTTGTGTGTGTGTGAGAGTGTTTGCGGGAGTGAGTGTGCTTGTGTGTGTGTGAGAGAGAGAGAGTGTGAGTGAGTCCGTGTGTGTGAGTGTTTGCGTCAGTGTGTTTGTGTGTGTGTGAGTGTTTGTGGGAGTGAGTATGTTTGTGTGTTGTGTGTGTGTGAGAGTGTTTGCGGGAGTGAGTGTGCTTGTGTGTGTGTGAGAGAGAGAGAGTGTGAGTGAGTCCGTGTGTGTGAGTGTTTGCGTCAGTGTGTTTGTGTGTGTGTGAGTGTTTGTGGGAGTGAGTATGTTTGTGTGTTGTGTGTTTGTGGGAGTGAGAATGTTTGTGTGTTGTGTGTGTGAGAGTGATTGTGTATTATGTGTGTGTGTGTGTGAGTGTTTGTGTGTGTTTGCGTCAGTGTGCTTGTGTGTTGTGTGTGTGTGTGTTTGTGTGTGTGAGTGTTTGCGTCAGTGTGTTTGTGTGTTGTGTGTGTGAGTGTTTGTGGGAGTGAGTAAGTTTGTGTGTGTGAGAGAGAGAGAGAGAGAGAGAGAGAGTGAGTGAGTCTGTGTGTGTGAGTGTTTGCGTCAGTGTGTTTGTGAGTGTGTGTGTGTGTGTGTGAGTGTTTGTGTCAGTGTGTTTGTGAGTGTGTGTGTGAGTGTTTGTGGGAGTGAGTGTGTTTGTGTGTGTGCTTGTGTGTGAGTGTTTGCGTCAGTGTGTTTGTGTGTTGTGTGGGAATGAGTGTGTGTGTGTGTGGGAGTGTTTGTGGGAGTGAGTGTGTTTGTGGGAGTGAATGAGTGTGTGTTGTGTTGTGTGTTTGTGGGAGTGGGTGTGTGTGTCTGTGAGAGTGTGTGTCCATGTGTGTGTGAGTGTGAGAGAGAGTGTGTGTGTCTCACATCTGGGCCCAATCTTAAATTAAACATTGTGATGTGTTGTGTTTATTCTGTCAATCAAATTCAAACAGGTGCTTCATTTCACACACACACACACACACACACACACACACACACACACACACACACACACACACACACACACACACACACACACACACACGTGTGTTAATTAGCACAGGCGGATGAGAATGAGAACACACTCAAACAAACCTGGAGAAACTTTGACATCTTCATAATATTTGAAAACTGTGACTGTGTGTCTGATCCTCAGCTCTTGCACTCAGCGTTCATCACCACCTCAGGTGAAGGACTCCTCCCTCAGGTCCCAGTGCATCGTGGGTGATATTCTGATTAAAATCACATGATTAACATTCACAGGCGCTCGCAGTGACTCGGCAGACAAGGAGGAAAGACGAGAGGGAAGAGTAATTCAGCTCAGGTGGGGTGTGGGAAGGGGAAGACGGGTCAGCTTCCACATGAAGCTCACACAATACAGAAGCCCCTGAGACCGGGCCATTGTCCCCACATCCTCCTCTCAGTGTGTGTGTGTGTGTGAGAGCCATTCATTCAGGATAACACTGTGTGTGTGTGTAGATGAGGCAGATTAGAGCAGTATTTGATTTCTCTGTCATTGTTTAGCAGGAGCTCTCGGCTGAATGAGCTGAATGAAGGGAATTGTCATCACTTCCGAGTCTAAAGCACTGCATCCCAAGAAACATGCCAGACGGGAACGGCCCAAATCACAGCATGCTGAAAATGTGCTCGGATGATATTACCCACGACTCCGTGCGCTGTGCGTCTGTGATGGGTCATTTCTGACATGGGATTCGGGAAGCAGCCCAGATCCAGATTAAACCAATCACGTGCGAGACAGAACGTCAGGTCCTGTCCAACATCCCATAAACATTCAAACATTACATTCATAAATGCACCAGTTCATTTTGAATAAATGCATGAAAACGTTTAATCAAAATATTTCATTTTTAGCTATTTTAGGATTATTATAGTTTTTATTAATATTTTGAATGTTTTTATTTTTAGTTATGTTTCTGTTTATTGAGGTCTAAATTAATGTCAATTAAATCAATAATTAAATGATTAAATGTACCAATTTATTGTGCAAAAATGCTTGAAAACGTTTAATCAACACATAAATTTTTTTGCTATTTTAGTATTATTTATAATATATACTATTATAAATATTTTGATATTTAGATGTTATGTAAATGTTTAGTTTTTTTGTTTTAATATCCCTAGGTTTAATTAACCATTATAGTTTTTATTAATATTTTGAGCTTTTATTTTTGGTTATGTTTTCAGTTTCATTTTAGTTAATATTTTTTTAATATTTTTATATATTCAGGACTGTTCATAGAGAGGTCTAAATTATTGTCAATTAAATCATTAAATAAAGCAAAAATTAAATCAATAAATAATTATATGCACCAATTTATTGTGCAAAAATGCATACAAACGTTTAATCAACACATTACATTTTTAGCTATTTTTTATTAATATTTTGAATTAGCTTTTATTTTTAGATGTTATGTTTTCATTTTAGTAAAAATTTTTGTAATTTATTTTTTAAATATTGCTATTTAGGTTTAATTTATTTTTATTTCAGTATTAATTTTAGCTCATTTATATATATGCAGGACTGTTTATAGATATGGAGGTCTAAATTAGTGTTGATTAAATAATTAAATTGATAAATAATTAAATTATTAAATGTACCAATTTATTGTGCAAAATGCTTGAAGATGTCTAATTAACACATTACATTTTTAGCTATTTTAGTATTATTTATGTACTACTATATTTGTTATTAATATTTTGAATTAGCTTTTATTTTTATGTTTTCATTTTAGTAAAATTTTTTGTAATTTATTTTTTAAATATTGCTATTTAGGTTTAATTTATTTTTATTTCAGAATTAATTTTAGCTCATTTATATATTTTCAGGACTGGTTATAGATATGGAAGTCTAAATTAGTGTTGATTAAATAATTAAATTGATAAATAATTAAATAATTAAATGATTAAATGCACCAATTTATTGTGCAAAAATGCTTGAAAATGTTTAATCAACACATACATTTTTTTGCTATTTTAGTATTATTTATAATATATACTATTATAAATATTTTGATATTTAGATGTTATGTAAATGTTTAGTTTTTTTGTTTTAATATCACTAGGTTTAATTAACCATTATAGTTTTTATTAATATTTTGAGCTTTTATTTTTAGTTATGTTTTCAGTTTCATTTTAGGTAATATTTTTTTAATATTTTTATATATTCAGGACTGTTCATAGAGCGGTCTAAATTAGTGTCAATTAAATCATTAAATAAAGCAATAATTAAATCAATAAATAATTAAATCAATAAATAATTAAATAATTTTATTGTGCAAAAATGCATAAAAACGTTTAATCAACACATTACATTTTTAGCTATTTTTTATTAATATTTTGAATTAGCTTTTATTTTTAGATGTTATGTTTTCATTTTAGTAAAACATTTTGTAATTTATTTTTTAAATATTGCTATTTAGGTTTAATTTATTTTTATTTCAGTATTAATTTTAGCTCATTTATATATTTTCAGGACTGGTTATAGATATGGAAGTCTAAATTAGTGTTGATTAAATAATTAAATTGATAAATAATTAAATAATTAAATGATTAAATGCACCAATTTATTGTGCAAAAATGCTTGAAAATGTTTAATCAACACATACATTTTTTTGCTATTTTAGTATTATTTATAATATATACTATTATAAATATTTTGATATTTAGATGTTATGTAAATGTTTAGTTTTTTTGTTTTAATATCCCTAGGTTTAATTAACCATTATAGTTTTTATTAATATTTTGAGCTTTTATTTTTGGTTATGTTTTCAGTTTCATTTTAGTTAATATTTTTAAAATATTTTTATATATTCAGGACTGTTCATAGAGAGGTCTAAATTATTGTCAATTAAATCATTAAATCATTAAATAAAGCAAAAATTAAATCAATAAATAATTATATGCACCAATTTATTGTGCAAAAATGCATACAAACGTTTAATCAACACATTACATTTTTAGCTATTTTTTATTAATATTTTGAATTAGCTTTTATTTTTAGATGTTATGTTTTCATTTTAGTAAAAAATTTTGTAATTTATTTTTTAAATATTGCTATTTAGGTTTAATTTATTTTTATTTCAGTATTAATTTGAGCTCATTTATATATATGCAGGACTGTTTATAGATATGGAAGTCTAAATTAGTGTCGATTAAATAATTAAATTGATAAATAATTAAATTATTAAATGATTAAATGCACCAATTTATTGTGCAAAAATGCTTGAAAATGTTTAATCAACACATACATTTTTTTGCTATTTTAGTATTATTTATAATATATACTATTATAGTTTTTATAAATATTTTGATATTTAGATGTTATGTAAATGTTAATTTTTTTTTGTTTTAATATCCCTAGGTTTAATTAACCATTATAGTTTTTATTAATATTTTGAGCTTTTATTTTTGGTTATGTTTTCAGTTTCATTTTAGTTAATATTTTTAAAATATTTTTATATATTCAGGACTGTTCATAGAGAGGTCTAAATTATTGTCAATTAAATCATTAAATAAAGCAAAAATTAAATCAATAAATAATTATATGCACCAATTTATTGTGCAAAAATGCATAAAAACGTTTAATCAACACATTACATTTTTAGCTATTTTTTATTAATATTTTGAATTAGCTTTTATTTTTAGATGTTATGTTTTCATTTTAGTAAAACATTTTGTAATTTATTTTTTAAATATTGCTATTTAGGTTTCATTTATTTTTATTTCAGTATTAATTTTAGCTCATTTATATATTTTCAGGACTGGTTATAGATATGGAAGTCTAAATTAGTGTCGATTAAATAATTAAATTGATAAATAATTAAATAATTAAATGATTAAATGCACCAATTTATTGTGCAAAAATGCTTGAAAATGTTTAATCAACACATACATTTTTTTGCTATTTTAGTATTATTTATAATATATACTATTATAGTTTTTATAAATATTTTGATATTTAGATGTTATGTAAATGTTAATTTTTTTTTGTTTTAATATCCCTAGGTTTAATTAACCATTATAGTTTTTATTAATATTTTGAGCTTTTATTTTTGGTTATGTTTTCAGTTTCATTTTAGTTAATATTTTTAAAATATTTTTATATATTCAGGACTGTTCATAGAGAGGTCTAAATTATTGTCAATTAAATCATTAAATAAAGCAAAAATTAAATCAATAAATAATTAAATGCACCAATTTATTGTGCAAAAATGCATACAAACGTTTAATCAACACATTACATTTTTAGCTATTTTTTATTAATATTTTGAATTAGCTTTTATTTTTAGATGTTATGTTTTCATTTTAGTAAAAAATTTTGTAATTTATTTTTTAAATATTGCTATTTAGGTTTAATTTATTTTTATTTCAGTATTAATTTGAGCTCATTTATATATATGCAGGACTGTTTATAGATATGGAAGTCTAAATTAGTGTTGATTAAATAATTAAATTGATAAATAATTAAATTATTAAATGATTAAATGCACCAATTTATTGTGCAAAAATGCTTGAAAATGTTTAATCAACACATACATTTTTTTGCTATTTTAGTATTATTTATAATATATACTATTATAGTTTTTATAAATATTTTGATATTTAGATGTTATGTAAATGTTTAGTTTTTTTGTTTTAATATCCCTAGGTTTAATTAACCATTATAGTTTTTATTAATATTTTGAGCTTTTATTTTTGGTTATGTTTTCAGTTTCATTTTAGTTAATATATTTTTTAATATTTTTATATATTCAGGACTGTTCATAGAGAGGTCTAAATTATTGTCAATTAAATCATTAAATAAAGCAAAAATTAAATCAATAAATAATTAAATGCACCAATTTATTGTGCAAAAATGCATAAAAACGTTTAATCAACACATTACATATTTAGCTATTTTTTATTAATATTTTGAATTAGCTTTTATTTTTAGATGTTATGTTTTCATTTTAGTAAAAAATTTTGTAATTTATTTTTAAAATATTGCTATTTAGGTTTAATTTATTTTTATTTCAGTATTAATTTTAGCTCATTTATATATTTTCAGGACTGGTTATAGATATGGAGGTCTAAATTAGTGTCGATTAAATAATTCAATTGATAAATAATTCAATTATTAAATGTACCAATTTATTGTGCAAAATGCTTGAAGATGTCTAATTAACACATTACATTTTTAGCTATTTTAGTATTATTTATGTACTACTATATTTGTTATTAATATTTTGAATTAGCTTTTATTTTTATGTTTTCATTTTAGTAAAATTTTTTGTAATTTATTTTTTAAATATTGCTATTTAGGTTTAAT
>CM042247.1:5958098-5973098 GCA_023566225.1 Romanogobio albipinnatus | reverse complement strand
GGTGACATATGAAATAATAGACAGAAAACTGACTATTTAAAAAAAAAAAAATTGAACAGTTATTGAAGCTTTAGACAAAATACTTGAGTGTCATATTTGCTGCATCAGGCATTATAAAGTGAGGATAGTGAGGGAAAACAGCTCTTTCATGAGGTGAACGATGAAATGCTGACGCTTCTAATGCCAATCAATGAGATCTTCATAACAGACTTAAATGCGTATATCAGTCGTCACTATATACACCGATCAAGCGTAACATTATGACCACTGACCGGTGAAGTGAATAACACTGATGATCTCTTCATCTCCTGTTAGTGGGTGGGATATATTAGGCAGCAAGTGAACATTTTGTCCTCAGAGTTGATGTGTTAGAAGCAGGAAAAATGGGCAAGTGTGAGGATTTGAGCGAGTTTGACAAGGGCCAGATTGTGACGGCTAGACGACTGGGTCAGAGCATCTCCAAAGCTGCAGCTCTTGTGGGGTGTTCCCGGTCTGCAGTGGTCAGTCTCTATCAAAAGTGCTCCAAGGAAGGACCAGTGGTCGACAGGGTCATGGGCGGCCGAGGCTCATTGATGCACGTGGGGAGCGAAGGCTGGCCCGTGTGGGCCGATCAAACAGACGAGCTACTGGAGCTCAAACTGCTCAAGAAGTTAATGCTGGTTCTGATAGAAAGGTGTCAGAATACACAGAGCATCTCAGTTTGTTGTGTATGGGGCGGCACAGCCGCTGACCAGTCAGGGTGCCCATGCTGACCCCTGTCCACCGCCCAAAGCACCAACAGTGGCACGTGAGCATCAGAACTGGACCAGAGCAATGGAAGAAGGTGGCCTGGTCTGATGATCACGTGTTCTTCTGCATCACGTGGATGGCCGGGTGTGTGTGTGTGGCTTACCTGGGGAACACATGACACCAGGTGCACTATGGGAAGAAGGCGTGGCGGCAGAGGCAGTGATGCTTTGGGCAATGTTCTGCTGGGAAACCTTGGGTCCTCCATCCATGTGGATGTTACTTTGACACGTCCCACCTACCTAAGCATTGCTGAGACCATGTCCAGCCTTTCATGGAAACGGTTTCCCTGGTGGCTGTGGCTCTTTCAGCAGATAATGCGCCGCCACAAAGCACAAATACTTCAGGAATGGTTTGAGGAGCACAAGGAGTTTGAGACGTTGACTCGGCCTCAAAATTCCCCAGATCTCAATCCAGTCGAGCATCTGTGGGATGTGCTGAACAAACAAGTCCGATCCATGGAGGCCCCGCCTCGCAACTTACAGGACGTAAAGGATCTGCTACTAACATCTTGGTGCCAGATACCACAGCACACCTTCAGGGAGTCCATGCCTCGACGGGTCAGGGCTGTTTTGGCAGCAAAAGCGGGACCAACACAATATTATAATGTTATGCCTGATCTGTGTATCTGCCAATAATGTCTAAGTAAGATGATATTTAAAGTGCCCCATTTTAAAGGCTCCTAATTTAGTCCTACAACAGGTTTCCATGCATCCAAGATCAAAAACACTTTAATTCTCTCATAATATCCACTGCAGCATCAACTCTTTTCCCTCAGTGTCTGAAACGGTTCATTCATAGATTCAGTCTCTCTAAACCCCGCCTCTCTGAGAGCTGCTCTGCTCTGATTGGTCAGAAACCAAATGCTCATTAGCATATTTGAATCTTAGCTCTTGACACACAGTGATAAGAACAGTAATGATGGTGTGGGTTTTACCGTTTCAATCTCATCAAAGTGGATTTGCTTTGGCAGCAGATACAGCGTCTCCTCCACATGAACAACACCACCCAAACTCTTCCAGTCTCAGAGAGTGTGAGCGGGGCGAAGAGACGCTGTTCAGCCACAGGCTGGAATTATGCAAATGAGTTACATTATTACGTAGGTTCAGCAGGAAGTGAGACTGGAATAACTGACGACTCGTTTCAGTTCAGAATCACTTCTTTCATTTGATAGACAATAACTCCATTTATCTGCACTTCACAAACAGCTCCATTACACACTGCATGAAAGGTCATATCCCAAAAAGCATAATAAGGCGAGAAAAGCCTAAGGATTTTGCGTATCAAATATGACACAGTCGGCTTTATAAGGTTAAAGAGCTTGATTCCAAGAACAAGACCAAGTTCCATAAACCAATACAGAGAAGAAGGAACAGTGAGATACGGACAGATAGAGAAAGAGAGAGAGAGAGTTTGGGATTATTTCCCAAAAGTGATTAGCCAGAGGAAATGGGTCAGACAGAGAAGATAAGTTCAGGAGAAAACATTAACCCGACCAAACCTGAGCGCGTGCGCGTGTGTGTGTGTGTGTAGATTCCAGTGCTGAAATCCAAGTGTATGTACTGACCAGACACTGAGAGAAAGAGAGAGGACAGGACATGAGAAAAAACTCCCTCTAATTGTTCTTAGAAAGACGGAGACCAAATGAGGGAATAAAACAGGTTTGTTTAGAGCTAGTCGTCTGTGAACGGCTGGCGTAATTAGATTCAGGCCGAGGAGAGTTCATTAACTAAGTGAATTAATTAGATAGTTTGAGTGAGGAGACCACAGCCAAAAACTCGGATTAAATTAGATCAGGTTGGATTCACCCCAAAACACAGTGACCCGACGTCACACAATGCACATATACTGTACACTACATTGCCAAAAGTATTGGGACGCCCCTCCAAATCATTGAATTCAGGCGTTCAATCACTTCATGGCCACAGGTGTATAAATCAAGCAGACACTTTAGTAGAACTACAATCCCATGATGCATTGCTTAAGTTTATTGCAAAATATGTAAATATATTCAAATATTTATGAGGCCGACTTGATTAAATTTGCTGTGCTTCATGGGAGTGGGTGGAGCTAACGAGATCTTTTGGCACGTTTAGTTTGTTCAGACTCTCTGATTGGTGTATTTTCTGCACAGCATCATGGGTAATGTAGTTTTTCACCACGAATTTCACTGTTAAACAGGATTGTTTTAAAACTAAGCTGAAATTATGTGAGTTGATGGGTTCAACAGAAGCAAATACTATCGATTAACAACCTCACCGCTCACAGTAAGGCTGTCTGTAAAGGTTTATGAGTTATCGTTAAAAATAAATTTCCCTATGGAGAAAATTAATGGAGTTTTTACTTTCGAAAGATTCCGTGAAGAACTTTTAACGTCCATGGAAACTTTCCATTCAATAAAATTACACTATTTCAAGTAAAGTTCAGAGAACTCAAACACAACCACCTTCTCCTTAGCAACCACCCTGAAACAACTTAGGAGCTACCTAAGACGCAAATTTAACGTCCCAGCAATCACTCCAAACGTTAGCAAACCGTAGCGCCCGTGTTTAAAACTGCTGCCTGTGTTTACATGTGCAACAAAACACTGATAGCTATCAAAAATCTGCTCATTATAAAAACACCACAACACAGATAATCACGTTTACATTTTGAAATTGTTGGGTTTCGTTGCATCCTCCAGTGTTGATATCAAACACAGGACATATGCAGGGTGGTAAAGATGTTTTCATGCAGGGCCAAACTGGGGAAAAGTCTTAAACCGTTACCGTTTTGCTAAAAAGGAAATAATTTTGAATGTCATCATGAGTCAAAAATATCCTCAGTAATACAGTGAAACCTGGTGAACTATTTGAAGACTCATAAATCAGACAAATCATGTTTTGCAAATTGTCAACATGTTTGTTTTTGTAAACAGGTGCTGGTCATATAATTAGAATATCATCAAAAAGTTGATTTATTTCACTAATTCCATTCAAAAAGTGAAACTTGTGTATTATATTCATTCATTACACACAGACTGATATATTTCAAACGTTTATTTCTTTTAATTTTGATGATTATAACAAACAACTAAGTAAATCCCAAATTCAGTATCTCAGAAAATTAGAATATTGTGAAAAGGTTCAATATTGAAAACACCTGGTGCCACACTCTAAACAACTAATGAACTCAAAACACCTGCAAAGGCCTTTAATGGTCTCTCAGTCTAGTTCTGTAGGCCACACAATCATGGGGAAGACTGCTGACTTGACAGTTGTCCAAAAGACGACAATTGACACCTTGCACAAGGAGGGCAAGACACAAAAGGTCATTGCAAAAGAGGCTGGCTGTTCACAGAGCTCTGTGTCCAAGCACATTAATAGAGAGGCGAAGGGAAGGAAAAGATGTGGTAGAAAAAAAGTGTACAAGCAATAGGGATAACCGCACCCTGGAGAGGATTGTGAAACAAAACCCATTCAAAAATGTGGGTGAGATTCACAAAGAGTGGACTGGAGCTGGAGTCAGTGCTTCAAGAACCACTACGCACAGACGTATGCAAAACATGGGTTTCAGCTGTCGCATTCCTTGTGTCAAGCCACTCTTGAACAACAGACAGCGTCAGAAGCGTCTCGCCTGGGCTGAAGACAAAAAGGAAAAAAAGTGGTCCAAAGTTATGTTCTCTGATGAAAGTAAATTTTGCATTTCCTTTGGAAATCAGGGTCCCAGAGTCTGGAGGAAGAGAGGAGAGGCACACAATCCACATTGCTTGAGGTCCAGTGTAAAGTTTCCACAGTCAGGGATGGTTTGGGGTGCCATGTCATCTGCTGGTGTTGGTCCACTGTGTTTTCTGAGGTCCAAGGTCAACGCAGCCGTATACCAGGAAGTTTTAGAGCACATCATGCTTCCTGCTGCTGACCAACTTTTGGGATTTGGGATTTTCCTTAGTTGTCTGTGGCCACCTGTGCAATAAGTCCATTCGGGACATTTCCTCACTACTAAATATTCCCCGCTCAACTGTTAGTGGTGTTATAACAAAGTGGAAGCGATTGGGAACAACAGCAACTCAGCCACGAAGTGAAATCACAGAGCGGGGTCAGCGCATGCTGAGGGTCACAAAAGTCGCCAACTGTCTGCAGAGTCAATCGCTACAGACCTTCATGTGGCCTTCAGATGAGCTCAAGAACAGTGTGTAGAGCATCATGGGATGGGTTTCCATGGCCGAGCAGCTCATCCAAGCCTTACATCACCAAGTGCAATGCAAAGCGTGGGATGCAGTGGGGTAAAGCGCGCCGCCACTGGACTCTAGAGCAGTGAGACGTGTTCTCTGAGTGACCAATCACGCTTCTCTGTCTGGCAATCTCATGGATGAGTCTGGGTTTGGTGGTTGCTAGGAGAACAGGACTTGCCTGACTGCATTGTGCCGAGTGTAAAGTTTGGTGGAGGGGGATTATGGGGTGGGGTTGTTTTTCAGGGGTTGGGCTTGGTCCCTTAGTTTCAGTGAATGGAACTCTTAATGCTTCACCAAGACATTTTGGACAATTTCATGCTCCCAACTTTGTGGGAACAGTTTGGGGACTTCCTGTCCCAACATGACTGACCAGTGCACAAAGCGCCGCTCCATAAAGACATGGCTGAGCGAGTTTGGTGTGGAGGAACTGGACTGGCCTGCACAGAGTCCTGACCTCAACCCGATAGAACACCTTTGGGATGAATTAGAGCGGAGACTGAGAGCCAGGCCTTCTCGTCCAACATCAGAGCCTGACCTCACACATGCGCTTCTAGAAGAATCCCCATAAACACACTCCTAAACCTTGAGGAAAGCCTTCCCAGAAGAAAAGCCATTATAGCTATGTATTAGGGGTGTAACGGATCGCAGTTGATCCGTGATCCGTACGGATCACGACCCACGGTTCGGCACGCACGTGACCCGCGGATTTATTGCGCTTTTTTTTTTTACTTGTGGATTAATCTGAATTGTTTAGCGATCGCAGACTAAAAGACAGTTTTTCTGCCGATATTGCTTTTTAAGTGATCTCGTTTAAACCTTTAAACTCGATGCGGAGTTTCAGAGAAACACATGTGTTCACGTGAACAGGGCATGTTAATCAGTCAACCGCGGCTAGCGGAGAAGTAGAAGAACTTGAAAAGCCTCCTCCATTGTTCAAATCACGTGTATGGGACCATTTTGGCTTCCCCGTAAAATATAATGATGACGGAAGAAGGGTGGTGGACAACTCGAAGAGTATGGGCACTGTGGCACGAGAAAGCCGTATGAAAGTGGCGCATACATCGAGCATATGGCACCTGCTGACGCCCGTTTCACACATACTCCGTTTGCAGTGGGTATGGGGTGCGTATTTTTTCCGTGCCCGGCTTCGGTCCGTCAGTGCGTTCCAGGAGCGTGTGGCCGTACAACAGCTGTGCTGATCGTTTCCGCACAGAGTCTATTTTTTGATGTGCTGGCGCTGAATTAAAGTGACAGCGCATCCGCATTAAAACAAACATGTATCGATGCGAAAATCTAGTAATCCACCACAGATGCATATAATATAACGTCTACTCGGTTTTAAAGTAAACACATGGCTTTTTGCCTCGAGTAAAGCAAGGAAAACGGCCTTCAAGTAAACAAGGAGAAATAATGGAGCACCTGTCCTTTCTTGGAGGTGGAAAAACAAAGTTCTTTATGACCTGCAGGATTTCTTGTAAAAAAAAATTAAAACGAAAGAAAAGCATAAGTTTTAATTTAAAATGTTTGTTATTTTAACATAGTCTATTGTCTGTTTTGCAATTTGCATGAGCAACGTAATATTTACATCCAAAGTAGGTATTAGGCCATATAAATATAAAGTAATGAATTCAATAAAATGTTGTTTAAGTGTAGTGCGTTTAAACATGATATCTATAAAATAGTGTATAGGCCTACAAAGAGAATTGCAATGCTGACAAGTGTGAGAGGTTACTCTCTCCCTGAGAATGTTGACATCATAATCTCTTTAAAAAAAAAAAAAAAAAAAACTCAGGCCCATTTTCATGTCTCAGGTTGTTTTTATCCAAATTTGATTTATTCAGATGGTTATTTATTTTATTTTTTTTAACACCAAAAGTTCCTTGTTAACTTATAAACCATATAGGTTATGTTCACACCAAAAGTTTTCATGTAATAAATGGAAAGCAAATAAAAATAGTATCCTCCCCCTTTTATTCTGATCCGAAAAATTATCCGATCCGTGACTCATGATCCGAAGTCGATCCGAACCGTGAGTTTTGTGATCCGTTGCACCACTACTATGTATATATATATATATATATATATATATATATATATATATATATATATATATATATATATATATATATATATATATATATATATATATATATATATGTGTGTGTGTATGTGAGAGTGTGTGTATTAATATAAATATATGTATCTTAGTGTCCTAACTAGTTTCAAAAGTCTGTGTGTAGTGTTCTTTACATTGCTCACATGAGTTGAACGAGCTGAACGGGACACCAGACAGGAAGCAGGTCCCGTTAAGTTTTCCTCATGAATTATAGGTAATCTGTTCCATCTCAAAATTCCTCCAGTCACTCCCTATTCCCCTGAAAAAAGAAAAAAATTATATATGAGACTGAATACACCCAATTATTTATATATATATATATATATATATATATATATATATATATATATATATATACATACATATACATATACATATATATATATATACATATATATATATATATATATATATATATATAAATGCACACACAAACTTGCTGTTTCAACCTACTGGTTGCCTACCTAGGCAGCATTTGAAGGTATCATAGGTGCGGTCCTGACCCTCTCAAGGGTGGGCAGCACAATTATATAAGCTTCATAATTATGCTGCCTACTAAGAGACCTTATTTTGGGCACATTTAAAGATGGCATTGAATATATCCTGCATGGTGAAGTGAAAAATCATCCAATATGAGGAAATTCTGATTATAAATATAGTTATTTCAAAAGTTATGACAAACTGTTTATTTTAATAAATTAGCATTATTATATGTTGCCCATGTAATCATTGAAATAATTTAGGATGCGGTCTATGTTCACTAGCTAAGAACAGAGTTACCGTCTCTCCCACACACACACACACACTCAGTCCTGATGCTGAGCAGTGAAACAGACGCTGAATGCATTAAGTCTGGAGGTCAAAGGTCACACAGCTCATTGAATCCACAGAATTACTGTACCGCAGGATGCTCAGCATAACACACACACAGTTCACTGCAGAAATCAGGACGAATCGATTATACCAGCTTAAAAAACAGTTATTGGAAGTTGAACTGAATTAAATGTTTAATATAAATATTCACTTTCCATTAAGTACTGAAAAGTGGACAAAACACTTTTCACAGTTAAATCTAATTATAAATGGACTATTTTACACAGTATTTGTGTGTGTGTGTTGTATTTTTAAGATTATTAGAAAATGTCATTATTCTAGCAAAATAGTAAATTCATTAATAATTAAATTAATTCACTCATTCATTAATTCACTCATAAATAAAATTAATAAATAAATGCATTCACTCATAAATTCATTCATTCATAAATAAATACATGAATAACAAAATAAATTAATCAATAAATAACTGCATATATTCATACACTCACTCATAAATTCTTTCATAAATAAAAAAAAACTCATTAATTTGTTCATTAATTCACTCATAAATAAATTATTTCATAAATAACTTAATTAATTAATTCATTCATTCACTTATTCATTCATTCATAAATTAATTAACTAAAATAAATAAGTAAATTCTTTCATAAATAAATAAAAAAATGAAATCCTTCATTCATTCATAAATAAATAACAAACAAAAAACACACACATGATAGGTAAAGTAAGTTAAGACAGAGAAAATACACTTGCTAGAGTAGAGCTGCAGATGATCAAAAATAGACACGGGCGACTGTCAACTGAAGACACTTTCAGTTTAGACAGATCAGCTGATTATAGCAGAAACACACACACACACACACACACACACACACACACACACACACACACACACACACACACGGCATAAAAAAAAAATTTTTTTTTAAATCACAATATCTTTTTTTTATTCTTGCAGTTTATTCTAATAAACAAAGTCATGCATTTCTATTGCAGAAAATAACCTTGTGCTTTTCTGATACACACACACACACACACACACACACACACACACACACACACACTCTTGCATCAGTCTGCTGTTCTGTCTGTGAGCGTTTCCGTCCGTACGCAACAGCTGCGCCGTGAAACCGTAGACGGCGATTAGCGAGGCTGAGGTCAGAGATGCCGCACTGAACGCAACAATTTGTCTTCTTTTCCTCTCGCTGTGTTTGCATCATCCATCACTCTCCATCCCTCCTCCGCGTGCTGGAATGTTCCTTCACTCCCTCCGTTCGGAGGAATTCTCCAGGAACCAATCGGCTCGCAGCCAGGAAGACGTGCTCTTTCGCGACCTTTCGCGGGAGAGGCGAACGAGCTGTCAGGGGTGGAAGGTCGCGACCTGCGACCTCACTCACATCCACAGTTTCAGGCCTATTACGGGCTCAAGCCATTATAATTAGTTAGCTCTGTGTGTGTGTGTGTGTAACGATGAATGAACAGCTCAGTTTCACACACTCCACTGAGTTAAGCCATGACCTTGGTCGATTGCCAGGGTATCCCATAATTCCTGTAATATTTTAAACAATGTTTCAAATGCACATTGAATGACACAAAACAGTGTGTGTCTGCATGTGCATTCAGCAAGTGTGTTAAGGTGTGTTTTTTATTACATTTTAAACCCAAATTTGTTATGATACGGAATATCCGCAGAAGTGTTGCTAGGATCTGATTTCATCGTTTCTGAATATAAAAATGCAGATGCAATGTAAAGTATTTTCTCTGGATCTTGTTTTAAATGGTTTTCTTCTGTTGCTGTGCTTATTGTCGTCTGTTGAAAAACGGCAAGCGATTAGCGCTTAATGTTCAGCATGAAATAGACGCTCAGTACAAAATAGATGCTCAGCGCCTCGTCAAAATCATTTAAATACGTGGAACTCCCATTGAAAACAATGGGAAAAATATAGCTGAAATCAGAAATTAAGGGGCCAAGTGCAAAGAAGGCATGATGTGTCGTGCCAGCACGGCTGGGAGCTTCAGACCGACTGTAACAATGAGCAATTAAAGACATATTAAGATGATTTTAGGCAAAATGGCTGAAAAAAAAGGAAATCATTGGGTATCATTTGACTCGGCATGTTTTGTGATTTTTGGTCAAACTGTTTAGAAGTTATAAGCAAAAATGAAAACTTTCCATATCTCCTGGGGCACTGCGCCGAAACTGTGCAGGTACCCTCGGGTCACAGTTTTCATAACCCACACCAAGTTTGGTCAGAACAGGTTAAAGCGTTGCGGAGATATAGCTATTTTGAATAGCCGGAAAATTCAAAATGGCGGAAAATATTTTATGGCGGAAAATGGCGTCATAGGGTTCAATTGAATCATCTTGAGCCTAGAAATTTCTAGCCTACGAATCAAAAGTTATTAGCATAAAACGTAAACGTAACATAAATGTGAAACTTTGGACAGTTGGTGGCGCTAGCTAGAGGGATTGAGTTAGAGACTCTATTTGCTATGGTGACAGTTCAGCGTTTATTTCTGCTGTGTGAGTAAAAATGTCCAAGAGCTTATCATCGTTATCAACATCAATTTTATCGCGATTCGATACAATATTGTTTATTGGCCCAGCCCTACTCAGCGCCTTGTCAAAATAATTTAAATTCGTGGTACTCCCATTGAAAACAATTGGGAAAATATAGCAGAAATCAACAATTGAGGGGCCAAAGAAGGCATGCCAGCATGACTGAGAGCATTTACTATATGCAAAACTTGAATTCAAAATGGCGGAAAATGACATCATAGGGTGCATTCAAATCGTCTTGAGCCAAGGAATCAGAGGAAAATGTCTAGCCCTAACATTTAAAAAGTTATTTGCATAACCGTGAGTGCAAATTTGGCCAGTTGGTGGCGCTAGAGGGTTTGAGATAGAGACTCAAAATCCTTCTGTCTCCCAAATTTCATAACTTTCCCACAAGTGGTTCTATGGGCTGCCATAGTATTCCCGAGCGGAAGAATAATAATAATCGGAGCAACGGCCTAGTTCGAAAAAGTTCAAAATGGCGGAAAAATTTTCATGACAGAAAATGAAATGACGTCATAGTGAAATTGAATCGCCTTGAGCTCAGAAATATGAGGGGAAAGAATTTTGTTTGTAGCCCTTATGGTTCAAAAGTTATTAGCACAAACGTAAGTGCAGATTTGAACAGGTGGTGGCGCTAGAGGGATTGAGTTAGAGACTCCAAATTTGCTGTGACGACAGTTCAGACTGTCCTCTATCAGTGTGCCAAATTGCATAACTTTTCCTCAAGCGGATCTATGGGCTTCCAAAGACTTTCAGAGCAGAAGCGGAAGAATAATAATAGGAATACTAACGATTTTTGGGATTTTGTTTTGTTTCCACGACTTTCAAAAAGAGAAAGAAAGTACTGAGAGATTGATTATGACACTCAGAAAAGAGAAAGATGTCATTTTTGTCACTATATATATATATAAATATATATATACACACACACATGTTTAGGTTTATTCAAATTTTTAGACCAGTTTTAGTTCAGTTGTAGACTAGTTATTTCCAGTTAGTCGTTCAGCAACTTATTTTAGTTAGTTGTCGAAGCAACATTTCTAATTTTCATTTAGTTCATGTTTTTTTAATCTAATATTTAAATATTATATTATTTCAATAGTTAACCATAATATAACCCTAGTGCATGTGAATGCTTCACTGGTACCTTCATTCTGTACGTCTGACCGCCGACACAGTCACTGAACATCCATTGACTCTCACAGCAAGGAGAAACAATGAGACGTTTGCCCCGCGGCCCATTCACTTCCCCTGCTGGACCCCCGGAGGCAGGTGGGCGGGTCACAGCGCCATTAAACTGCACTAATGAGTGTGTGATTGACGAGCCGCTCAGCCTATGACCTTATAATGAGGGCCGGGCCTGAGAACAGAGAGACAGAGAGAGCAGAAAGTAGCAGAAGAAACAAAGAAACATGGTTTTATGGGAAATGTCTGTTAGCGATTAAAGTCAGTTCCACACACACTATAAAACAAGCTGTAAGAGATCGCGCACACATACACACACACACACACACACTAATACCCTATTAGTTCAACAAGTGGACCGCGGTAGGAACTGATTCCCACAGAGCAATAAAATCCACCTGGACTTGTCACTGAGCGTGTGTGTGTATGTGTGTGTGTGTGTGTGTGTGTGTGTGTGTGGGTGGGTGTTAACAGCTGTGTAAGAATCAGTCTCAACATGCTTTAATACAGAAGTCGCCAAAACGTTACAAATCAGGACCAGATGAGACTCTCTCTGTCTCTGAAGCTGCATCCCAGATCACAGCTTGTCAGTACCTGGGCAGTGATTTCATTCAGTAGAAGAACGAGAATGAGTTTAAAATTACAATTCATTTCAAAGTCTGCAACTCAAATCTGAATTTACATGAAAATGAAAGGAAATTGGACACATTCACAGAGCAGCAGGATACGATTGTCAGTCCTGATTTAAAGGGAGGGTAGGCGATATGTTGCAGAAACATCCAAAACAACCAGCTCATGCTGTTCCCGCCATAACTATTGTCTTCTGGAAGAGATGGAAACCTGTGGTGTTATACTCGGAGCGGTTCGTGACTCGAATTCAACACTATCAATGGCCAAATGAATCTGCAGCAGTCTGCTCTTGAGACATGAGATAGTTTGACGCTTTAGTTTAGTTGAGGCGTGGCTTTGGAGACGCTCTGAAGCAAGGTTGGGATCTTGCTTTCAAAACTAGTTCGCTATAGAGGGTATGTATTGACGTCACTTTCCCGCCGGAACACGCCCCCTCAGCCGGACCGAGTGGCAGAAGAGCTGCTGACTGGAGTTAATAGGGGAAAACGTGTGTAAAACAAACGCTTATCAGTTTGAACTAAAGGTTAATTTAGTGTTCCAAACTTACCAAAGATCCAGCGATCCATGGATATTGACATGCAGCCAGGAATCGTGTTTCCTGACATTTATATGAGCCTGATTTCGATACATAAGTATTTATCAATGTTTGTCATCACAATTTCAAGAGTGAATCCCGCATTTATATTCGGATGGGCTTATGTTTTGAAGCATGTACCCACATAGGAGGAGACGTTCTCACATGGTCAAAGAGCAACGCTACAAAGAGGACGCTAACAGAACGTTCCCACATGGTCCTCTGTTGGTCATGTAATAATGTTCCCAATATGGCTTTAGGGGGACGTTCCATTTTGGTTATTCTATGGTCACAGAGCGACACTACAAAGAGGACATTTGGGACGCTAAGAGAACGTTCCCTCTATGGTCCTCTGTTGGTCATATAATAACGTTCCCGATATGACTTTGGGGGACGTTCCATTTTGATTATTCTATGGTTACATGGCAACGTTACAAAGAGGACATTTGGGACGCTAACAGAATGTTCCCACATGATCCTCTGTTGGTCATATAATAACGTTCCCGATATGGCTTTAGGGGGACGTTCCATTTTGGTTATTCTATGGTCACATGGCAACATTACAAAGAGGACATTTGGGACGCTAACAGAATGTTCCCACATGATCCTCTGTTGGTCATATAATAACGTTCCCGATATGGCTTTAGGGGGACGTTCCATTTTGGTTATTCTATGGTTACATGGCAACATTACAAAGAGGACATTTGGGACGCTAAGAGAACGTTCCCTCTATGGTCCTCTGTTGGTCATATAATAATGTTCCCAATATGGCTTTAGGGGGACGTTCCATTTTGGTTATTCTATGGTCACATGGCAACATTACAAAGAGGACATTTGGGACACTAACAGAACGTTCCCTCTATGGTCCTCTGTTGGTCATATAATAATGTTCCCAATATGGCTTTAGGGGGACGTTCCATTTTGGTTATTCTATGGTCACAGAGCGACACTACAAAGAGGACATTTGGGACGCTAACAGAACGTTCCCTCTATGGTCCTCTGTTGGTCATATAATAATGTTCCCAATATGGCTTTAGGGGGACGTTTCATTTTGGTTATTCTATGGTCCCATGGCAACATTACAAAGAGGACATTTGGGACGCTAACAGAACGTTCCCTCTATGGTCCTCTGTTGGTCATATAATAATGTTCCCAATATGACTTTAGGGGGACGTTCCATTTTGGTTATTCTATGGTCACAGAGCGACACTACAAAGAGAACATTTGGGACGCTAACAGAACGTTCCCTCTATGGTCCTCTGTTGGTCATATAATAACGTTCCCGATATGACTTTGGGGGACGTTCCATTTTGATTATTCTATGGTTACATGGCAACGTTACAAAGAGGACATTTGGGACGCTAACAGAATGTTCCCACATGATCCTCTGTTGGTCATATAATAACGTTCCCGATATGGCTTTAGGGGGACGTTCCATTTTGGTTATTCTATGGTCACAGAGCGACACTACAAAGAGGACATTTGGGACGCTAAGAGAACGTTCCCACATGGTCCTCTGTTGGTGGTCATGTAATAACGTTCCCAATATGACTTTAGGGGGACGTTCCATTTTGGTTATTCTATGGTCACAGAGCGACACTACAAAGAGGACATTTGGGACGCTAAGAGAACGTTCCCACATGGTCCTCTGTTGGTCATGTAATAACGTTCCCAATATGACTTTAGGGGGACGTTTCATTTTGGTTATTCTATGGTCACAGAGCGACACTACAAAGAGGACATTTGGGACGCTAAGAGAACGTTCCCACATGGTCCTCTGTTGGTCATGTAATAACGTTCCCGATATGACTTTGGGGGACGTTCCATTTTGGTTATTCTATGGTCACAGAGCGACACTACAAAGAGGACATTTGGGACGCTAACAGAACGTTCCCACATGGTCCTCTGTTGGTCATATAATAATGTTCCCAATATGGCTTTAGGGGGACGTTTCATTTTGGTTATTCTATGGTCACAGAGCGACACTACAAAGAGGACATTTGGGACGCTAAGAGAACGTTCCCACATGGTCCTCTGTTGGTCATGTAATAACGTTCCCGATATGACTTTGGGGGACGTTCCATTTTGATTATTCTATGGTT
>CM042247.1:5910598-5950598 GCA_023566225.1 Romanogobio albipinnatus | reverse complement strand
GCATCTTTTCACTTTTCATAATCAATATAGCCGAGATGAAATGTAAAAATAACATTATAATATTATAAACATGAACAGGAACTTCCTGTAAATGCTCTGAAAGTCCGAACCAGACAGAAAATGCTTTCACACTAGAAACGAACCGAACCTTTGTTCAGTTTGATTCGGACTGAGAATACCTCTTTTCGTCGTTTGGTCTGGACCGTGGTCTGGGGGAGGCTTCACACCTGGAATTTTGATTCGGATCAAACTGAAACGTCAGAAAATCCGGACCAAACAAGTTAGGAGTGAAAGAGCCCCAAGTCAATTCCACTTAAATGACATTAAACTGACTTGATAAATGAGTTGAATCTTGTATAACTTAAAAATGTTGCTTGTTTTGATTAGTTAAAGCAACATATGTTGTCATAACTTATTGATCATATAATCTTTGATTAAAGTTTGTGTTTATTTTTTGTTTATTTATCTACGGTGTGGAGTTTGAATGACAGAGGAACATTAAAAACCAGTGAATCGCCCCATAGCAAACATTTACGAGGAAATGAATCGCCACTCAGACGTGTTGTTTTACAGACAGACATTTACACAGTGAGTTTGACCCTGGACATTTCCTCTGTTTCTGGACATTTTCATTTTTCCTGTCCTGTGTGTGTGTGTGTTGAATTGCTATGTCTGGTGTAACCTTCACACAAAGACAGGAAATACAGAAATCCGGCTGTGGTGGATATTAGCTGTGTGTGTGTGTGTGTGTGTGTGTGTGTGTGTGTGTGTGTGTGTGTGTGTGTGTGTGTGTGTGTGTGTGTGTGTGTGTGTGTGAGAGAGAGAGACAGAGACAGGGAAAATGTGTGGGAGTGGCTCGCAGACTGAAATACATGAATAAGTCAATTATATCAGCAAACCATCCACACACACACACACACACACACACACACTTTGACTTCCTGCCAGAAAACACACATTTTAGCTTCACAGTTAGTGTGTCCGTTTGAATTCAGTGGATCCATTTGTGTGAAACACATGACTTTTAAACTCGTCATCAGATCTGCATGTTTTAATAAGCCGTTTAATTCGCACTGAAGTCTAAACCCTGAGGACAGTCGGCATCCGTATAAAACATTCACAGGCACTTTATTATTCCATGGGGATCATTTTTGCATGGTCAAATTCTCTTCGGACTGAAATTCCTGAAAAAAAAAATTGTGGGCAGAGCATCTTCGTGCGTCCTGACCAATCACAACGCGTAGTGTATGTATTCAGGTGCTTACCTCATTCTCTCGGACCTCTAACGCCAACTTTAATTTCATAATGACGTCCTGAGGGAGGAAACAGTTGACATGAGTTTCTTGAGCATGAAAGACAACAACTGAAAACCTGTTTATCATTTTCACAATGTTCATACCGTTTAATTTGACGAGATTATGAGAGGCATATACTCGAACACACCTTTTTAACTGTAAATGTTGTAATAAACTGCTCTCATGGTCACATGACCACAATTTGTGGCATTTTTAATTCAGCAATTATAACCTCAGAAATAAAACAATCAAATTTTGAGTAAAACCCTATTTTTTTTGCCGTCAGACAAACAGAAAAATTAGACGCCTGACACAAATGGAACGACGGTTTGAGCGCATTGCATTGTGGGATAGAGTTTCTCACACAGGGCCCTACATGGTGCACAAGTTGGCAAATACAGTTGAGCGGTGATGAAATACACTCACCTAAAGGATTATTAGGAACACCTGTTCAATTTCTCATTAATGCAATTATCTACTCAACCAATCACATGGCAGTTGCTTCAGTGCATTTAGGGGTGTGGTCCTGGTCAAGACAATCTCCTGAACTCCAAACTGAATCTCAGAATGGGAAAGAAAGGGGATTTAAGCAATTTTGAGCGTGGCATGGTTGTTGGTGCCAGACGGGCCGGTCTGAGTATTTCACAATCTGCTCAGTTACTGGGATTTTCACGCACAACCATTTCTAGGGTTTACAAAGAATGGTGTGAAAAGGGAAAAACATCCAGTATGCGGTAGTCCTGTGGGCCAAAATGGCTTGTTGATGCTAGAGGTCAGAGGAGAATAGGCCGACTGATTCAAGCTGATAGAAGAGCAACTTTGACTGATATAACCACTAGTTACAACCGAGGTATGCAGCAAAGCATTTGTGAAGCCACAACACGCACAACCTTGAGGCGGATGGGCTACAACAGCAGAAGACCCCACCGGGTACCACTCATCTCCACTACAAATAGGCAAAAGAGGCTACAATTTGCACGAGCTCACCAAAATAGGACAGTTGAAGACTGGAAAAATGTTGCCTGGTCTGATGGGTCTCGATTTCTGTTGAGACATTCAGATGGTAGAGTCAGAATTTGGCGTAAACAGAATGAGAACATGGATCCATCATGCCTTGTGTACATCCATCATGTACCACTGTGCAGGCTGGTGGTGGTGGTGTAATGGTGTGGGGGATGTTTTCTTGGCACACTTTAGGCCCCTTAGTGCCAATTGGGCATCGTTTAAATGCCATGGCCTACCTGAGCATTGTTTCTGACCATGTCCATCCCTTTATGACCACCATGTACCCATCCTCTGATGGCTACTTCCAGCAGGATAATGCCCCATGTCACAAAGCTCGAATCATTTCAAATTGGTTTCTTGAACATGACAATGAGTTCACTGGACTAAAATGGCCCCCACAGTCACCAGATCTCAACCCAATAGAGCATCTTTGGGATGTGATGGAACGGGAGCTTCGTGCCCTGGATGTGCATCCCACAAATCTCCATCAACTGCAAGATGCTATCCTATCAATATGGGCCAACATTTCTAAAGAATGCTTTCAGCACCTTGTTGAATCAATGCCACGTAGAATTAAGGCAGTTCTGAAGGCGAAAGGGGGTCAAACACAGTATTAGTACAGTGTTCCTAATAATCCTTTAGGTGAGTGTATCTTGCTCTTGTAAATACTCGCCACCATTTAAAGAAATACATGTCTAGAAATGCATCCAAATGACAGCAAAGCGCAATCGTACGGTGCTCTGCAGGGGTCGGCAATAAAATCACTGACTAGCCCCTGTAAACGACGACAATACCTTCCGACCGCACGCGAAACAATAACCGTCCGAATAGGGCTTCAGCAACTCCTTCACCACTAACCCCGTGGGGAGGAGGGCCACAACGGACAGAATGGCTTCGCTTGCATCTTTTCTCCGCCGCCATTACTGAATTACACTCAAACTAGCGCACGACATCAACGTCATCGTTCTCAGCCACTCCCTCTGTTCGCGGATTGGACCGGTTAAAATTTGTTCGGAGAAAACGTAAGAATATACCGCAGTCCCAGACGGAGTACTGAAGCAAAAGGAAAATTGAGCGGAAGTACGTAGGAGGGCGGAGCCAGGCTAACATTAGTTAAACGTTTTTTGAAAATATGTTTGTTCGCTGGGATGCAGTTGTTTGAGGCTTAATAGTCCAGCATCTGGACAGCTGACCAAGATTATAGGGGTCAGCAAGGTCACAGGTTCAAATGCAGGTGTGACTGATGGCTGTCCATTGTATTTGTGTAATTTAGTTGGATAAAATAGTTTTGATAAAAGATATACACCGATCAGACATAACGTTATGACCGGTGAAGTGAATAACACTGATGATCTCTTCATCTCCTGTTAGTGGGTGGGATATTTTAGGCAGCAAGTGAACATTTTGTCCTCAAAGTTGATGTTGAAGAAGCAGGAAAAATGGGCAAGCGTAAGGATTTGAGCGAGTTTGACAAGGGCCAGACTGTGACGGCTAGACGACTGGGTCAGAGCATCTCCAAAACTGCAGCTCTTGTGGGGTGTTCCCGGTCTTCAGTGGTCAGTCTCTATCAAAAGTGCTCCAAGGAAGGACCAGTGGTGACCCAGAGACAGGGTCATGGGCGGCCGAGGCTCATTGATGCTCGTGGGGAGCAAAGGCTGGCCCGTGTGGGCCGATCAAACAGACGAGCTACTGGAGCTCAAACTGCTCAAGAAGTTAATGCTGGTTCTGAAGAATCCTTTATGCCAAAAAGGTCCTATATAAGGAGAATTGTCTTAAATTATCACAATACTTTCATGTTTAAAGGGTTATTTCACATTTTTCTAGTGATAAAGTATGTTTATGAGCTGCTCAATTCATAAAATTTTATTAAAAATGAATTAAGATCAAATGTATTACTTTATGAAAACAATGGGAATCGCTAAAAGGTTCTATGAAGA
The DNA here is from genome assembly GCA_023566225.1 of Romanogobio albipinnatus. NCBI lineage: Eukaryota > Metazoa > Chordata > Actinopteri > Cypriniformes > Gobionidae > Romanogobio > Romanogobio albipinnatus. The sequence continues at coordinate 5,946,361 of CM042247.1, read as the reverse complement.
AGTTCCATGTTTGTCTACGTACTGTTTTACTTGGAAATACGTCACATTTTGGAAGTAAAATGGCTTGTTTTATCTTGACCTCCTGCTGTTTGATAAGATATGAGATTATTTCAAATGTCCAGTAGGTAGATTCACAGATGAAAGGCCTCCTAGTTAAGTCTGATAAACAAACACAACCACCAGTAGAGACAATCACCAGCAATCCATGCTCTTACTGACCCGTACTGTATAGTGGAGGATTTCCTATTGATAGAATCTGAGACCACACACACACACACAAAACAACTGCATAGCAACACCCTTCCCATCACAGAGACATTTCCTGTCTCCATTGTCCTGCTACAGAACATACTGACCATAACACACGGACACACAACATATGCAGAGGGCACATTACACACACACACACACACACACACACACACACACACACACACACACACACACACACACACACACACACACACACACACACACACAATGCAACACAAATACTCTCCCACACACTGAATAACAACAGAGCTGCACACAATAGCACATGCACATGACTGCACACAGCAGCAGCTCAGACGTTGTCTACACACAGTGTGTATTTTGAGATATGGCCGCGTGTATAACGCCCCAGTGAGGGAGTGGAATTTGCACTCGGCACAACGGAAACCTGTAAAACATCACATCACTGTATGCAACTAGTGTGAACAACTTAAAGTATTCAGGCTTTACTTGATTTATTTCACCTTGTGTAGTGCACAAGCACACAGAGGCAAAAATCAACACGCTCTCCTAATACCTTTGTGAAGTCATTATGAATCAGTTCGTTCGGGATGGTTCAGGTGAATAAACTGAGTCAAATAAATGATTAATTTATTCATTTGTCTGTGCTTCTTTTTTGTAGCAAGCAGCCTACGTGCATTTCTGACAATTTAACGCTGTCAGTTAAGATATTCGTCCTTTTATTTTGCCTTTATTTGTAGGTCAGTGGAGATAGTTGTATCATTTTGAATCAGGTAAATGCTGTTTCTGATGCAAAATTAGGGTAAGTGGCTTCTCCTTTAATTCTCCCCTTCGCGTGCCACTCAAAAATGACCGAAAACTAATTTTTATATTTTATTTTGATAATGTTTTTTTATTCCATATTTCCTATTTTTAGGGGATTTTACGTCACTAAATTATATTTATGCAGTATTTACAATACATTTATTCACTTTTTGAGCATGGACCTGAAAATGAAATGTCCAGCTTAAACTCTCATAAATCTTGAATGTTTTGGAGCACAGACTGAAGTTTGGTCTCGTTTTAAAGACGACACTTGGCAGATTGTTGCTGAAGTGAAAAAAAGTTTTAAAAAGCGAACTTTAAAAAAAGACTATTGTTATGAAAAATGCACAAAAACACTACAGTGCATCCGGAAAGTATTCACAGCACTTCACTTTTTGCTTATTTTGTTATTTTACAGCCTTATTCCAAAATGGATTAAATTCATTATATTTTCCCTCAATTCTACATAATCTCCCATAATGACAAAGTGAAATAAGTTTGTTTGAAATCTTCGCAAATTTATTAAAAATAACAAACGGAAAAAAAAACACATCACAGCCTTTGCTCGATACTTTGTTGAAGCACCTTTGGCACCAATTAAGTCTTTTTGAGTTTGATGCTACAAGCTTGACACACCTATTTTTGGGCAGTTTCTCCCATTCTTCTTTGCAGGACCTCTCAAGCTCCATCCGGTTGCATGGGGAGCGTTGGTGCACAGCCATTTTCAGATCTCTCCAGAGATGGGGGTTCAAGTCTGGGCTCTGGCTGGGCCACTCAAGAACGTTCACATAGTTGTCCTGTAGCCACTCCTTTGTTATCTTGGCTGTGTGCTTAGGGTCGTTGTCCTGTTGGAAGATGCATGTTCGCCCCAGTCTGAGGAGGTTTTCACCACTCTGGAGCAGGTTTTCATCAAGGATGCCTCTGTACATTGCTGGATTCATCTTTCCCTCGATCCTGACTAGTCTCCCAGTTCCTACCGCTGAAAAACATCCCCACAGCATGATGCTGCCACCACCATGCTTCACTGTAGGGATGGGATTGGCCAGGTGATGAGAGGTGCCTGGTTTCATCCAGACATGATGCTTGCCATTCAGGCCAAAGAGTTCAATCTTTGTTTCATCAGACCAGAGAATTTTGTTTCTCATGGTCTGAGAGTCCTTCAGATGCCTTTTGGTAAACTCCAGGTGGGCTGTCATGTGCCTTTTCCTGAGGAGTGGCTTCCGTCTGGCCACTCTACTATACAGGCCTGATTGGTGGAGAGCTGCAGAGATGGTTGTTCTTCTGGAAGGTTCTTCCCTCTCCACAGAGAAACGCAGGAGCTCTGTCACTGTGCGCTCACACCAGACACGACTTGCGCAAATAAATCCGGCTACTCACGCGTAGTTGGATGCTTGAACTGTGAGCTTGAGTTTATCCGCTTCATTTGCGTGTGAAATTCACTTCACAATGGGAGGGGCTTCTGCCAGTTGACTCGTGTCGTTGTGAAATGGCTGACATGAATCGTTTTAAAATATGGCGAATAAGCTCAATTTGCCGGCTTTAGCTAGCTTGTAGTCTTAATAGGGGTAGAGTTTAGATTCTCTGCCCGAACCTGAGCCCGAGCCCGAACTTGACCCGAAACGACCCTCGGGCCGGGTCGGGCCGAGATTTCCCGGCACTTTCCTCGGACCGGGTCCGGCCGGGCCCTTGATCGTTTGTGTTTTTTTTAATCATTACTTTATTAGCCTAATTGGGTGGGCATAAAGCTATGCCATAATCAGAAATAATATTTTTTTTAGCAAGGTAATACTACAACTAAGAAACAAATGTGTACAAAGTTGCACAAGTCAGGATTGGTATAAAAATGCGTGTTAAACTCATAGCACACGCAGTGATGAAGCGCAGCATTCAGAAACGCTCATTGCTGCGCATTGCTTAACTAGTCTATTTCTTTTCTTAACTAGAAGTTAAGAAAAGTAGACATTTCAAGCTTTCTATACACATATGTCTCATGTCTGTGAGGCAGTAGCTGCTGAGTTTCATTGATTTATGAGACGCACTCCAGCTCATGTGCAATGCATGTGATCGCTCCCGCGCGACTTCATCTCACCCTTATAATCTGCTATTACTCTATTTGCTTGTTATTTATTAAATCCAAGTAATTGGCTGATGAAACCTTGATTAAAATTAAGATACAATTTATACAAAATGAAATTCATTTTAAAGAAGGGCTTCATACAAAACGAAACTTAATATTAAACAAAATATAATAACCACCAAAATAATGTCTGACCCACTCGCATCTTTGCACTTTTCATAATCAGATGAAATTTAAAAATAACATTATATTATTTAAACATAAATATTAAACAAAATACATTGTTTAATGGCTACAACAAGTAGGCCTTTAGTACAGATGCATGTCATGTCTGTGCGGGATTTGAGCGAGCGCTGTTTTACCAGTGAACGGTTCATGAGCACGCGCCTGCATAGAGTATTATTGAGCTGAGCGTCACACCCGTCCGCTTCGCTCATTACAGGCTTGTTCTCAGAACGCCCACGTATAAAAAAATGGTCGGGTTTAAATCGGGCTCGGGCTCAATTACAGTTAATGTGGGCTCGGACACAACGTGCACGGGCTCGGGTAGGGTCGGGCTTGATTTTGAGCCCAATCTAAGCTCTAAATAGGGGTGAATTCAGGGTCATTGGGACACTTTTTCCAAGTCATCTCAATGGCAATCACCCTGAAATCACCCTATGTATAGCTCAAATTGAGTAAAGAGCGTTCTTTACATTTTAACAGACTGTCCGACTTCCTCACTCACTTTCTTCCAAGCAAGATCCTTTTATTCCTGTTTCTATAAAGTATGAAGATGTATCGTACAGCTCCGGGTATCCACATATGATTTTGTCCTCATTGTTGTCACTACTAGAGCAAGCTCCTGATTGGTTAACGCGACGCGAATATCCGGCAAAGTTCATATTTTTCAACTCACGCGAATCACGCGTCAAACGCTCAATTTGCGCAAATTGCGCCACAGAATGTCTTTGCATTGACTTAACATGTAAATCCCTCGTGCGAAACGCTTCATTTGCGTCTGGTGTGAACACAATCAGAGTGACCATCTGGTTCTTGGTCACCTCCCTGACTATGGTCCCTCTCCCCCGATTGCTCTAGGAAGAGTCCCGGTGGTCTCAAACTTCTTCCATTTACGGATGATGGAGGCCACTGTGCTCACTGGGACTTTCAACGCTACAGAAATATTTCTGTACCCTTCCCCAGATCTGTGCCTCCATACAATCCTGTCTACAATTCCTTGGACTTCATGGCTTGGTTTGTGCTCTGACATGCACTGTTAACTGTGGGACCTTATATAGACAGGTGTGTGCCTTTACAAATCATGTCCAATCAGCTGAATTTACCACAGGTGGACTCCAATCAAGCTCTAGAAACATCTCAAGGATGATCAATGGAAGCAGGAGCACCTGAGCTCAATTCAGAGTTTCATGCCAAAGGCTGTGAATACTTATGTATTTGTATACGTCTTTTATTTTAATAAATTTGCAAAGATTTCAAACAAACTTCTTTCACGTTGTCATTATGGGGTATTGCTTGTAGAATTGAAGAAAACAATAATGAATTTAATCCATTTAGGAATAAGGCTGTAACATAACAAAATGTGGAAGAAGTGAAGCGCTGTGAATACTTTCCGGATACACTGTATTTTCATATATACTTTCAAAAACAAGTTTTGCTCTAAAACTGCAAGTAAATCAAACCCATAAATCTAAACAAGCTCTGTTTCAAATGTGAGTTGATATCTCAAAAAATGAGCTTTCAGTGAGATTTAGTTTGTGTGCAGTACAAAACGCTTCCACTAGAGGAAATTCGTCTCCCATTAATTTCCAATGCACTAATTTTTGACCGCGAACAATACAAGTGTGACTATTTCTTTCAGAATTGTTCCCTATCCCCTATATAGTGCAGTCTGAATCTTTCCATATCCCCTATGTAGTGCACTGTGTGAATCGTTCCCTATCCCCTATATAGTGCACTGTCTGATCATTCCCTATCCCCTGTATAGTGCACTGTCTGAATCGTTCTCTATCCCCTATATAGTGCACTGTCTGAATCGTTCCCTATCCCCTATATAGTGCACTGTGTGAATCGATCCCTATCCCCTATATAGTGCACTGTCTGAATCGTTCCCCTATTCCCTATATAGTGCACTGTCTGATCATTCCGCATCCCCTACATAGTGCACTGTGTGAATCGTTCCCTATCCCCTATATAGTGCACTGTGTGAATCGATCCCTATCCCCTATATAGTGCACTGTCTGATCGTCCCCTATCTCCTATATAGTGCACTGTCTGATCATTCCGTATCCCCTACATAGTGCACTGTCTGAATCGTTCTCTATCCCCTATATAGTGCACTGTCTGAATCGTTCCCTATCCCCTATATAGTGCACTGTGTGAATCGTTCCCTATCCCCTATATAGTGCACTGTCTGATCATTCCCTATCCCCTATATAGTGCACTGTCTGAATCGTTCTCTATCCCCTATATAGTGCACTGTCTGAATCGTTCCCTATCCCCTATATAGTGCACTGTGTGAATCGATCCCTATCCCCTATATAGTGCACTGTCTGATCATCCCCTATCCCCTATATAGTGCACTGTCTGATCATTCCCTATCCCCTATATAGTGCACTGTCTGAATCATTCCCTATCCCCTATATAGTGCACTGTCTGAATCGTTCTCTATCCCCTATATAGTGCACTGTCTGAATCGTTCCCTATCCCCTATATAGTGCACTGTCTGAATCGTTCCCTATCCCCTATATAGTGTACTGTCTGAATCGTTCCCTATCCCCTATATAGTGCACTGTGTGAATCGATCCCTATCCCCTATATAGTGCACTGTCTGATCATCCCCTATCCCCTATATAGTGCACTGTCTGATCATTCCCTATCCCCTATATAGTGCACTGTCTGAATCATTCCCTATCCCCTATATAGTGCACTGTCTGAATCGTTCTCTATCCCCTATATAGTGCACTGTCTGATCATTGCCTATCCCCTATATAGTGCACTGTCTGAATCGTTCCCTATCCCCTATATAGTGTACTGTCTGAATCGTTCCCTATCCCCTATATAGTGCACTGTCTGAATCGTTCCCTATCCCCTATATAGTGCACTGTGTGAATCGATCCCTATCCCCTATATAGTGCACTGTCTGATCATTCCGCATCCCCTACATAGTGCACGTCTGAATCGTTCCCTATCCCCTATATAGTGCACTGTCTGATCATTCCCTATCCCCTATATAATGCACTGTCTGATCATTCCGCATCCCCTACATAGTGCACGTCTGAATCGATCCCTATCCCCTATATAGTGCACTGTCTGATCATTCCGCATCCCCTACATAGTGCACGTCTGAATCGTTCCCTATCCCCTATATAGTGCACTGTCTGAATCGTTCTCTATCCCCTATATAGTGCACTGTCTGGATTGTTACCTATCCCCTATATAGTGCACTGTGTGAATCGATCCCTATCCCCTATATAGTGCACTGTCTGATCGTCCCCTATCCCCTATCTAGTGGACTGTCTGATCATTCCGTATCCCCTACATAGTGCACTGTCTGAATCGTTCTCTATCCCCTATATAGTGCACTGTCTGAATCGTTCCCTATCCCCTATATAGTGCACTGTGTGAATCGATCCCTATCCCCTATATAGTGCACTGTCTGATCATTCCGCATCCCCTACATAGGGCACTGTCTGAATCGTTCGTTTAGTTTAGTTCGGTTAGTTTGTGTGCAATACCAAACGCTTCCACTAGAGGAAATTCGTCTCCCATTAATTTCCAATGCACTAATTTTTGACCGCAAACAATACAAGTGTGACTATTTCTTTCAGGACCATTGGTCTGTGTCCACACAGCAAGTGCCAAAACCTTTACCAAGTAAAAAATTCGAGAGAAAAAAAGAAAGAAAGTAAGAACCTTTTCTCAAAAACGACCGAAGAGCACCAGAGGGTTGAAAAGATACTGCTATTTTTAAATAGCCTCGCCGTATTTAAAGAGCTTTTAGTGCTAAAAGGGCGGCTTGAATGTAGTTCAGCTACTTTAAATGATGAGTAGTTTGTTGCTTGGCAAACTTCGGCTTCACACACACAGACCACACAAACCACGGGACTAGCCCAAATCAAAGCAGCAGCAGAGATTCAAACACACAGGAACATTCCACTAATGTCTAAGAAAAAACTGAGAGCGAGATGTTGTGGTTTTGTTGCTCTGAGACGCATGAACCCACAAGCAGCCCGGCAGCCTTCCCAGAAAACAACTATATTTCTGACAAGCACTCTAATGCAACCACAGCACACACACACACACACACTGGAGGCTTATGGGTCTAAAGATATCTATGGGTTGATGGGGGTTAACTCGCCAACAAGCTGAGATTTATGATGTGTTCGAGGAGACATTTGTCAAACAGCTACTGACAAGCAGCTAAATTGGCTTGTTTAATTGGTTGATTTGAACAATATAATTGATTTTCTGACTGCTTGTCTAATTCATTTGAGTTGTCGCAATAACTGAGGGTGTTTCCATCAGAAATATGACTTAGTGAATTAACAATGGCTTATTTATCTGGTTATACACTGTAAAAAATGATGTGATCAATAAGTCAAAAGTGTTCAACTTTTTATACACGATTCAACCAAAATCAGTTTAATGTAATTTAAGTTTAAATGACTTAAACATCCAAATTGATTGCACTTTTTAATTTCTTACACTGTATAATGCGCAGAAGAATCATTTTATCCCTTAAAACTCATCTTTTTATTAGCAAACAGCTAATAATGTGTTGCTAATGTTACACAGACCATGTCTAGCATGCCGCTATCAAGTTGTATCATGTTGTTAACATGAATTAGCGTGTCGCTAACATTATTCAACATGTTGTTTCATTAATTAACATGGTGCTACCATGTTTTACCTTGTTGCTACCGTGAATTAGTATGTTGCTAACATGATTTAACATTCGTTAAGCATGTTGTTAACATGGATTTGCATGTCACTAACATGATTTAACATTTGGTAGCATGAATTACCGCTAGCATGATTTAGCATTTTCTTAGCATCAATTAACATGTCGCCATCATGAATTAACATGTCTCTAGCATGATTTAACGTTTGGTAGCATGAATTAGCATGATGCTAGAATGATTTAACATTTGTTGATAACATGTTTTAGCATGATTTAACAAGTTTTGCTAGCATGTCCAAAGCTAGTTGCTAGGCTTTGTTTATTGGTTAGAAGGTAGTTTGTGCCCCGCCCCTTCGTGACGTGATTGCTTAGAGGGTAGTTTGTTCCCCACCCCCTCGTGACGTGATTGATTAGAAGGTAGTTTGTGCCCCACCCCCTCGTGACGTGATTGGTTAGAGGGTAGTTTGTGCCCCGCCCCCTTGTGGAATGATTGGTTAGAAGGTAGTTTGTGCCCCACCCCCTCGTGACATGATTGATTAGAAGGTAGTTTGTGCCCCACCCCCTCGTGACGTGATTGTTAGAAGGTAGTTTGTGCCCCACCCCCTCGTGACGTGATTGGTTAGAGGGTAGTTTGTGCCCCGCCCCCTTGTGACATGATTGGTTAGAAGGTAGTTTGTTCCCCACCCCCTCGTGACATGATTGGTTAGAAGGTAGTTTGTGCCCCGCCCCCCTCGTGACGTGATTGGTTAGAATATAGTTTGTGCCCGCCCCCTCGTGATGTGATTGGTTAGAAGATAGTTTGCGCCCGCCCCCTCGTGACATGATTGGTTATAAGGTAGTTTGTGCCCGCCCCCTCGTGACGTGATTGGTTAGAAGGTAGTTTGTTTCCCACCCCCTCGTGACGTGATTGGTTAGAAGGTAGTTTGTGCCCCGCCCCCCTCGTGACAAACTACCTTGTGCCGTGATTGGTTAGAAGGTAGTTTGTGCCCCGCCCCCTCGTGACGTGATTGTTTAGAAGGTAATTTGTGCCCGCCCCCTTGTGACGTGATTGGTTAGAAGGTAGTTTGTGCCCGCCCCCTCGTGACGTGATTGGTTACAAGATAGTTTGTGACGTCCATCAGAAACACCAGCGATTTCAAACCGCGTCTTTGGTTCACTGCAGTTTTTAAGAGAAAAAACTCATTAAGGGTGTTTATGAATTTGTATGGTGTCTGAAAGCACATTAAAAACACTTTTCACCACAGGGGGTCTTTAAAAGAACCTTTTCTCTCAGTGTGAAGAACATTTTAAAAATCTAAAGAACCATTTTTCACTATAAAAGAACCTTTTGTGGAATGTTAATGGTTCGTAATGTAACTATCAGTGCCAATAAAGAACCTTTATATTTAAAAGTGTTGAAGAACTGATCACCGAAAGGTTCTTTGGAGGAACAACAATGGTTCTTCTATGGCATCGCTAAGAAAACCCCCTTTATTTTTAAGAGTGTAAAGAATGGATGTGCTTAAAACTACAAAATATGTGCATTAAGTGAGTTATGAAAGAGCAACTTAAGTTATAACTCAACAGTCTGCACCATCAGAATCCCTGTTTAAACAACAGTGTCTGAAGTAAATAGGCTTGAGAGTTTCTGTCCATGACAACCTCAGAGAAAGTGTCGCCATGGTTAAGCGTCTCGGACACTGTGCTAATTAAACAGGAAAGTTTTAGCTTGAACACACACTGCTGCTTCTGACACACACACACACACACACACACACACACATTTCATTAGACACAATGCAAACAGTTGTTTTTATCTTGTTGATTCTACTTGGATTACGTCCACAGCAGCTGCTACATGTGTTTGATACCTGAATGAGGACATAACACAGGCCGGTGTTTCTTAAAGGGGTGGTTGATTTTGATTTGACTTGTTTAACTTTAGTTAGTGTGTAATGTCGCTGTTTGAGCTTAAACAACATCTGTGAAGATACGACGCTCACAGTACGAACACAAGTACAATACCATGTCATAAAGCAAGATGACAACATAAGTCATAACCGTAATTAAACTAAACTACACCTGTTCTGTCTTGATATTCTCTGACTCATCTCACAACAGTTCCCACACCAGCGGTTTATAGATTATCATGAGCTAATATGCTAATCAATGACTTGAAGATAGTTAACTCATAAGTTCTTCAACTGACCCTTCAGAAACGTCCTGTCTCATTCTACATGCTGTCTCTTCTTCTTGAGTCTCTCCATCATTGTCCGACTCCGGTTTGATCATAAAAGGCTGAACAGTTTCGGACATTTTCAGTGTGTGTCTGTGTGAGGTACTCAGAGCTGCTGACATGAGCTCTTAAAGCTCCACCCTCTTCCTGAAAGGGGCCTCATTTGCATTTAAAGAGACACAAAAAAACGGCACATTCTTGCTCACCCTCAAAAAGTGACAATTTTAAGATGCTATAAAAAAAGATCAGTGGGGTACTTTGAGCTAAAACTTCACACACACACACTCTGGGGACATCAGAGACTTACATCTTTTAAAAAATGGGTTTTTGTTCTTGATTTCTTAGGACTTGAGTGTTTTTCTGGGCAAGTCGGGCTGAACTGCGATATAGTGCACTATATTTACACTGAATCGTTCCCTATACCCTACATAGTGCACCATAAGTGCACTGTCTGAATTGTTCCCTATCCCCTATATAGTGCACTGTCTGATCGTCCCCTATCCCCTATATAGTGCACTGTCTGAATCGTTCTCTATCCCCTATATAGTGCACTGTCTGAATCGTTCTCTATCCCCTATATAGTGCACTGTCTGAATCGTTCCTTATCCCCTATATAGTGCACTGTCTGTATCATTCCTTATCCCCTATATAGTGCACTGTCTGACCGTTACCTATCCTCTATATAGTGCAGTCTGAATCGTTCTCTATCCCCTATATAGTGCACTGTCTGAATTGTTCCCTATCCCCTATATAGTGCAGTCTGAATCATTCTCCATCCCCTATATAGTGCACTGTCTGAATTGTTCCCTATCCCCTATATAGTGAGTCTGAATCTTTCCCTATCCCCTATGTAGTGCACTGTGTGAATCGTTCCCTATCCCCTATATAGTGCACTGTCTGATCATTCCCTATCCCCTATATAGTGCACTGTCTGAATCGTTCCCTATCCCCTATATAGTGCACTGTCTGAATCGTTCTCTATCCCCTATATAGTGCTGTCTGAATCGTTCCCTATCCCCTATATAGTGCACTGTCTGATCATTCCCTATCCCCTATATAGTGCACTGTCTGAATCGTTCCCTATCCCCTATATAGTGCACTGTCTGAATCGTTCTCTATCCCCTATATAGTGCTGTCTGAATCGTTCCCTATCCCCTATATAGTGCACTGTCTGATCATTCCCTGTCTGATCGTTCCCTATCCCCTATATAGTGCACTGCCTGAATCGATCCCTATCCCCTATATAGTGCACTGTCTGAATCGTTCTCTATCCCCTATATAATGCACTGTCTGAATCGTTGCCTATGCCCTATATAGTGCACTGTGTGAATCGTTCCCTATCCACTATATAGTGCCCGGTCTGATCATTGCCTATCCCCTATATAGTGCACTGTCTGAATCGTTTTCTATCCCCTATATAGTGCACTGTCTGAATCGTTCCCTATCCCCTATATAGTGCACTGTCTGAATCGTTCCCTATCCCCTATATAGTGCACTGTCTGATCGTTCCCTATCCCCTATATAGTGCACTGTCTGATCATTCCCCATCTGATCGTTCCCTATCCCCTATATAGTGCACTGTCTGATCGTTCCCTATCCCCTATATAGAGCACTGTCTGATCATTCCCCGTCTGATCGTTCCCTATCCCCTATATAGTGTACTGCCTGAATCGATCCCTATCCCCTATATAGTGCACTGTCTGATCGTCCCCTATCCCCTTTATAGTGCACTGTCTGAATCGTTCGCTATCCCCTATATAGTGCACTGTCTGATCATTCCCCGTCTGATCGTTCCCTATCCCCTATATAGTGTACTGCCTGAATCGATCCCTATCCCCTTTATAGTGCACTGTCTGAATCGTTCCCTATCCCCTATGTAGTGCACTGTCTGATCATTCTCTATCCCCTATATAGTGCACTGTCTGAATCGTTCCCTATCCCCTATATAGTGCACTGTCTGAATCGTTCCCTATCCCCTATATAGTGCACTATGTGCCAGTAGAAAATAGTAAATGTGTGAACAAGTGGCCGATTTCAGCCGCAGCGTCTATTTATATTATAGGGGGCGGAGCTTCAGATTCTAGAGAGCATTTGATTGGACAGAAAAGTGCAGAATGATGTCATCAAAATCACTGATCCACATCGGCGGAAGTGAGAGACTTAAACGATTATATCTTCTAAATGCTAATTTTGTCAGCAAGGCTAACATATTCATACTAAAAGCCAAATGTTGGTTTCATGGGGACTTTAAGAGAGCAGTTTCCAATGAACTTCCCAAACGTCTCATTACTGATCGCTGTCGTGCACTTAATAAACCCCGCTTGATATTAGTACAATTATCCATTTAATTTACACATTTCCCATTTAAAGAGCATTTTAAAGATGTGTTTGAAGAGCGTCATTAACTCCTAATGACTGTGAGTTAGTCGACAGCGTTTCACACGTCCACTGACTCTCATTTAAAGTCATTATGGCTTCATTACAGTCCACACTAATGTCTCTGAGCAGACTATTGTGTTGCGCGCCCTGCATACTGTGCATCGTGTTTGTCATTCCACAATGATCTTGATCACCGAGAATATTCACGGACAATCAAGCGGGGCGACTGAAGGCTGCTGGGATTGTTGCAGCACAATCTATCGGCTCATTACCATTTTAATAGCTGCTCCACGGATACCAGCCTCCCTGTCTCTTCTTTCCCAGTTTGTCGTTTAAAAACTGCTAATTACTGCTGACCTCCGGCCGTCCGGGTCACGGGAGGGGGTTGGGAGCGGGCCGGGGGTTTTATTCTGATAGTTAGTGACCAGTGAGGCGAAACAGAGGGAGGAGACGCATCAATCTAACGCTTGTAATCTGGGTTCAGACCCCAAATCTCTGTCCAAAAGAGAAGTTTCTTCACACGGATCGCTTTAATCAGTTTGGATCCCTGCTGCACACAACTCAATAACTATATCAGAGGCCAGACACATTAAGATTGTGACTCTAAAACTTACTAAACTTTTAAGATTAGCACTGCAAGCGTGAAAAACCATCAGCGCAAAAACAAAGCACATTTTTATAAACACACTTTAGAGGTTAAAGGCACAATATGTAAGTTTTTTGGATTAAAACATCCCAAAACCACCACAACAATCCCAAATGTTTCCAAGAATGTTCAAATCCAAAGAAATAAGCAATGTTAACCAGGACACGGCCCAAAAAATTACATATTGTGCCTTTATTTGATAGGGACCATGCATATTATATAACAATACACCGTGTAAATATGCCAGAATTAGTCAAAATAGCTACTTTAACTTAACGGATTAGTAAGACTTACTTTGAATAGCATTATAACGATAGTAAAAGTACATTCAAACATTTTGAAAGAGCATGAAACTTTAAAATTAATATTTGTATACTAGTGATGGGGATATATCAGATTTAAACAAAAAAAAAAAGAGTTGAATAAGCCTCGCAATAAATAATAAAGTAAATGCTAAACTATAAATAAAAGCACATACACTAAAAATAGGGTGTGTTTTAAGTGATACAGATGAAGAAATTATTGCGTGTTGTTATTGTGGCCACTCTAGGCCCCGCCCACATTCTCAAGCGGACGCTCTGATTGGCTGACGCGCGTCCTGGGGCAGCTGTCCCGTCTCCGTCTAGACCTCAACCGGGCAGAACCCGCGCGACGGACACACCGGAGCCACGGACGCGCGCGATAAGGACTGTTACTAGTAGACAGGGCTGTTAGGAAGCTCGCGAGGTTTATTCCGGACCGGGACTAACGGGATGCGGTGTTGTTTCACACTTTAACGGACTCGCGCGCTCCCTCCCCTCTGTTCTGGCACGAGACTGTGAGAAAGTTTTGGCCAGGCGCGTCTGAACTCCGGTAAGCTCGTGCTGGAATTCCGCGCTCCCGTGATTCGCAGGGATTTTATCCGATATCGTCATGGCTCGGTTCGGGTTCGGGCTCGCGCTGCTGGCGCTCGTGTCGGGGCTCGCGCACGCGTTCGGGGACGAGGAGGAGATGACCTGCGACCCGATCCGCATCTCCATGTGTCAGGATTTGGGATACAATGTGACCAAGATGCCGAACCTGGTGGGAAACGTGCTGCAGTCCGACGCCGAGCTCCAGCTCACCACATTCACACCGTTAATACAGTACGGCTGCTCGAGCCAGCTGAAGGTGAGCACACACACACACACACACACATATTCAGACTGTAACCAGAACCTACACACACACACATACACACACACTTTCTTTAGACTGTATTCGATTTCCAACTCTTGGCATGATATGAAAGCAACAACATAATAGAGTAACAACAACAATTATTGTTACAAAATTATCATAAACTATACTTTTTTTATCATGAAAGATAAAATTGTAGACTTATTATTCTTACTAATTATATTATTGTGACAAAGGAAGGATTAAAAACATAACGGTTTATAATAATAATGACAAAAGTATCATAAAAATATATTATTAGTAGTTAGTAGTAGGAAAAGGAAAGATTCCAATTATAACAGTTTATTATAATAATTATATTATAATAATACACAATATCCCTGATATACAAAAAATATGTATATGATTAAAAAAATAATAAATTATACAATTATTATAAATACTATTATTTTACTGTAATTATTATTGCTATAATCATATTAATGTGACAAAAGGTTTAAACAACAATTGACTATATATATATTAGTATTATATTAAGATAATAATAATTATATAAAATTAATATTAATAATTATTATTAAGGTGCTACTAATGTTGATAAACAATAATGTAAAGCAATCATGCCAAAGTTAACAAGTGGAATTTTACCCAGAATTTGCACACACACACCAAGACTGTAACCATCTACACACACACACACACACCCCAAGACTGTAACCATCTACACACACACACACACACACACACACACACACACACACACACACACACCAAGACTGTAACCATCTACTCACACACACCCCAAGAGTGTAACCATCTACACACACACACACACACACACACACCCCAAGAGTGTAACCATCTACACCCACACACTAAGACCGTAGCCATCTACACACACACACACACACACACACACACACACACACACACACACACAAGACCGTAGACATCTACACACATACACACACACACACACACACACAAGACCGTAGACATCTACTCACACACACACACACACACACACACACAAGACCGTAGACATCTACACACACACACCCACACACTATGACCGTAGCCATCTACACACACACACACACACACACACAAGACCGTAGACATCTACACACACACACTCACTCACACACACACACTCAAACATTAACACTCTCACACACACACCCCCCAAGACCGTAGCCATCTACACACACACACACCCACACACTAAGACCGTAGCCATCTACACACACACACCCACACACTAAGACTGTAGCCATCTACACACACACACACACACACACACACACAAGACCGTAGACATCTACACACACACACACACACACACACACACAAGACCGTAGACATCTACACACACACACACACACACACACACACACAAGACCGTAGACATCTACACACACACACACACAAGACCGTAGACATCTACACACACACACACACACAAGACCGTAGCCATCCACACATACACACACCAAGGCTGTAGCCATCCACACACACACACACACACACACACACACACGGCTGAACGTGTTCGGTTTCCATGTTTTATGGGGGCTCTCCATAGACATAATGATTTGTATACTGTACAAACTGTACCCCTAAATCCCTACACACACACACACACACACAACCCTAAACCTACCCATCACACACAACTACAGACATTTTTATATTTTCAAAATGCATCACTTAGCATGATTGTTGTTTTCCTCATGGGGACCAACAAATGTCCCTAAAAGGTCAAGGATTGCGGATATTGCCATCTTTGTGGGGACATTTTGTCTCCATAACGTAGGGTTTATCAGAATCACACACACCAGGATGGTAGCCAGGACATACACACACACACACGTATATCATAGACTGTACTCTACACACACAGTGTGTTTGTCTCATTATACTTGTGACGACCAAATTCCAGGAATTGTCCTCATGAATGCCGTAAAACAGACTTTACATTAGCAAAAGGTGTTCATAAGCTCCCAACATAATCATAAATACACTGGGAGCTTATAAATATATGAAGCATCTTCATAAGTATATCTCTAAGTTGATTAATTCGAGGGCAGTATGAAGTCTGCAGGATGTCCTCATAAGTGTGTGTGTGTGTGTGTGTGTGTGAGCATTGAAGACAGAGGCAGTTGTTGTTTTATTGATTCAGTGCAGAGAGAAAACCTCCCACTTGGATTCCCGTGTGCGTTTGCTGGAGAATCTCGTGATTAAAGCTGCTTTAGATGCTTCCCGGTTATCACAAACATCTCACAGCGGGAGCGCTTCAGTCCCGGGATATTAAAAATTGGCATGTTGATGCTTTTTTATTTTTGTGCATGTGACCTCAGGCCCAACTCATCACACCAGGGATGGAAATTACCTTTTTTGTTTACCAGCCACTTTCTTGTTTTTAACCGAGAATGCATGTGAACATTAATACTACAAGCAGTTTATTTAATCTCAAGTCTCAATGAAATACTGACATTTCCTCTTTCTCTCTTATACACACACACACACACACCATGAACTGATATACATTTCATTAACCCTTTAACTGTCACCCCCACTTTTTGAGAATACACATGAAAATGCACTATCCAAACTTAAAGGGCTGTAATTCAAGAATGCTTTGGAATATAGACCAAAGTTTGGTCTCGTTTTAAAGACGACACTCTGCAGATTATTGCTGAAGTGAAAGCAATTCAAAATATGAAAGTATGAAATAGTTATGGAAGTTTAAATTTACTGTAAATGAAAAATACTGTACTAAATATTTTTTATTTCATATAAAATATATATTTTACAAAAAAGAATTTACTCTAAAATTACTATAAAATCAAAGCCATATGTCTAACCAATTTGTGTTCCAAATTTGAAGTTGATATCACAAAAATTGAAGTTCCCATGAGATTTTGTTTAGGGTGCTGTACCAAAAACAGCCAGCGGGTGTCATTCAAATTCCATTTATTGTTTTTTTGATGCATTTTCCTGTAAATTTCTGTCCCAATATCACTTCCATCACAAAACAGTCCCCAAATATGGACCCTTGAGACTCAGACCTTTCTGACAATATGTGTTTTGTCAAGATTGGAAAAGATTTTGAATATAAAATAATTGTTGTAATATGAAACATGACACCGCCCACTAGGGGAGGAGCCCACTAGAATAATTTAGAGTAACGTTTCCATGGTAACACAATGTTCGATTTAAAAACGGTTTCGACAGGATGAATTTTGAGTTTGTAAGCTTTCAAATGATACCTAATTTATGATAATTACTTAAATATATGATATGAAAAAAAGGCGATCAAAAAAAGAGCACCAGGCGTCCCGCCTGTGGGACGGTGACCGTTAAGAGGAGTCGGGCAGATTAATGGATGCGGCATTTGGATGATTCATGGTCTTTTATGGCTTCCAGTTTTAGGTTTTTAGCCCCAACAATGAAACGATTAGGTTTGGCATCTTCTGAAGCGTACTAGGCTTGCCACCTTCAGAGTGTGGCAAAATAAGGGACACCCACCCAAAATACAATTTTATATTTTACATTTGATTATTTAATTTATTTCTAAAGAACTCTTTAGTAGCCTATTTGGTGCACTTTAAAGGGATAGTTCACCCAAAACTAAAACATTCTGTCATCATTTACTCTCCCTTATGTTGTTTCAAACCTGTATGAGTTTCTTTGTTCTACTGAACACAAAAGAAGATATTTTGCAGAAGGTTTGTAACCAGGCT
This sequence comes from Romanogobio albipinnatus, assembly GCA_023566225.1. NCBI lineage: Eukaryota > Metazoa > Chordata > Actinopteri > Cypriniformes > Gobionidae > Romanogobio > Romanogobio albipinnatus. The sequence continues at coordinate 5,928,199 of CM042247.1, read as the reverse complement.
GCTCTGGGGGCACCATTGACTTCCATAGTAGGAATGAATCTTCCAATGTGTTCAACATAAAGAAATGTATACATGTTTGGAACAACTTGAGGGTGAGTTAATGAACTGTCCCTTTAAGCAGTCATTCTGAACCAATAATCACTTTTTTGACATTTCAATTTTTTTAATTAATTTACTTACTATATTATTATGTAATTATTTGTCCCATTTTTATCTAAATATTCTTTTGATAAATGTCAAACTTTATATGGCAGTAGGCCTGTCGCGATTGGTCGATACAATCGTCAATATTTTTAGTCGACTGGGTAAAGGCTGATTTATACTTCTGCGTCGGACCTACGCCGTATCCTCTGCGCGTTGGTTTTCATTTAAGCCTTGTTTATACTTTGGCCTGTCTCCGCAGAGCGAGTCTCCGCTGACTGCGCACGCTCCTCCCCAAACGGACGAGGCGTTTATACTTGATGCGCTCGCCGTTGTGCTATTCTTTGAAGCGACAGAGGGCGACTCGGAGTAATTGTTTTATAAACCATCAGGAAAAGCGTTGAGAAGAAGTGGGCTAATGTACACAGGTGATGATATTTATTTTAGTACACTTCACCGAAAACCACACTACAAAAGAATTGTGTAAAACTCAGTAAACCTTGATATTACTTGTGACATGAGAACAAAATATATGCACAAATGTATACAACTAAATTAACGATCTAAACTAAACATTTTCATTTAGTTTTGTGAATTTTTTTATTTTTATTAAACATGGATCGTTATTTTAAAGGGCTTATTTCTGCGTTTATAGGCTCATTTTGTAAATATATGCAGCTGGTGTGATGAGGCGTCATGCTCGGCTAGATTCGCTTAGAACTCGTTCATCTTCGGATGCGGAGTCGCGCGAAAAGTTACAAAAAATGTGCTGCACACCGCTAGGCAAAATGGGGTCTTGCGCACGACCGCCCACTCCGCGTTGACGTCATTTTTGCCGCACGCACCCTCGCGCTCTTGCGGACGCGTCGAGTATAAACAAGGCTTTATGCACAAATTTATACAACTAAATTAACGATCTCTTAAATATTTCCTAATTTCACTAAACATTTTCATTTAGTTTCGTGATTTTTTTTATTTTTATTAAACATGGATCGGTATTTTAATGGGCTTATTTCTGCGTTTATAGGCTCATTTTGTAAATATAAGCAGCTGGTGTGATGAGGCGTCATGCTCGGCTAGATTAGCTTAGAACTCGTTCATCTTCGGATGCGGTGTCGCGCGACAAAAAAAGTTACAAAAAATGCGCTGCACACCGCCAGGCGAAATGGGGTCTTGCGCACGACCGCCCACTCCGCGTTGACGTCATTTTTGCCGCACGCACCCTCGCGCTCTTGCGGACGCGTCGAGTATAAACAAGGCTTTAAGGCGTTCTGCGTTGTTGTCTGCGTCAATGTGCAATTCCACATGCAGACCGCTAGTTGGTAGTGTCCACAGGCATGTTGATGGTAACCCACAGTATCAAGGCAAAAGCTGAAGAAGCAGCAGCTTGTTTACATTGTCGGAGGGTGCGTCTCAATCAGCTCCCTAGTTCAGTAGTCAGTGCACTGATAAGGACATAAGGCAATGGGCTGATCCCTGATCAGTGCCCTGACTACTGAACTAGGGAGCTGATTGAGACACACCCGGAGTATCAGCAGCCGTCATGGTGTCAGATAGCGGCTTGAGTTGTGTGTAATACAAATGAAGCATCTCTAGTTGATTAGTAGAGTTACATAAGAGGCGATCTGGCACTGTTTTCAGTATCGGTGGCTCATGCACAGATGAGCGCTTCAGTCGATTGCTGTTGCGGAGACTATTCATTCCGTTGAAATCACAAAACGAAATGCCCCCTAATGTGTCCCTGTTCTTGATATACAATCACTGATTAACATCTTTGGTTTAAATGAGAAAATAAATAAACTATACACAGTGGATCTATGTATTTATTCACTAACATAAAGAATCTCTGCACTACAAAATATTGTGTTATATAGCAGATATAAAGATGAAACTATCATCCCATTTCTGGACACACACACCAATCGCAGATTTTATTTATTTATTGACCTGAGGGAGGAGTTCTGGCAGACCAATCACAGCGCTTGAATGGTAAAAAATCTGTAAAAATGCACGTCCTGGCGAGTATTCGGGTAAAGGCAGTCGGAAATGTCTTTAGTGAACGTATACAGAGTTGAATGAGAAATCGGGTGTTACAATGAATTTGGTCCGTGCAGCTCTTAAAGGGCCGGACCTCATATTCTGTGTGAAACAGGGCAGGGCAGGAACATGCCGGCCAAGTGAGTTTTTAGGGGTTTTTAACCCTAAAACAATGAATAGTAAGTTCTGTCATATTATTCAATTACTTTTACAGTTTTTTGCCATGGTATCGACTCAGTATCGTATCAAGGTATTTTAGTCTGGTATCGTATCGAAGTCATAATTTTGGTATCATGACAACACTATTCTATATAAAAAATATTTGCTGATATTCTCTTTTTTTTGTTATGTTGATTTACAAATGTGTACCTTTTTACATGTTTACTCTTTTAGTTTTACATTTTGTCAAGGGCTTGTTTACATTTACACTTTTTTTATAGTACACTACTGAAGGCCAACGTTGCAAAGTGAAACAGTAGGCTAAAAGTGAAACAGTAGGCTATGCTATTTTTATTTACCCGCCACGGTGGCCGGTAGGTGAAGCGAGTTTACCCACTACAACACAAAATCACCCGGCTGGTGGCGGGTGCTAATTTCCATCCCTGCATCACACACACACACACACACACACACACACACACACACACACACACACACACACACACACTAAAATACATACTTAGACATGAAAACTGCTTTTCTGATTTGTTTGCGAACCAGCTAATTCTCTCCCCGGCTTTGCTTTCTTTCAGTTCTTCTTGTGCTCCGTCTACGTTCCCATGTGCACGGAGAAGGTGCCCATCCCGATCGGCCCGTGCGGAAGCATGTGCCTGTCCGTTAAGAGGAAGTGTCTTCCGGTCCTGCAGGAGTTTGGCTTTGTGTGGCCGGAGCTCCTAAACTGCAGTCTTTTCCCGCCTACGAACGATCAGAACCACATGTGCATGGAGGGGCCGGGCGACGAGGACCCGCCGTTCCACGCCGTGCGGCCGCCGCTCCCGCAGGAGGAGGAGTGTGTGGCGCTGGGCGCGGGCGTCGACCTGTACGCCTGGGTCAAGCGCAGCGGGAGCTGCTCGCTGCAGTGCGGATACGACACGGGACTGTACCGGCGACAGGCTAAAGTCTTCACGGACGTGTGGATGGCGGTGTGGGCGGTTCTCTGTTTCATCTCCACCACCTTCACCGTGCTGACGTTTTTGGTCGACTCCTCGCGGTTCTCCTACCCGGAGCGGCCGATTATTTTCCTCAGCATGTGCTGCAACATTTACAGCGTGGCCTTCATCGTGCGGCTCACCGTGGGCCGCGAGCGCATCTCCTGTGACCTGGAAGAGGCGGCCGCGCCCGTGCTGGTGCAAGAGGGGCTGAAGAACACGGGTTGCGCCATCGTGTTCCTCCTCACGTATTTCTTCGGCATGGCGAGCTCCATCTGGTGGGTGATCCTAACGCTCACATGGTTCCTAGCGGCCGGGTTGAAGTGGGGACACGAGGCCATCGAAATGCACAGCTCGTACTTCCACATTGCGGCTTGGGCCATTCCCGCCGTTAAGACCATCGTCATCCTCATCATGCGGCTTGTGGACGCCGACGACCTCTCTGGGATGTGCTATGTGGGCAACCAGAACCTGGACGCGCTCACCGGGTTCGTAGTGGCGCCGCTTTTCACGTATCTAGTGATCGGGACGCTGTTCATCGCCGCCGGGCTGGTGGCGCTGTTTAAGATCCGGTCCAATTTGCAAAAGGACGGGACGAAGACGGACAAGCTGGAGCGGCTGATGGTTAAAATCGGGGTGTTTTCCGTCCTCTACACGGTGCCGGCCACTTGCGTCATTGCGTGCTACTTCTACGAAATTTCAAATTGGACTGACTTTCGTCAGTCAGCGCGGGATTCGTACATGGCAGCGGAGATGCTGCGGATCTTCATGTCTCTTCTGGTGGGAATCACGTCGGGAATGTGGGTGTGGTCCGCCAAGACGCTTCACACGTGGCAGCGATGTTCCCTCCGACTCGTGCACACTGGCCGAAACAATCGCGTCAAACGGACCGCCAACGGCTGGGTCAAACCGGGCAAAGGCAACGAGACCGTCGTGTGACCCGCCCCCGTCATGTAGCACTATCGTTCGTTCACTTTACGCAAAATGTTCTTAAGATGATCTTACACTGGACGGTCCTGGTGCAGCAGTTTTTTTCCGTGTAAATATGCACTACTACGTCAAACTCTCACTGAAGTGCCTTCGTCTGTGCGGACGAGCTACTCGACCCGACCTGGTGCTGGATTCTGGGAAACGTAGTTCTTTTGCTCCTCAGCGCCGTTTACCTCGCAACATGTCACAGATGCCTGGTCCTTTACTCCCGTGACGGAACGCACACCAACAAAAATGAGTTCTAACTCAGTATTTTTGACTTGTTTTCCATGTACAAATATCTGAGAATTATTCAAATAAGTCGCATTTACTTGAGGAGACGGAAAAAGACTTGAGATTAGAAGTTTAATGCTTAAAACAACAAATATCTGCCAACACTGTATACAAAAAAGATGCTGCCTTAAATTTAAGTACAATCAACTTGAATGTTTAATGGTGCGTTCACACCAGACTCGCGAATTAAGTGAATGAGTTTTGCGCGAGTGATTTACATGTTGAGTCAATGCTAAGAAGCGAATAGACATTCTGTGGCGCGATTCGTGCGAATGACACGGCGTGAATTGAGCTATTTAACGCGCGAATGGCGCGAGTTGGAAAATCTTTGGCGGATATTCGCGCCGCGTTAACCAATCAGGAGCTTGCTCTAGTAGTGACAACAATGAGGACAAAATCCTATGTGGATACCCGGAGCTGTACGATACATCTTCATACTTTATAGAAACAGGGATAAAAAGGATCTTGCTTGGAAGAAAGTGAGTGAGGAGGTCAGACAGGCTGGTGAGTTGTAAAAAACGCTACATAGGGGTGATTTCAGGGCGGTTGCCATTGAGATGACTTGGAAAAAGTGTCCCAATCACCCTGAATTCACCCCTATTGAGACTACAAGCTAGTTAAAGCCGGCAAATTCACCCTTCGCCGCAAGTTTTATTGACAAGTGATCTGACCAATTACATCGCCGACCAATCACATGTCCGACAAAGCAGTCAGGAGAGTTAGTAGATTAACGTCGGTGGACTTGAACTTAAAAAAACGGTGTTTATTGACGTCTCTCCGCGGTTTAAGCAACATTTCTTTTAGTGTTCATTCATGTTATTTTGATGCTTATCAATGAACTAGAAGGAAGAGATGATCGGTTCACGAGCAGCTTTAACTGAGGCGCTACAGCGATCACGACACAATAAATTAAAGAGAAACAAAACGCCATTTGTGGTTTACATTTCTTTTAAAAAAAAACTTTGTTTCATATCAAAAGTAACTTGCTCTGTCCTGTCTGTCGGCGTGTTGTCAGTGTCCTCTTTGCTCCGCGATGTATTTTCTCTACGTGAGAACGTGTCCGACAAGCTCCATGGCATGGCTGTCGGACATAGCAACAGTAACTAAAGGGGGCGGGTCTTTGCGAACGGTTTATTCGCCGTATTTTAAAACAATCCATGTCAGCCATTTCTCAACGAGACAAGCCGGCTGGCAGTGAATCCCATGTGAATGTCACGCGCGAATGAAGCAAGTAAACTCAAAACGTCCATTAAACGCGAAAAGCGCAATTTATTCACGCAAGTCGCGTCTGGTTCAACTTAAATTACATTCAAATGAGTTGAATCTTGTAAAAATAATATGTTGAGCATGTACTTTTTTACAGTGAATGGGGTACGAAAAATAAACTTAAAGATAATAATCGTTTCTGACCCCACTTGTTTTAAGCATAAAGCCACTTAATTCTGATACATTTTTCAGTAAACAAGACGAGTCCTTTTGGTTCTCAAGTAAATGCGTCTTAATTTAAGACAAAAAATGTTGCAAGTTGTGTTGGAAATGCAGTTTTGTTGCGAAATATCGAAGCAGAAAATGTGTGTAGAGGTTGCTTACTAACTGTAACGGTTGAAGCCGCTGCCATTTTGCTGTTTTTAAATGACATCTTGCACAACGTCACGATGATCAAACAGGTTTCCGAGTTGGCGTTTTTACAGATCATTCAACAAAACATGAACGCTTTATAAATTATTGCTCAGAGATTTCAACAGTCGACCTTCAATATGTAGTTACTGTTTATTTTTGATATGACAAAGCTCACACACATTCACTCATATGAACATACGACACGTGACAATCACTGACCGCGCCGTACGGGCCTTCCCGTAGGGTCGATGAATGTACTGACCGATGATGATGAACACACACATTATAAAAGTGCCTCAGAAACTCACATGCAGGTGGTACAGTCCTGGATTTCATGAAGGACTTCTGGATCGATTCGGTTTTTTTTTTTGTACATAACTGTTTGTAGTTGATATTTTTGTGTTATGAAATGCTAATTTATCTTTGTAAAAACTAAGAAACTGAAGAAAAAGGAATTTATTTAAGAATGCTTTTGTATCAAATGAAAAATTAAACTTTGAAAATCACTTTCAGAGTCCATGTGCATCTTTTGTTTGGTTTAATGGACGCTCGGTCTTACATCTTGTGACCCTAGTAAATCTGTATTATGTGGCCAGGAATTAAAGGATTGTTTTTGGGCATTAGGTAGCAAATCTTGCTTTGCAGAATTAGAGGCCTGACTTCTTTTTAGATCGCTTTAATAATTTCTGGGTGGAGGAATTTTTAGACAAAACTTTATCCTCCAGTCCAACTTCCCCCTCGGGGTCACCACACCCGTCCTGGACCGGCTCAGGGTTTCTTGTAAGACACGTTGTCACATGGCTTTAGCTCTTTCAGGAGTAGTTAGTCTCCAAATTCTGAATGAGTGGTTAAAACTAAACATGTTGGGATTTTATATGATCACATTTAATGGCACATAACCCAAAAATAATTGGGTAAATGGTTAGAATAACTACGTGTTATATCTAATTGTTGTGGATTAAAATGCTTAAAGGTCACATCAGCTGATTTCTGATATGATGCTGCTCCCTACTGGTCATGTGAAGCACTACAGATGAACCGTTGCATTCACAAGCAAGCAAAATGACTATTAGATTTCTATTGCATCCTATTAAAAATCATCAGATGTGTGTTTTTTTTAATTGAGCTAACATTTTAAGTCAGTTAATAATTGAGATGACTGTTGTAACTTACAGGAAATATGCTTAAATACTACTTAAAGTTGACTTGAATTGATTTGATTTCATAATGTGAAGCAAAAGTAACCGTGTGACTTACTTTCAGAGCGGAGATGCCACAACTGACCTTTGATTTGGGAAAAACCATCGAACTATATCTTCATTTATCTTTTTGTTGTTAACTTGTTGAACATTAAAGAGGCCATATTATGCCTTTTACAAAGTCTTGATGTTGTTTTTGTGCTCTGCTTGAACAGGTTTTCCTGCTTGAATGTTCATTATTTCCTCATATTCTCCCAGTCTGGTTTTTTTGTAGTAGTTTTTTAATGCCAAAAAGGAAAATGTAACAAGTACATAACAACAGGAACAATAAAAAAAATAAGACATAGAACACAAAAAGTATACAAACAAAAAGTGTCAGAGGAAAGAAAAAAATATATACACGCAATCTTTTACTTGTCAAAGATGTCCATCAAAGACAAAACATAGGAATTATAGTCTACTAGAAAAATAGACAGTAACGGACAGTGATTTGCATTTGTGAATAAATAAAAAAAATGTACCAAGAATCATAAACAGATTAACAATGTACTGAATATGAGAATTTGGATTATGATAAAGAAAAATGTTATTACATATTAGTTTTTTCTGAGAGATAGGTACATAACTCCAAACACATTCACAAAAAAGATGTGCAATTGTCTCTTCAACATGACAGAAAGTATCGTCTATGTTTTGGATATACTTACTGAGTACACCATTACATCTATGTAATATTCGATATGTAATTTCTTTGATCTTTTTTGTTAATAAATATGTGTGTGGAAGAGACCAGACCACTCTCCAATTAATATTGTATAACGCCATCCATTTGAAAGATGATGCTGGAATAGATTTTCTGTTCATATGGTTATTGAATTTGTCATCAGTGATCATAATTCCTTCAATTGAAACAGAAGTGTTGTACACAGATATAAGACTATAGGTTTGCTCTCCTCTCAGGAGAGTTTTTATACCACTAGGAATGGCGTCGAATACAATATTGTATTTCTTTAACGAAGCCCCAAAAGCACATTTTCTGGAGAATTCTGGATAGGAAAAAAACTGACCATTGTCATCCATCAGCTTATTAACAATATATATGTTATTTAAATACCATCTCTCAAAAAAACAATGATTTATCTCTGTAAATAATATTCAGATTGTTCCAAATAAAGGGGGAAAAATTATGTTTGTAAACAAGTAACCACGATAATAAGACCTGTTGGTGAAATTTTGCTAATTTAATGGGTAGTTTACCAAGTGAGAAGGGGCACTGTAACAAAAATTCAATACTTCCAATTTTCTTAAAAACAAAATGAGGAAATACGTTCCACCTGGAGTCTGTTTTTTTAGCTGTTGTTTTACTTTAAACACATGGTTAAATAGGGTAAAGTCAACAACTCCAAGACCTCCATCATTAATCTTACTTCCCAGTCTGTTAGTAACGCTCTGTTTAGTTCCTGTCTCTATGAAACCCCTCCTTCTGAAAAATAACTGTGCTCTGATTGGTCGGCTGGACGAGTGTGTTGTGATTGGTCAAGCGCTTCCAGCGCGTTTGGGAAATGCCCCGCCCCTTCCCATAACCGCCCGTTTCAACCATAGGCTGTAAAAAAAATATGGACGACGCGACTTCATTGGATTTTAACTGAAGCCTCTGGAGGTCTGAATATGACACCGACATCTTGCTCAGATTTGGGACCGGAGTCTACGCAAGTAGAGAGCAGGAAATAGAGGCGCGATATCAAAAGCCCGCCCACACTCTCACAGATGCAGAAAAATTCATTATTTTGGTGTGAAATAAACAGTTATGGAAATGTAGAAATTAAAGCTAAAGCTCCAATCTCCTCCCGAAAAAAGTCTGTTAGTGCCTCAGTGACAACTTCACTCAGAGAAGCCATCAATCGCAGCTGTCAATCATGACGCCCCACCCCCATTTTTATAGCGTCAAATAACTAACTAAAACTACATTTATTTAAAAAACGAACACTTGAAATGAAATCCTCTTGATAAAAACTGCCTAAAATCAACGTTGGGAAAAAAAGTGTTATTTGATTGTTTATTTTATCTCGCGTTATGAGCTATACTGGGACCAACCACCTGGGGGCGATCGAGGCGCGGAGGCTTCAGTTATTTACAGGAGTGCTGCAGGCTTGTTTCAACAAACTACTAACTAACTCGACCAGGCCCCGCCCCTTTATTCTATTATGAATTATTTAAATGTGGAATGTTGTGACGTGTTTGTTCCCGGGAAGAAAACTTTTCATGTCCACTTTGATTTAATAAGACTAGTTAAAAGAAATTGCGTTTAGGTGGGTGAAATGCATCCATAACATGTTTGTTAAAAGTGCGGTATGTTAGCCTGACGTCGTCATACTCAGTTCTAGTCAGAATATGAGTCTGATACTGCTCCGTTGGGCTGTGATTATGGGGTGTGTTTAAACCGAACCAGGAAAGACCTCAATTGGATAGACCTACAACCAATCAGAGCAACGGAGCGACGCATAACGTTAGTTGTCAAATGTCAGCAGAACTCAACTGCACTGTGTTGCCAAGTCCGCGGGTTGAAGCGACCCCAATTATGTGATATACAGACCCAGGAATGCAAAATTTAGCAGCCGTGCCAAAATAACACATATTTTACCCCCAAATGCCATTTTTCCCGGAGAACCCCCCCACCCGGAAAGATATTGGGCTTGTTTTTGGCTAGTTTTGAGTGGCAGTTGGGCGAGTTTTGCTGTAAAAACTTGGGCAACCCTGTCTGTGCACGCTGGAATAAGTCACGTTAGAAAAAGAAGATGAGTGTAAACGATCTTTGCCGGTGTTGTAAAGAAAGAATTTAAGGATACACAGAGTACTTACCAACACCATCATCATTTCTGAGAGAAATAGTAAAGGTGAACGCATATACGAACAAGTTCTCCGTTTAGGATTAGAACAAATTCAACCCAAGCGCCTTTGATGACGTGGATGATTACGTTACTGTTTATCATCTGTCCATCATCGTCTAAAGCCCGCCCTGACAATTTCATTGGTCCGAACAGTTTCTGTTCGGGCATAATTACTTCTCTATGGATCAAGTCCAGACCGAACTGCCCGTGCAAAACATTTTGTGGGCGGGGCTAAGTTCGTCTGGCATCCAGGCTAGCGGTATGTAGGATGCAGTCCAAATTTTAAATATTGGCGATTGTTGTTAGCCCCGCCCCCTCCTCCTCCTCCTCAGACTCGACCCTCACGTTGGTTTCCAGCTTGAGGACACGCACAAAGCGCGCACAATTGACAATGAAAGCCAAACTGTCAGTTGATTTATCCGTGTTTTAATATGCTCGCGTTCATAGAGATTGTTAGATGGATGTTGAAGCTTTTTAGGTCGGGTAGAATCTGCAATCTCTGACCCAGTTTGTTCGCTGGCTTCCATCGCTGTGTTTTCCACCAACTGGCAACCCGTGGTGTCGAAATACTATTGGGTAAACCGGCGGCGTGCGGTATCGCGCTCTTTTAGTTAAAAAAAAGTTGGCAGCGTTTGCTTCCTAATAGCAGCCGATGTCTTTCGTGTAGTTTTAAGACTTTTTCAGGCGATAATGTACTTGTGTAAAGCTCCAATCTGTGGTTTGTTTATAAAGAGAGCACCTATTTGAACATGTGATCCGGCGTTTGTGGAGTTGTGAGCTCCAGTGGATCAGCGGCGCTCAGCGCTCATTAACCCCGGCGAGAGCAGCCTTTCCTCGGCTAGTCCTTTTGCCGTCTGCCGCTGGCTCTGATGTCTCTGTGGTGGTTAAACACAAGATATAATTTGTCTTGTGTAGCTCTAGCAGCCGATCTTTTGTCTCATGAATCTATCACTTGTTCCCTGGCAAAATCGTTGCGTTACCGTACTTTGTATGTTTGACTGAATCGTTTGTATAGCTTCTTATACCTTTTACTTATACTTTTATAATGCCTATTATTGATCATACATAAACTTAGATTTAACAAAAAGAGACTGGGTTGTGTTTTATGTCATATTTAATTTTATATCAGTGATAATCATATATGCACACTTGTCTGAACAACATATTAATGTGTTTAATATTGTTTTAAATGTTAACATTGTTTTAAATGGCCACCAATGTAAGTGTGCACACAATGTGCAAAACGGCAGGCGTAAAAGCAGCATTTTAAACAAAAAACCGTATTGGGTTCATTTTTTTTGTTTTAACGCGCCGTTAAAAACTGTCCGACCAATGAGATCGGCACTTTTGTGCCTGGAGCTGCTGAAGTTACAGTAAAACATGACTAGGTGGCGCTTAAGCACAAAACGGTCTTGCCAAGCACACATTGATACGATGAAGAGGAAGTAAGTAGACATAAATTAAGGGGATAAATTAAGTTTTATCATATCTCAGTGCTGATATGGATGTTAGGTATGGTGGACGTCCCATGTTAGTCTCCGTTTCTGAGCGCATGTGAAGCTGGCCTGCTGCGTCTTGAAGACCGGTGAACACAGCTGGATCTAAGTCTACATCCATATCAGCACTGAGCTGAACTAAATCATCGACTACACCTTCCAAACGAAACAGAAGGGAGTTGCTTGGTGCATGATCTATATCATTTGCTATTAAACGCAAATCATTAGCAAGGGTTCTTAAAAAACCCGCCATATTAAACAAAACTATCCACAGTAACAGCCCAGATGGCTCTGGTACAGCGGCAGCCGTAACGACGATAACGATCCTGTTTGACCAATCCTGCATTGAGAGAGGTTAGGACCGCCTACCTTATTAGCATACCTACCTACACATAAATAAATAAATGTAGAAATGCATAAATAAATGTAGAAATACATAAATAAATGTAGAAAAAGTATGGTATAACACAAATGATACAAAAATAGCACATTTAAAATTTATTTATTTATGTATTCATTCATTTATGCATTTCTGCATTTATTTATTTCAGCATTTAATTATTTATTTATTCATTTACTTATGTATTTCTACATTAATTTCTTCATATATTTATTTATTTATGTATTTCTATATTTATTTATTTATGTATTTATTTCTGTATTTCTATATTTATTTATTTCTGCATTTCCGTATTTCTATATTTATTTATTTCTGTATTTCTATATTTATTTATTTCTGCATTTCCGTATTTATTTATGTATTTCTATATTTATTTATTTCTGTATTTATTTATGTATTTCTATATTTATTTATTTATTTATTTCTGCATTTCCGTATTTATTTATGTATTTCTATATTTATTTCTTCATATATTTATTTCTTCATTTATTTATTTATGTATTTCTATGTTTATTTATTTCCGTATTTATTTATGTATTTCTATATTTATTTATTTATGCATTTACGTATTTATTTATTTATACTTAAGTCATTTCTCGTCCTCCATAATGCGCATGCGTATTACCTGTTCAGTTTATATGCCCTAACGTGTTTTGTTTTGTTTTGTTGGGGTTTTTTAACGTTTGTTTACCTATTGGTTTGCCAAGAGAAAGAACACACCGTTTTTTTTTTACATCGTTTTCGTGGATCCGAGATCGTTTTGACAAAGGAAAAACGTTTCTGTCTTTAGTAGGCCTACATTGACTTGTAAACATAGCTACCATAAGACATGCAATTGTGGAGTTAGCAAAATAGACAATTAACTACATTCTTCAAATACTTGTAAATGTTTACTTACAGAAAGAGAGCACTTGGAACTGGAGAACAGGCAAACCAGCGACGACCCAACTGAAGCAATCTGCGATTCATTGTGCTGTTAATTAAACGTGAGCTCCCCCTATTGGTTAAAACTAGCACGCACCTGAACGTGAACTAATCAACTGACAGACAAGCTTTCTAGAGACTTGTCTCATGTTGAATTGTGTTTCTAAACGCTCAAATAATGGCAAAAAGGTGTATTTTTCAGGCTGGAAGTGCAACCGGAGCTTCTAATGGCAGCTGTATTGACGCAATGACTTTTAGATTTAGAAGGCGGGACTTATTCCGCCATTTTGCCTGTATCTTCTTTATATCTAAAGTCTTTTTTGCGATTGCAGATCATCTTGATTTATGAATCTGCGATGCTAATAATGAAATCAGAGTCAAGGAACATCAACAAAGGTGGTGATTTTTTTAAGAAATACACAGAATAATTTAATTATAAATTACAGAGTAAACAGTAAAATACTTTTCAAGCAGTCAGAAAGCAAAGTGCATAAGACATTTCCATACAGAAACAGATTTCATTTTAATAGAAAATTAAATAGCCCATCAACGTTACTCTCACCCTGAGAACAGTTTTACCATAACAAGTATTCTTGAACGCTGCATAAAAGTGTCAGTGAGTTGTTGTAGAAAAGAATAAAGTCAGTACCGAACACATGAACAGATTGATGCGCACCTCACATATTACTGGAAGGTGATAGTAAACATCAAATCTCCGGGGAACGGCCAGCATAATCGTGTAACAGTCGCAGGATTTGATTGCTAATTATGTTTCTTGAGAACTGGCTTTAAAAAATAAAGCTTCAATGAATTAGCTTCTAAAAGCAAATGAAATGTCCCTTCAGAATGAACAGTGTAAAGACCATTTCAATAACATATTCTTAAATGAACATAAACATCAAAACTGTCAACCATATAACTGGCCCAAATCAGACTATTTACTTCAGTTCAGCCTTTAAAAACTCTGAACTTTAAAATTCCCATCCCTTGGAATCAAGTGGCACAGGAATACTATGAGATGTGGGCATTATGGAGTAATTTTCTGGAAAAGTTAGAATTTTTTAATAAGCACCGTTATGAAACATCTCTGTGATGAAAACAACCCCTCTGCAGCTTCAGGATGCAGAGGAAATGATGTGCTTTTCCAAACTAATGACTGGGTAAAGGAAGCTTGTTCAAATGTGTCAGCAGTGAAGCCACTTTAAAGACACAATGTTCAGCTGGACAGTCTGCCCTTGGTCCGTCTGGGAGTCCAAATGCTTCCGCGATGGCGGAGAATCTTGACACGTCTCCTTCACGTTTAGTCGTCACGTCTCAGACGCTCTTAAGCTGTGAATGGCAGTCGCTAGTTAGAAATACAGGAATTCCATTGGTTATTCTTGGCGTCAACGGAACATGACAAAAAAAAAAATCAACTGAAAAATTATTATTTTTTAATTTCTTTGAATTACAAATTCAAATGTCCTGGTGGATATTTTCCATGCAAAAACAATGTGCAGATTTTCAGTGAATGACTGATTAAATGACTGCTGAAGTCATGGGATATAGTGCACAAGTTTAAAAAAAAAAGTTGCTTCAACTTAAAAAAAAAAGGAATTGTTCGTGCGGCCTTAACATGTTAGGTTTAGTCAACTCAAATATCCAAGTTATCACTTGTACAACTTCACATTTCAAGTTGACTAAACTTAAAATTAAGGCAGCACAAACACTTACTTTTTTTTTTTTACAGCGACCAGTGTAATTTTAATATAATTTAGAATTTAATTATTTTTTCTCACAATTACGAGTTTACATTTCGCCGTTCTGACTTTATTTCTCACAATTAGAGTTTATGTTTCACAATTCTTACTTTATTTTTCGCAATTTGTTTACATTTCGCACGTCTGACTTTTCTCACAATTATCAGTTTATATTTTGCAATTCTGATTTTTTTTCACGCAATTATGAGTTTACATTTCACAATTCTGCCTTTTTTTCTTGCAATTAGTTAACATTTGGCCATTCTGACTTTTATCGCAATTATGAATGACTTTTTTCTCGCAATTGTGAGTTTACATAATAAATAATATTAAGCAATTAGAGTTTACATTTAACGATTCTGACTTTATTTCTCGCAATTAGTTTACATTTAACGATTCTGACTTTTTTCTCACAATTAGAGTTTAAACGTCACAATTCTGACTTTTTACTCGCAATTAGAGTTTACATTTCACAATTCTGACTTTATTTCTCGCAATTAGAGTTTACATTTCGCAATTCTGACTTTATTTCTCGCAATTAGAGTTTACATTTCACAATTCTGACTTTATTTCTCGCAATTAGAGTTTACATTTCACAATTCTGACTTTATTTCTCGCAATTAGAGTTTACATTTCACAATTCTGACTTTTTACTCGCAATTAGAGTTTACATTTCGCGATTATGACTTTATTTCTCACAATTAGAGTTTAAACTTCACAATTCTGACTTTTTTCTCACAATTAGAGTTTACATTTCACAATTCTGACTTTATTTCTCGCAATTAGAGTTTACATTTCGCAATTCTGACTTTTTTTCTCACAATTAGAGTTTACATTTCACAATTCTGACTTTATTTCTCGCAATTAGAGTTTACATTTCGCAATTCTGACTTTTTACTCGCAATTAGAGTTTACATTTCACAATTCTGACTTTATTTCTCGCAATTAGAGTTTACATTTCGCAATTCTGACTTTATTTCTCCCAATTAGAGTTTACATTTCACAATTCTGACTTTATTTCTCGCAATTAGAGTTTACATTTCACAATTCTGACTTTATTTCTCGCAATTAGAGTTTACATTTCACAATTCTGACTTTTTACTCGCAATTAGAGTTTACATTTCGCGATTATGACTTTATTTCTCACAATTAGAGTTTAAACTTCACAATTCTGACTTTTTTCTCACAATTAGAGTTTACATTTCACAATTCTGACTTTATTTCTCGCAATTAGAGTTTACATTTCGCAATTCTGACTTTTTTTCTCACAATTAGAGTTTACATTTCACAATTCTGACTTTATTTCTCGCAATTAGAGTTTACATTTCGCAATTCTGACTTTATTTCTCGCAATTAGAGTTTACATTTCGCAATTCTGACTTTTTACTCGCAATTAGAGTTTACATTTCGCAATTCTGACTTTATTTCTCGCAATTAGAGTTTACATTTTGCAATTCTGACTTTTTACTCGCAATTAGAGTTTACATTTCACAATTCTGACTTTTTCTCGCAATTAGAGTTTACATTTCGCAATTCTGACTATTTCTCGCAATTAGAGTTTACATTTCGCAATTCTGACTATTTCTCGCAATTAGAGTTTACATTTCGCAATTCTGACTTTTTCTCGCAATTAGAGTTTACATTTCGCAATTCTGACTTTTTCTCGCAATTAGAGTTTACATTTCGCAATTCTGACTATTTCTCGCAATTAGAGTTTACATTTCGCAATTCTGACTTTTTACTCGCAATTAGAGTTTACATTTCGCAATTCTGACTTTTTACTCGCAATTAGAGTTTACATTTCGCAATTCTGACTTTATTTCTCGCAATTAGAGTTTACATTTCGCAATTCTGACTTTTTACTCGCAATTAGAGTTTACATTTCACAATTCTGACTTTTTACTCGCAATTAGAGTTTACATTTCGCAATTCTGACTTTTTACTCGCAATTAGAGTTTACATTTCGCAATTCTGACTTTATTTCTCGCAATTAGAGTTTACATTTCGCAATTCTGACTTTATTTCTTGCAATTAGAGTTTACATTTCACAATTCTGACTTTATTTCTCACAATTAGAGTTTACATTTCACAATTCTGACTTTTTTCTCACAATTACAAGTTTACATAATAAATAATATTAAGCCATTAGAGTTTACATTTCACAATTCTGGCTTCTCGCAATTACGAGTTTACATAATAAATAATATTAAGCAATTAGAGTTTATATTTCACAATTCTGACTTTATTTCTCGCAATTAGAATTTTCATTTCACAATTCTGACTTTTCTCGCAATTACGAATTACTTTTTTCTCGCAATTACGAGTTTACATAATAAATAATATTAAGCAATTAGAGTTTAAACTTCACAATTCTGACTTTATTTCTCGCAATTAGAGTTTATATTTCTCAATTCTGACTTTATTTCTCGCAATTAGAGTTTACATTTCACAATTCTGACTTTATTTCTCGCAATTAGAGTTTACATTTCGCAATTCTGACTTTATTTCTCGCAATTCAAAAAGTCAGAATTGTGAGGAAATCTCTACTAAATGAAAATGAGAAATATTGCCTTTGGGAAGTTTTTTAATATTACATTTTACTTTTATTTAAAGTGACAACGATTTTTTAAATGTTTTTCCTTAACTATAATAACAACCCTGGTATGGATTATTTCTATGGTGCTTTTGTGAGCTTCAGAACATTAATTTATAATTGCATTAAAAACAGCCACACGTACATTTGCTA